>JAKXYG010000553.1:242500-387500 GCA_025895645.1 Cardicola forsteri | reverse complement strand
ATAATGATAATATATAATAATGATAATAATAATATTAATATTATTATTAATTATTATTAACAATAATATTATTATTATTATTATTATTAATAATATTAATAATAATAATAATAATGATAATGATAATGATGATGATGATAACATGCAATGTAAAAGAATCTACCGGTTAAAAATGAAGTCTTTTTATTAAATTCATTGCATTACTGTTGTGTAAGAAACGCATTTCAACAACAGCCGTTTGTGATTGAGCCACATTTGCATTAGTTACAAGTTTCCATGGCATTTCGAATTCCTGTACCAAGATATTGTCGAATGCAAATTAAACTCTGGGAAAGAAAACGAATAAAATTTGTTGGCAAGAAGACCGCTTCCTTGCGATGTCACCAGTGTTTGCAGGAATTGACAAGACGGTTTTTTCAGTAGAATCGAGGGGGGGCGGTTGATGCCGGTTGACGGATCCCCAAGCCTAATTGGTTACATATGACAAATGGATAACTTGAGATACCTTTTTATTATCTTGGGTATTTGCTAGTACTTATTCACTAAATCAGGAGTTTAGTAAAAGCCTAGTTATATCGTTAAACACTCGATTCCTGCCGTTATTATCAATGCGCTTATAAACACCTTATCTAGGAGGAACAGTCAGAAATATCACAATTATTGGAATTTGAGATTTTACACGCTTTATGCAAATTCTACATTCTAACAAAACTGGAGATATATTTCCAACAATAAAATTCAAAACCATATCATTTTAAAAACCAATCTAATGCTTAACTTTACATACAAGTAAAATTAAATGAAAACAAACTCCAGTTTTTATTGTATTCGTTTTACAAAGTGTATCGAAATGGTCTAGCAATACAGCGCTCAAATTTGGACCTCGGTGAGCATCGGGGTTCGATTCCCACCACCGACTCACTAAATGCGGGCCCACGTTCGGCTTCGCTAAAATGTCCACTGCTGAAAGATGCGTTTCTTGTAAAGCATTCAAAGTAATTAACATTTAAATAACAACGTCCACAAGACGTTTTTATTAATTATTAATGGCGAATTGTAATTACTGTTCAAGTTATTGCTTTTTTTCGGGTTATTTAAAGGTTGTACGATGATTATTTGTCAGGCAATGGACACAAGTGTCTGTCAACGAATTTCGTGTGCTTTTTCAACCACCGGTCTACTGTATTAATTTAGATTCACATTTACTGTTTGTTATATGATTTTGTATAGTCTATGCTGTTGCCCCATTATTTTTACTATTTTTATATGTAACTTTTTTTGACAATTGATAGTTAAAATGTGTTCATGTGCCCAATGTGTTTCTAGTGAGGTATTAAAGTTTAATGTAATAAAAATCCTTAATTACTAGCAACAATGATAATAATATTAGTTAACTTGGGAAAATGTTTAAATAATATAATTACAAATTTATATTTGAATACAATATAATTTGTAAAATGGTTATTTTTTTATTCACGTATTTTGTAACTTAAGTAATTATTAGTAATTACTTTTATCGTGTTGTTTTAATGTTCAGCTTTCAATGTTGTCATTGACAACGCCAAACTTTGAATTATTTATTGTATACAATTAACTTTTTTATTTTGCAATTAACCGATTTTACAATTGTTATTATTAATATTACTATTATTATTAATATTGTCAATTATGAAGGGTGTTTTTTTAAATAAATTCATTTGTTAAAAGGAAATTTTAATTAATAAAAAACACTAAAATAATATGATGTATTAAATAGAGATAAATATTTTTTCTTTTACCGCAATTAGATATTTTAAAATGTTTAAATTGTCATAACTATTTAAATAATTTTTTTTAAATCAAACATTTTTAAATAAAATTTAAAAACGTTACTTTAACTTTTTTTGATTACAAAAACAAAATATTTTGCATTTTTATAATACCTATTTTAAATTTCCAACTTTATTTGATTTTACATCGCATATCGTCACATGATTTAAATAAAAACACTTTTTAGGCAACAATTTTAACTTTAAAAAATTATATTTAAATTTAGAAGTTATTGATTTATTTATTTATTTCAACAAAAATAGTATTTTTCCTATTTTATTTTGAAAAAGATCGACTATAGTCACACAACTTTTCTCAAGGTCATTGCTTTCATCTTAAAATAAACGATGTGTTTTTAAACGCTAATAACAAATATTATTGTAAAAACATGAAAAACATTCTCACACTAGAAATGTAATGGATAAATGTTTTTCTTTTGTAGTAAATAATAAAACTGGAAAATGACAGATTGACATTAAATAGGTAAACTAAAACCAAAAATGTTCAACATCAAATTTAGACTACTTCTTAAAATATTGATTACTTTTTGCATTTAGTTTGATGCAGTTACTAGACAACAAAATAGATCTTTTTTAAATCCGTTTTTTGAGAAAGAAGCAAAAAGGCTAAAATGTGTACAAAAAAACAACTAGAAGATACCATCGTAACAAACTATATCATAGTAATGAAAACATGCTTTTTGATAAAATAGGGTTAAATAAAATTCAAAAAAATTCAAAGTTTGGTATGCAAGAATATCAATTGAGAAAATTGAAAGTTCAATTACATGAAAAAATAATTCGTGCCCCATGTTCTTATAGACAAAAATATTTTGTAATAATAATAATAATGGTAAAAATATAAAATTATTAATAATAATAATAGTTATAAATAGTTAAAGTTTTGGCATCAAGTCACGACGTATACGAAGATCCTGGTGTTAACGGCCATTTACCTACTGGTTGGTGATAGTAATGCACATCAATTTTGATTACTGTACAATAAGTATTAAGCAGATTCACTTTAAATAAAAACATTCCAAGGTCTGTTTGAAACGCCTTTAGTTCAGCTTTAAAAAACAAACGTCGGTTTCAATCTGTGATTATTTTTAACAAGGACGAAACAACTGTACATTAGTCCTGGTTAACTTAAACCAACTTAAACCAACTTTATTCATTATTCAGTAAATATAAAAAATTTTGTTTCAATATGTAACAAAACGTTTTTCCTTTCATCTGGACATTTACAGGAGTTTCAGAAAAGAATCTACCAAGTGTATATTGAAACCGGAGTAGCACAAAAAGCTTCGATACTAGACTCACATCTAAATCGACATGGGATTGAGGTCTATTACTGGCACTCAATACGACATCCCTACAAAATTGTAATCTTTTAATTTTTTTTACAATATTCTCTTATTTTATGCTGGGGTGATCTAGCGGTACAGCGCTCGAATTCGGATCTTGGTGGACATGGATTTGAATCCCATCGCCGGCATTGAAATGCGGGCCCACGTTTGGTTTTGCTAATTGTCCACTGGTGAAAGGTGATTCTCGTAAAACTATGAATGTGGTCCAAATCGAGCGCTATACCGCTAGACCCCTAGACCGTTTTGTACTAAGGCTGGGACTGGATTGGTTCATTTATGTGTCAAAACAAGGCTTTGTCTTGTATGTTTTACACTAAAATGCGGGCCTAGAGAGGATCAGAAATGAACCAAGGTATCCGGTCCCAAGTCTAAATAAAGGAGAAGGTTTTAAGCCTAAGGTTAGCAGCCTGGCCTCTGTAAGAAATCTATATTACTTAAAAACAAGAACTGATCCTTGTCCACAACACGACATCATTACAATTAAACGAAGAAAGTTACTTGATTAACTTTTATTTTTACCGCCCGAAAAACGATCAAAACCGGTTCTGTAATAGATAATTGATATTAGTAACAGAAAGGTTGGAGGTAGATCACAGAAAACTTGACTAAGAATCATTTGGAATGAATGTCCCATAGAGAATTAAACAACAATGTGGGTGAAATGATCGAAGATACGGAATCATTTTGTTTCCCCATATGTTGTTTTTAAATTATGCGATTTTGCTGTTTCTGTTTTCTGCTGTTACTGTTAACTTGTTACTCCGATGCTTATTTGAAGCAAGTGGGTGTGGTTAATTGTAATTGCAGTGTGATTATTATTGTTAGTAGTAGTAGTAGTAGTATTAATATTTGGACCTTGATGAGCATGAGTTCGAATCCCATCAATGGCTTATTAAAACGAGGATCTACGTTCGGCTTGGCTAAAATGTCCATTACTGAAAAATGTTTTTCGTAAAAAATTCAAGTAATAAACACAAAAATATAAAAATTATTTATTATCGCTAAAATTTAGCACCACATCTTTCAAACTTTTTAACATTTGTAACAAATACTTGAATAAAATGTCTTTGGGAAAACTTAACTGATCTGAATATCACGTAGGATCTTAATTTATTATTTTTTATCTTTTTTTTTAATACTTTGGATGTTAAACGGAAAACACTTTTTAGCAGTTTTAGCAATGCAGAACGTGGGTCCACATTTAGTACTCGCGGTGGGATTCGAACCCATACCCACTCAAGTCTAAGTCGAACGCTGTACCGCTAGACCACTCCGGCACAGTTCTTTACAGAAGTAAAATTATTATTAATAATAATAATAATAATATCAAACAGTATGTTAAAACAAATCAAAGTTTAATTAATATTTTTTCTTATTCCTTACTTGTCAATCAAAACTGGAGAAATTAAACTTTTTAAAAAATTGTAACTCAAATAAATTGAAGTCATCATCAATTGAATAAGTCAAACTAATTTATAAATAGATACACCTACAATATATATTTTTTTGCAAAAAATAGCAAAATTGATTAATAATATTTTTTGGTTTAAGAACGTTGATTGGTTGATGCGTTGAAGAAAACAATAAATTACAATGTATACATACATATACCAATTATTCAATTGTATCAGTTAAAGTTGTCTTATGTACAATGGGAGGACAGAAATATCTTTTCAACTACTTTTGGTTTTTTTCAATTTTGGTGTTAAAAATAGTCATTATTTTATTTTTCAATATTTTAATAATAATAATAATTATTATTATTATTATTATTATTTTCATTGATATTACTATTACTATTATTAGCGGTACAACGGTCGATTTGGACCTCAGTGGACATGGGTTTGAATCCCACCAACAAACCCATGTTCGACCTTGCAGAATGTCTACTGCTGAAAACATTCAAAGTAATAAACATAAAAAATAATAAATAAGTAATATTACCGTTATTATTATTATTATTATTATTGTTGTTGTTATTATTATTAATACAATTTTAATTATTATTGTTACTGCTATTATTACTACTATTATTATTATCAATATTATTATTATGAATACTACTACTACTACTACTACTACTACTACTACTACTACTACTACTACTACTACTACTACTACTACTACTACTACTACTACTACTACTACTACTACTACTACTACTACTACTACTACTACTACTACTACTACTACTACTACTACTACTGCTACTACTACTACTACTACTACTACTATTACTATCACTATTATTATTGTGGTTTAATAAAATATAATTAAAAGTTACTGTATATATGTATCTATATATACATATTGAACGAAAATTTAATATTTCTTTTTCACAAATAATAATTTTTACTTATGTTTATAACTTTCATTTATAAATTAAATAATTATTGTATAATTCTGGATGACAAATCTGCTGATTATGAACCAATCAGGAACACGGTACAACTTTTTTATCTATGTTTTAGAATCTTCAACCTTTATCAGTCCTACACGATGCTGTAAATGTATTCCTTATAGTTAATCTTATCAATGCTAATTTCCCAGTAACCTCAAATGCTGTACGTTACTTTTGATAACCATCAAGTGAATAATCCTTCTGTTTTGAACTTTAAGTAGATTATAACATACCGCATAAATTTAATTATTTATATAGTGCGTTTGTTATAATAATAGTAATAGTAATAATAATAATAATAATAATAACAATAATAATAATAATAATAATAATAATAATAATAATAATAATAATAATAATAATAATAATAATAATAATAATAATAATAATAATAATAATAATAATAATAATAATAATAATAATAATAGTAGTTTTCCTACTCTTTATTTATCCTTTCTTTTTCTCAATGTAAGATCGATGAAAGACATTAATTTAAATTCATTCTTTAAATTAACTTTATCACAAAAAGACATGACATGTATATATTTATTTTATTTTATGTTTGCTATTTTGAATCTTTTACAGGAAACATCTTTCAACAATGAACATTTTAACAAAGCCGAATATGAGCCCGCATTTATTACCGGTGGTGGGATTTAAATCCATACCCACCAAGGTCCAAGTCGAGCGCTATACCGCTAGACCACCCCAGGCAATCATGAGTTTGAGTACCACTACTGACCCTGAATGCGAATTTTACGCAAAATCTCAATTGACTGAACATTGTTCGAAATTGAATTTAAAAAAGTTTATTTAAACTGTTTTCTAATTTTTTCTGTAAATACCTCGTTTCATTTCCAGTTATATGTTTTAAAAAAAATTTATTTAATCAATAAACAATGTTATTTGATTTTATAGATTTATTTTGTATTTTTCAATGGAAACGTTTTTAAACGACTTCGAATGTAATTAATACCTTGTGCACATACACTTTTTTAATGAATTCTAGGTTTATTGTAATTTTTTAATTTTGGAATTAATTGCATCATATAGTAAGGCAAACTTATCAATCCATTTTTTTATTTAAGTTTGATTTAATTCGAGTATTTGTAAGCTCAAAAACCAGATGCTCAAATATTGTTCATATGTTAGCCATTAATAAACAGCATAATAATAGGGCACAAAAAATGATTGACTTCGACAGTTTGATAAGCGTAACAAACGTGGAAGAATAACAAAGTTTCTAGGCAGGTAGACGGAATCCTTGTGACGTCGCCACTGTTCACAAAGATTGACGAGGGTGCCTAATATTCTGTCAGTGTTATCTCTCATAGCCTAAGGGCTACATATAGTATATGTACACATCAAGATACCTTTTAAGTACTCTGGATAAATGCTTGCACCTACCCGCTAAAACGGGAACCCATTTATGCCGCTGTGCACTCGGTCTCTGCTGTTATTAGTCTAGATGCCTGTTGGCTAACACAGATGAAAAATTATTTGTACAGTACTTTTGGTTGGCTTATACAAATGATAATTCTGACACTTCATTTTATATGTTACTACGTTGAATGTTTTACAGGGAATATCTTTCATCAGTGAACATTTTAAAGAAGTCGAACTTGGGCCCACATTTAGTGCCAGTGGTGGGATTCGAACCCAGGTCCACCAGGTTCAGGTCGAGTGCCGTACCGCTAGGCTACTCCCACCCGAAGTTAAATGCATTTGTATAAGTTCAATTTCGAAAACAAAATTCAGTTAACTACCAAATTGTCACATTCATACTCCCACCCGAAGTTAAATGCATTTAATTTACATAAAAGTAACATTGTAAATAAATACGAAAGCAAATTGAACTTTTTACAATTTATAAAAAAACAAATACAGTTTGTTTGTTTGTGTGTTTGTCTGTTTGTTTGTTTAAAGTGTCGATTAATCGAAATAATACAGTTTTATTTTCAAAATGACGATTAATTTTGTATAAGTTCAATTTCGAAAACAAAATTCAGTTAACTACCAAATTGTCACATTCATACAATTTTACAATTAGTTTAAACACATAATGGCATAAGAAATACAATTTTGTAACAAAAAAATTGATTATATAATGCAAAATGGTATATATATATATATATATATATGTGGACTACAAAATAATATTGTAGATCAGTTGATAGTTTATATAAATAATGCTCTAGTCTATAGGTTTAAAAAACAACATTATTATTATAAATTTAGATTAAATGTATTTTCATTTGTAAAAGCATAAAACTATCAAGAGCGTTACAATGACCTGTTTTTTTATAATTGTAATGTTTTTTTAAATTATTTAAAAACAAAATTGACTTTAGAAAATAAAATTATTTGACTATGTAACTAATAAATAAAATTGCACAACATTCGCTTGATTAAAGGAATGACTCCTAGCCCAAACGTTTAGAGAAAATTATTGGAAAGAAATGAGCCTTACTTAAGAATATTATAAATATATATAATATATATTACTCATTTTCCCATATATGTATACATATTTTACAATATAAATTGTTTTTAAGCAAAGAACTCATATGTAGATACATAGCGGTACAACACTCGATTTAGACTTGGTGAACATGGGGAGTACAAATCCCACCATTGGCCTACTAGATGCAAGCCCACGTTCGGCTTCGCCAAAACGGCCGGTGCGTTTCTCGTGCAAACATTCAAAGTATCAAAATTTTTCAAAAATATTTATATTTTTCAAAAACGGTTGAATTGTAATTTTAATTCCAAGTTTGAATTGAGTAATTATATTAATGCTGCTTTGTTAATATTTTAGTAAAACGTAATCAAATGTAACCAATACGATTAATTAATGTTTTGCAAACCAATTTTATAGTGTATCGATTTAGTCACCACTCGGTAAACCTATTGTAATTAAGTAGCATTTTCTGGGTTTTTTTATGTTTGCTACTTTGAATGTTCTACGAGAAACATTTTTTAGCAGTGGACAATTAGCAAAGCCAAACGTGGGCCCGCATTTTAGTGCCGGCGATGGGATTCGAACCCCCATGCCCACCGAGGTCCGAATTCGAGCGCTGTACCGCTAGACCACCCCGTTAAAAAATGTTACTTATAGAATATTCAGACAATAAATTAGCGTTTATATTGTTATAAATACTTAACTTAGAATAAGTATTATCACAAATGTAGGAAACCGTATCCTAACAGATCTCAATCCCGGTTGGGGAAAAAGGAGGATATAAGTGCAAAATTAACAACCTGACTTCTGTATAACAACAAAATACCATTCCATTAATCTGCAGTAAAGAAGTGAAATCAGCATGATTCCCATGACGGAGATAAACAAAATTTAAATTAAATTTTTGAAACCAAACATTTAATGGAACAATCTTGCGTTACTCTATGATTGTCAGAGCAAAAAGTTTTCTAAATAAATATACATAATAAATAAACAAATGTAGCGTAGCGTTTCAAGGTCATTAAGAAAATCTATGCCAATATTTTTGTCAGACTAAAGCATTAATAAAAAATCAATTCTAAATTTTCAATTGGAGTAATAATATAAGTAGGCAAGTTGCTAAACCTGTAATGTAGTGGAAAAGGAAACAAACCACCTACTTGCCTAAAAATGATTCTACTATTCCATTCACCTATTTTACATTTTTTAACAAATAAACATTTAATAAATCCGAATGAATGGCCGCATTTAATACCGATGCTTTTCAGCGATCTTTGTTATCGCGAAAAAAAATACAGTTGTACATTTTAACGTAAAGCTTTCTCTTTGTATCCAATATATTAATCAATCCAATGTTCACTAATATGAATAACTGAACTTCAAGTGTAACCCATGTAGCCTTGTATTTTAACTAAATTATCTAATTTTGTGTCTTTAATTAACCAATTAATTAATTTTCCTGATATAAATAAAATGTACATATGATTAATAATCAACAATTGCTAAAATTGTAATATTTTCATCTTTACTTATGTTTAATTAGATGTACATATATAACTGTTATTGCTTTAAATGTTTCACGGGAAACGCCTTTCAACAAGCGGACATTTTAGCGAAGTCGAACGAGTGTAGAGATTGAACCTATACTCATCCAAGCTTGAATCAGGTGCTGTATCGCTATATATATATATTACCTGAATTAATGACTCTAGCATAATAGTAATAATAATAATATTTTTCATAAAATGTATTAGAATAATATACAATAAATGTTTTCACAGTATTGTTATTATTACAAAGAGAGAAAACCTTTTTAGTTAATTTGTACAAATATATTTTTTCAAACATTTTTTAAAATAAAATCATTTGTTTGCCACATGAATTGTGAGCACCTGACACAATTTGAAATTCGGAATTAAAAACATATTTCTTGTATATTTTTTACACATTTGAATAGAAAGGATTTTAATTGATACGTGAGAATTTATAAACACATTGGAATTTTCTCGAAAAATAATCACAAACTGTATGTAGTCATAATGACAATTTTTGAATTTCTTTTTTGTAAGTTTGAAAAAAACTAACAAGTTTTTAAAAAATCAATAATAATGCTTTATCACAAATTTGATAGTGTACTTACCATAATTCGCAGACATTTTTCCGGTCTATTAAATATTTTTTTATAATTGTAACACGGTGTAATATTTAGAAGCCATTAACAAACATATTGAGAGACATTTTAAAAACTGTCGTCTATTTATCGGAAATGCTAATAATTCTGAGGATTTGAGTAATGCTTATAAATTCTCAATTTCCGATGACCATTCCTCCTCCACCTGGAATAGATGCCCAACGGTATCACTCGGTTTTTACCAAACTCCTGTTGAGTCAATGGATTCTAGCATACAACTAAAGCGTATTTCAAGTTATATATCTACCATATGTAATCAGTTAGGATTATGGATCCGACATCCGACATCAACCTCCAGTTCCTGTAAACATTGGCGTCCCCTCCACCCCCAGAGTTCAATTCGCATCCAGCAACTTCTATGTACGTGCGAACTTGGAACTAATAAAGAGGTAGATCTTTCGCCAACGTTTCTTGTTGTTATTGTTGTTATCTATTAATGGAAAAAATAAAAACCGACGTTCAACCGCTGCACACAAAACGATTGCAAAATCAGGCAAACATTTATTCATATTTCTCATGGACCCCTACACTTTTTAAGATAAAATTAGTAAATAATTTCTATTGGTTAGCAAAAAAATGGAATAAATAGGATTTACTAGAATTCGTGCATTTCGTCTTTACTTAAAACATTCTAGAAAAAGGTTTTAATGTGTTTTTTAAACATGTTAAACATCTGCTCTATGTCACATGACCTAATTTGTGTTGTTGATTGGTAGTCAATTTAACGAACAGTTTATATGTTATTAATATTGTTACTTTTTAACGTTTCATTCACATTATGTTTGCGATAAATTAACAATTTTATAGAATTTATTTATAACAATGTATACATTCTTTTTTTCTGGCTATTCTATTTTGTTTTTGTAATAATTGTATAACTCTTTATAAACCTTTTCACGTGTTGATGTTTTGCCTACCCTAGTGATCTATTAAATTTATTATGCTAAATGTACTTTTGCTGAAGTATCTTTTTTTTTATTTACATTTTCAAAACTCTTTCGTTTTTAATAGAGCATCGATATATATATATATATATATTGAAGATTTAACATTTAACATTGTTAAACCATGCCAATAGAATTATGTTTTTATTTCGTCGCCGCACAGTTTTAGGAAATGGTGTCTCCTTGTTGTTACTTTTCTATAAAAGTCAGATTGGTAATCTTGCACTCTTGTTTGTCGACTGTAATATTTATTTACATTATGATTATTACAAACCCCTGTGCCGGGGTGGTCTAGCTGTACAGCTCTCGATTTGGACCTGAGTGGGCCCACGTTCGGCTTCGCTAAAATGTCTGCCGCTGCTGAAAGATGTTTTTAGTAAAACGAATAAATAAATAAACAATAATTAACAAGATGTCAAGCTCTCATATTTCAAAAAGAACATCTGGGACAACAAAATGATTGCATGTGTGTTGGAACATTTTGCCAACATTTTTGTTCGATTCCCCGTGAGACATTCACTTTAATGTGATCGTCCCGAGTAGTTTTTAACCAAGTTTTCTGCAATCTATATCAATCTTTCTTTTGCTATCATCAATTGTCCATTCCAAAACCGTTTTTAATGGTTTTTGGGGTGGTAAAAGCAGAATTCGTCCAAGTAATTGACATTGTTAGGTCTTGCCGTCACTTTTTTGCCCTGAAGCTGTATGGGTAGTCTTGAAGCATTTCATTACTTTCAAAAATTGTATCTATTTTGGGCATCTCGTTGGCAAATAGCTTTTATTAATGTCCATTAATGGTGATATTCTTTACCGTTTCTTACACATAGAGCATCCTATACTAACACAATAGAGATTAAGTGCACAGCGGTGTAACTGGATTTTCGTCTCGGCCAATCGGTGCAGGCATACACCCCGTTGGACTAAGGAAGATAACTCTGACAAAACGTCAGACGGTCTTGTCAGTCGTTGCAAACAAAGGCATAATCAGCCCATCAGTGCTGTTATTCATCTGTGTATGTGTTCCATTTATCAAGCCATTGCACTCGATTGTGTGATATGCTGTACAAATGGGGGAAGTAATGAAGAAATGACCACGTAACCAACAACAAAAATAAATATTGAATCAAAGTAAACATGATAAGTTGTTGTTATAATAATAATTATAATAATAATAATAATAATAATAATAATAATAATAATAATAATAATAATACATAAACAAGTTGTTGCACTATGAAAGTACAAAAACATGACAATGATTTTAAAGCGTAAATAGTAATTGACCTTATATTTTCGAAATCACGTATAATCAATAGCACTTAATTACCATGATTCGTAAATCTAGTGGTTTAAAACATTAAGTTACTACGACTTATTCATTCACTTGATTAATTTTGATTCTGTCAGTTCTAACAAATTCCAGTAATAAGATGGTTTAGTGGTACAGTGCTAGACTCGAAATTTGATAGGCATCAGTTTGAGTACCACTACATGCTAGAAAACTTTCAAACAATAATAATAATAATAATAATAATGATAATAATAATAATAAAAAGTATTATTATTATAACAATAATAATAATAAGAAGAAGAATAATAATGATAATAATAATAATAATAATAATAATAATAATAATAATAATAATAATAATAATAATAATAATAATAATAATTATTATAATAATAATAATAATAATAATAATAATAATAATAATAATAATAATAATAATAATAATAATAATAATAATTATTATTATAATAATAATAATAATAATAATAATAATAATAATAAAAATTATTATTATTATAACAATAATAACAATAATAATAATAATAATAATAATAATAATAATGATAATAATAATAATAATAATAATAATGATAATAATAATAATGATAATAATAATAATAATAATAATAATGATAATAAGAATAATAAAAATTATTATTATTATTATAACAATAATAATAATAATAATAAATAATAATAATAATAATAATAATAATATATAAAATAATAATTATTATTATAACAATAATAATAATAATAATAATAATAATAATAATAATAATAATAATAATAATAATAATAATAATAATAATAATAATAATAATAATAATAATAATAATAATAATAATAATAATAATAATAATAATAATAATAATAATAATAATAATAATAATAATAATAATAATAATAATAATAATAATAATAATAATAATAATAATAATAATAATAATAATAATAATAATAATAGTAATAATAGTAATAATGATAATGATAATAATAATAACTTAAATAAAATGGTGATTTTTTACGATGTTTGAAAAGTACATTGAGACTCTTTTTATATATAATTTTTTATTGGTTTATTACTCGAACATTCTGCATAAAAATCCAAATATGCATTTAACAAAATTTTAGACGATGTCCCGTGGACAAAACTTGAAACACTGTTTGTCCAGTTTCGAATCTAGCACCCTAACCATTTCTACCACTCCAGCATCGTATATTTAACAGTTGAAACAGGTGTCATTACCGTCAAGGACATTCCGTTTTTTAGGTGCTTTTGGTCGTAAATTATGCTTTGTAACGGCAGTTTTTAAAAATAACCATTGAATAATAAACAAAAGTAAAAAATCATAGAATATAAGTCTTTCATCCGCTGTCAAATAACGCTGTTGTTTCTGTTTTGACTCGTTCAAAGTTACAACATCGATATACAGAATTGTAATGCTGGCTTTTGGTGTCATTTTTTTATTATTGTTAGTATTAGTATTATTATGGTCTAGTGGTACACCACTCAATTCGAACCTGGGTAGTTATGGGTTCCGTCTCCATTACCTGCACCAAATATGGGCCCACGTTTGGATTTGCTAAAATGTCCACTGCTGAAAGATGCGTTTCTCGTAAAACATCCAAAGTAGCAGACATAAAATAATAAAAACTAAAAATTAAAAATATTAATACTATTATTATTATTATTATTATTATTATTATTATTATTGTTGTTGTTGCTAAAATACTTTATGAGAAACATTTTGGAATAAGTGAACATTTCAGTGGAACTAAGCATCCAACTCCATTACTGTACCACTAAACACCGTTGCGGAAGTACAAATATTTTTAGTAAATCAATTCCTTTCGTCTTGTCCGAAATAGGTAACCCTACAAAATTGCTTCAAAAGCTGCCCTTAAAAACCGAGAATACACTAAGAACCACGTAAGCTGGGTTTTTTTATGTATGACATCACTTTGTTAACAAACATGGAACATTTAATCAATAGCATAGTTTGTTTTTTTATTATAAACCATAAAATAAAGCAAATCATTTTGTTGTGTGTTTGAGGGCCAGTGTAATTTATACAAAATCGTTTTTGAATACTCTTCTGTCACATGACCAAATAAAATATACACATGCCTAACATTAAATAATTCATCCATTTTTACACTAATAACGTCTGATAGTATTACTAAAGATACATCATTTTTAAAATTGTTTTATTCAACCGAATGTTTGTCAAATTGACGAATTAAACGTTCTTAATAGTGCAAAATAGCCAGTAAAGCAACTCCACCCTGGCTAGTTATCAGTCCGGTTGAGGAAGCTCTACCTTCTTCAAGATTGGCAATTTCAACTTGTTAGAAAATACATATTGCTACAAAAAGAACACAATGATGTAGTAGAGTTGAGTAAGAGTCGATAAAAGCTCAATTTTGAAAATACACAATTGTTCATGTCTTCAGAGCCAAAAGGGCTTGCTTTGTATTCAGTTATTCAAACAGCAACATGAAATGTATCACAGCAGTACAAATGGGCCACTTTCAGTAGGCAGAGTTCTAATTCTGTCTAATTGCAACGCGTGGCACTTAACGAGGGACTAATTGTCATTTTGTGAATATTGTTTCTAGGCCAAAATTGTCTGTTACACATTGGATGTTGATGTAAAATTGAGTTGCAGTGTGAAACTTAAAATCTTAATTTTTGAAAAAAAAACAACTGGGAAATGAGTAACGCTGATAAATTCTTATTTTCTAATGATGGCAATATTTCCAACCCAGTATAGCTTCGTGTAGTCCCTTGTGGACTGATACTAAAGCGGATCGAGGACCTAACATACAGCTGTATATGTGGACTCCGGTTATAACTGAACTGTGTTTAAGCATTCACTTAGTGTACTTAAAAAGTAGATATTATTTATTGTTTATTTCAAAACGCTTTTGCTTCCTCATTTGATTGTACAATCAAATATTTTGACACCAAAGGTTTTATTCGAATTTTGTCGATTTCTGTTATCGGAATTATGCTTTCACTTTTTTATGGAATGACATCTTTTTGTTTTTAGCAACTTGCCAGCCTGATGCCGGGGTGGTCAAGTGGACCTCGGTGGGCATCCGGGTTCGAGTCCCATCACCGGCCCACTAAAATGCGGGCCCACGTTCGGCTTCGCTAAAATGTCCCCACTGCTGAAAGATGCGTTTCTTGTAAAGCATTCAAAGTAATAAACATAAAATTAATAATAATAATAATAATATACATAATTAGTAGGGGGCTAATCATATTTTTTCGTATTAATAAATAACAGGAAATGCTTTAAATTGCTTTACAAATAACGAAATAGCCAAGAGATTGAAAGTTTATTTGTAAACAGGAGAAGTAATGTGAAAAACGCATTGCCTTTATAAAGCACCTACACTTGAGTATGTTAAAAAAATCTATTTGAAAATTCACAATAGCTAATTGATGCAATGCTTTACCAATTTTATTTTTAGAAATTAAACAACATAATTTATTCGAGGTGTTTGGCAAAAATTTGGTGTAGAAAAAATCAATTTCTAAAATATTACAAAATGGTAATAACATTCACTACGTACGTAACAAATATCATGTACGTCGCTATTACTTCAATATAATGCAATGACGTATCATTTAATAATTTTAGATAGTATTTTTTTAAAGCACAATATTTGACGATCCTCACAATAGTGATGATTGCCAGTGACATATCAACACATTTTGTGTAGACACTTCAAAGATTTGCTAAAGTTGTCTTGCTACTTTCGGAAGTCAAAAAATAATTGAACAAAGTTCATTTATCTATTGTAATTAATACTTTTTTCTTTTGAAAATATAACTGGAAAACAACATTTTAAACGTCTATTAGAATATGTAATTTAATTCAATATTTTTTTACTGATGTTACATACTAGTAATTGTATTGTATTTTATAACTGTGAGCTGAAAGTTATTTTTATTAAAGTATCTAAGCCAATGATAATAATAATAATAACAATAATAATAATAATAATAATAATAATAATAATAATAATAATAATAATAATAATAATAATAATAATAATAATAATAATAATAATAATAACAATAATAATATGGTCCAGGTCGAGCGCTGTACCGCTAGACCACCCCGGCACAAATATTAGCCGGATATTTTGTAAAATATGTTTTTTATTTATGAAATATCATTTTTCACTACATTCATATATATATATATATATATATATATATACCGTTTTCTTTTAGCATTTAGAAACAAATAATATATGTAATTATTGCCGTCCTCATCAAATAAATAAATAAACGACAACAAAGTAAAATCAAAAGTAAATAACAGTTTGCTAGTTTCTTTTCAAAATCAAACTTCCAACAACCAAAAAAAACAAATAATTGATTAAAATTTAGAAAACTGATCATCAAAACAAAATAGTTAAAAATGCATTTTAAACAAACAAACTGCGTCAACCCCACCACCACCACCACTGCAACTAACAATAAAACACCATTCTTACTTCACAATAACCACACTAATTGAAATTACAGTCAAATACCAAATTATTGATTTTTTAAGCAAGTTGCAGCAATATTGGTTATTCTTCGTTCGGAACAAAACAACAACAACAACAACATTTATTTATGAAAGACTTGTATGTTTTATTTATATTAGTGTAGAAAACAAAATGAAAATATGGAACAGAAAAAGCACTTTTGTCAAATGGATAAAGTCAGATCGAATCGACACTTATTTATTATGATCAAAATTGAGAAGTAAACGAAAAAAATCAAGAAAAAAAATAAGTTGGATTTTTGCCAGTAAAAAAATACAAAGAAAGACTAACAGTCGAGTGGGGCGGAACATGGCAAATGCAGTAACAAATGTCCAACGACCGTGCAATTCTCCACAAGAAGCCAGCCAAAACTCAATAGAACAAAAAAACACGCGCAAAATGTATGTATCACAGAATAACCGAACAATCTTTGAAAACAAAAATGATGGCTAAAAAAATAGGCTGGGGGCGACTCCTTGTGTATCGCCTTCCCTCTCTCTCTCTCTCTAAGCCTTGTCTTTGTACGTCTGCTTCGATTTGCGTTGCTGAGGTTTCACAACGGCAGCCGTAATCGTTGTGGTACGCGAACGCGACGACCACTTCTTGGGCGAATAGCGCGGATTGGTCGGCGCGTCAACAAAAGATCGCAATTCGTACGTAGCCACGCGAGGATCGAATTCAAATTTGTCACGTGAAAAAATTAGGCGCAAATCTGTATGCAGGTAGAGTTTGCCCGACCGTGTTGTATGAAATCTACCAATCAGAAAAAGATTAGCATTTTTGACTTAGATTGGTCGATAATGTCAAGGTTACGTCTTTATTACTTTGGCAAACTATTGAAACAAGTAATATTGCTATCAATATATTGATTGCCGTTTTTAATATGCGAAAAATAAGCGTACAAAAGCAACCAAATTTCTTTGTCAATAGACGACATTTTTGTGGCGATGCAACCGCTGACAGAGGTTGACAACCCTAATAAAGCGTTGTCTCACTTGGTCTAATGATTATATGTGGTAATGGTATTTTGCAAGATGCATGCTGGTGGAAATTTAGTTATGCGCAGTCCGTTCCTAATCCATGCTCGTTTGAAGTAAGTGGAATTGGAATATTACTATTATAAATAATCGAAACTGCATAACCAAATCGTCAAAAATGTTAACATCTCGCATGTGATTGGAAAAGAGATTTGGTTTATGAGCCAACTATTGTCAAAAAATATTGTAGAACATTTGAAAATATTGGAAAATATACTGGTTCATTTCTATTGAAAAAATTCGTTGCTTCTGTCTTATTGAAGAGATATTTTTAAACCAGACTATATGCAATTTATTTTATCAGTTACTTTTCACCAAAACAAAAAATGTTAACAAATAAATATTTGAAACGTAAGATTAGAATATTAATAAAAAAGCACTTAATCATAATGCATAATTACGTAAAAAAAAATAGGAAAAAACTCGTTTAAAAAACGTTAATGATCATAATAACTAATAATAGCAATTATTATTATTAGTAGTAGTATTAGTATTAATATTACTATTACTATTATCATTAATAAATGGTAATAATAGTAATCATAATCGTACAAAACAATAAGATTTGTTTATAAACAAAACTGGCATATTTCTGTGCAAATGTGTCTAAAATTTCACAAATTACTCATTTAGAGAGAGAAAAAGCAAAGAACAACATCCACATCATAAATGCAATCAATAATAAACATGAATAATGATTCACTACGTATATATATATATATATATACGATATTCTACTTAAATGTACATTCTAAGCAAAAATATGTGTGTTTTATTCTGCGTTACTTTCGCATTGCAAATATCATCATTATCCAGGTAAAAGTGACAAAAATACCGTTGACAAGATCAAATGATGATGGTAACGTTTATCACTAGATGCGGGCTGTTAATATTGATAATTTAGTTGGTTAAACATGTAGTCTTTATACAGTAAAAGTAAATAATTTTTGCATAATAAACTATTATATATATATATATATACTATAAAATGGTATGCAGTATGAAGATTTTTCAAAATAACTGAAAACCACCAGTGTAATCATGATACAAGTACCCTTGATGCATACTAGTATCCATTCGTCAAGATGTTTTCAATTTAAAAATAGTTTGCACTCGCTTTACACCGCACCACATACACATACTGAAAATGGAGCAAATATTGACTCGGCCCACGTACCAAAAAATTGTTTTGTTTCAAGTGAGTTAGTAACATAGTCTCATATCGACGTCTCAGCACTAACTTGGAACCCATAAAGAGGTGGCTCAGCCACCAACGTTTGTTGTTGTCACACAAACTGGTTGAGGGAAAAAAACACTGAAACACGATAGATACTGAAAATCATCCTATGTTCATTCTACAAGTTACTCTTTTTTCTATATTACCAACTAACTTTAATACATGTCTGGTTATATGAGCAACTAAGTTTGGGACAAAACAACGAGGAACAACAATGAAAGAAAAATTAGGTTGGATTTAACACACAGACAGACAAGTTGGCCATTGAATTAGTCATACCCAGACAAAGGTATTGCGTGTCCGTGCGTGTGTGTGTGTGACCATTTAAAATAAACAAGTTTCATCACTAGCTTGTAACTTTTAGAAATCAAAATCGTGTCCTATTATTTCAGCGTAAATAAAATCGAATGGTTGAAGCCGTTGATACAATGGGGATTGTGTGTACAACACGACGCATAGAATTGCGTCTGAGTAAATCGATAAACAGAATACAACTCCGACAATAGCTAGTACGTCACGTGATCATTTCTTCATTATTTGCCATATCTACACGGCATATAAAACGATCGATAGGTTGATAAGCGTAACACGAACATAGAAGAATAACAAAGTTTCTTGGCTGATAAACGGCATCCTTGTGACGTTGTCACTGTTAGCGAAGATTGACGAAGCCGCCTGATTTTTTATCAGGGTTATCTCTCTTAGCCCAACGACTACATATGGTATACGTATACCTTAAGATACCTTTTAAGTATCATGAGTGTATGCTAGCACCCACCCGCCGTAACGGAAGCCAAGTTATACCACTGTGAACTCGGATCCTACTGTTATTAATCTAGATGCCTAGAAGTACCTAGTCCAGGATGCACCACGTGGAGGATGTACAGTCAGGAATATCACCATCATTGAAAATTAAGACTCTATAAACACTACTCAAATCCTCAGGATCATTATTATCCAAACGTTTGTGAACAGCAGCCATGTTATAAGAATAGCGCCTATTGGCCACAAAAATGCATTAATTCCTTACGTCTGATCAGTATACAAGGAAGGGTTTTATTAAAAATCATTTTCATTTCATTGGTGACGTAGGCATCTGCTTGTTATTTATATATTTGGACAGTAGATTAGAAAATCGATCCCAATAGCTTGAAAGCGTAACAAACTTAGGAGAATAGCGTAATTTCATAGCTCATAGATAGTGTCCTATTGGCAAACAATATCAGGATTGTCTTCCTTAGCCCTCGCTTTCATGTAACGCCTCCTGAACTAGATTAATACAGCAGGGTTATTTCCCTCACTCCAAAGGCTACATATGGTATATGTATACCATAAGATACCTTTTAAGTACCCTGGGTGTATGCCTGCATCCATCCGCCAAAACGGAAGTCCAGTTATTACATTATGTCCTCGACCTCTGCTGTCAGTCTCGGTGCTTAAGTGCACCTATTCCAGGATGCACCGTGTAGAGGTAACAATAAGAAATATCACCATCATTGGAATTTGAAACTTTATAAGTATTACTACAATTTCCTTTATTCGAAATGAAGTGATTTTCTCACTACTAGTAAAATGAAACACATCTTCGAATACACCAAGCATCCAACGTGCGAAAATTCTTTCTCACCTCAAATGAACCAAATAACGCAAGTAGGCGGGCAATTCAGTTGTTCTGCCCGACTGATGATGAAAGCACAATGAACACATCGATGAATTGGACGATGTCAAAGAGCACGAACATGACGCTTGTGACAATCCCGACGGAGTTGTCGGTTCGGTTCGAGATTTGTCCCAAAACAATTTGGCATGACTCATCAAAGAACTTTCATCATCATCATCATCACCACCGCCACCACCATCATCATCATCGTCAACATCGCCATCATCATCGTCATCATCATCATCATCAGTTACTGAATGAAATACATTTGGCGACGGTAAATAGATTGGTCCGACAACGTTGGAATCCTGCAAGTCGTCGTTATCAACTTCATCGGGTTTGGACGTGGAATGCGTCTTGGATGCATGTTTGTCACCGCTAGACGTTGGATGAATTGTAGGCATGTAGACTGTGCGCTGTCTGAGAAACGTCTGCGAATTGGCCGGCATATCTTCCAAATCGTAAGCGATGACAAACATTTTGACCACTAAACCGGTTGGATTGAACAGTGTCAGCTGATAAATAAATCAATATATACATAATGATTATTATTAGTATTATTATTACTATTATTATTATTATTATTATTATTATTATTATTATTACTATTATTATTATTACTATTATTACTATTATTATTATTACTATTATTATTATTATTATTATTACTATTATTATTATTATTATTATATATTATTATTATTATTATTATTATTATTATTATTATTATTATTATTATTATTATTATTATTATTATTATTATTATTATTATTACTATTATTATTATTATTATTATTATTATTATTATTATTATTATTATTATTATTATTATTACCATTATTATTATTATTATTATTATTATTATAGTCAGTAGAAGTACAATTGAGATTACACCAAAAAGTTGGAGAAATGCAAAATACACTTCGACATAAAAGGAACTAAAAATATCGATGATGCAAGTTGAAAACGCATGTCTGCTGTTAGGACGTTTGGGTCAATACATTCATAGATGATAGAATCAATAATATTACAATTATTAAAAATTAAGACTGCATGAGCATTACTCAAATCCTCAAGGTCGTTGACATTCAAATGAAGCTCGTATTCAAACGATGACGTTGAAAAATGTACACTTCCTTTGCTAATAACGCAAATCAGTGATAGTAAAGGAGACTAAGACGATAGCTAGATTCGAACATGAACGGCTATGAGTTTAAGTCCCACCACCGGCACTAAAACGCGACTTCATAAAATGTCTATTTATAGAAAAATACATTTCCCATTCGGTCAACACGAGTCAAATAGCAACAAAAGTTAGTAGCAGAGTCACCTTTTCATTAACTCCAAGTTCGCATAGCATCCCGTGGTTGCTGGATGCAAATTGGACTTGGGGCAAGAAACAACAAACCCCCTACCTTGCGACGACGCCAGTTTTCACAGGAATTGACGAAACTATCGTCTTTGAGGGTTGATGCCAGTTGACGGATCCGAAAGCCTAATCGACTATATATGCTAGGTGGATATCATGGAATACATTTTAGACATTTTGGGTGTATACTAGCATCCATTGACCAAGTTCACCGAAAACCCAATTACACCGCTGTGCACTCGGTCTCTTCTATTGTTCGACCGACATGCCCTTAGGGATCTGATCCAGAATGGAGGATAAACAGTCAAGAATATCACCATCAATGAAACTTGGTAAGTATTACTCAAATCCTCAGGATCATTAGCATCCCAAACCGAATTAAAAGTATGTTGCTAAACTATTGATAATGTCGGTTATTTGTATTAAAACGTCTATTTTTAATTTGTCATAATAGTATCAATCGATTTTCCAATTGTGTACAATCGTTACAATAATACCCACCACTGTCATATCATATATATATATATATATATATATATATATATATATATATATATATATATATATATATATATAATAAAGAAACTAATTAAATTATTAGAACAGAATTGAAAAACTGAAATCATCTAAAATAACAAGTATAATTGTTCACTCTAACAATCATCATTCTGATAAAATGCAGCCAATGTTAATTAGTTCGTTATTCTTTTTCACCTTGTCCTCTCCATGAGGTCACCTGGTTCCATTTAGTTCTATCAACATTGTCACTCTTCCATTCCATTTCATACATATTCCCAATCACACAGTTTTCTATTCCATCCTCCTATTAACAACAATCAATAATCATGAGGTATTGTACCCTTAATCTGCAATCATCATCAGCACTAAATGCCATTTCAAAGCTATCATGACACAGAAAACTGACTACAAAACGATAAAGTCACTCTTCAATCTGAGAATAAACTTCAGTCGCCATGAGTGTCGGGATCAACAAGCCCCCCCTAGACGTATCAAGATCGTAATCTTCCCTCGGGGTGACTGAGGATGGGGGATTTGCAACGATTGCAACGTCAATCCAAATCGCACTTGTTATTATTTAGTCATTTTTGACTACCTTGAATGTTTTGTCGAAAACATATCTTTCAGCAGTGGACATTTTAGCCAAGCCAAACGTGGATCTCTCATTTAGTGCCGGTGGTGGGGGGATTCAAGCTCATGCCCACTCCGATTTAAGTCTAGTACTTTACAACGTCGGCTGAAAACGTTTGTCTTCGCACAAAATGCTTGACGAAAAATCCTTTTTCCAACAAGTGGATTTTTACATTTATCCTACAAACGAGCCTATCATCTCAGTTGTTTGTATCATACCCGCATAAAGAATATTTAAAGAGCACTTATAAGTAATTATTTGCCACAAATTCAGTATAAATATGGGAATGTTAATGATCCTGAGAATTTGAGTGATGCTTATAAAGCCTCCATTTCCAAATAATTGTGATATTCCTGACTGTTCATCCTCCATGTAGTGCATCCTGGACCAAGTGCCCATAGGCATTTAAATTAATAACAGTAGGGACCAAGTGCACAGTAGTATAACCGGGCTTCCGCTACGGCGGGTGGGTGCGAGTATACACTCAGGATATTTAGAAGATATAAGGTATACGTATACCATATGTAGCCGTTGGGCTAAGGGAAATAACCTTAACAAAAAATCAGCCTTTGTGAACAGTGGCGACGTCGCCAGCCAAAAAACTGTGTTATTCTTCTAAGTTGATTATGCCTATCAAGCAATTGAGGTCGATCGTTTTGTATACCGTGTAGATATGGAAAATAATGAAGACGTAACCACGTCACCCACCACAATGCATGAATACCTACCAATACGATAAACTCGTACATCTTCTATCAAAACGATATTGGTACCAAATGACAAATCATCCAAATAAGCGATAATTCATTGAATCAATTAGCAAAGTAGCTAAACTGGTGGACTTAGGTTCGAGACCAGCACTACCTGTTGGCCTTTGTCTATAAGCGACTTTCCCATCTCACACACATATTTCATTCAATATAAATCTGAATTCATGTCTAATTCAATACACAATAAGGATAAGTCATTTGATGTGAATGCATGCTTTGTTTGAACATACACACACACACACATGCATGTGGAACAAACAAAGAAAATGACAAACGGATGTTTGTTTTTTAACACAAAAAATAAACGCAAGGTAGGTGTGACCCTTGAAAAACGTGTCAACACATCCAGCATTACATGTTTTAGATACCCCCAAAATGAATCTTTCTTGACATATCAGAAGACGAGTAGTAGCCAGTATAACAAGTCCCCACAACACAGCATGTTTGTAATTCTCGTAAAAATATGTACACTCAGCTGATATACCACATTTATTTCAGATACTAAGGCATACTCTAAAAATTATTACAACAACGTTCGGAAATCCGGTAATTAAATTTTTGTTACAAATAACCCACGTCCTGGTTGGAGTAAAGCAGCAGTCTAATATCCTCGATCATTATCAGACATACAAAGTATAAACTATTGACAAATTATTTAAAATATGAAAGCAATTGTCTGGAGGTTACAAACAAATAAATTCGCTCAAAAACAAGTGAAATTGTAATTTTTAAAAATCGAGAAACATAAATTACATCAAAATTCATTTGTCATTCATTTTGGTTGGCGATGTGATTACCTCTTCATTATTTTCCATATTTATACGGCATATACAACAAGCGAGTTCGATGGCTTGATAAGTGTAACAAACGTAACGAAGTTTCTTGGCTGATAAACGACATCCTTGTGACGTCGCCACTCTTCGCAAAGACTGACAAGGCCGTCTGATTTTTTATCAGAGTTATCTCTATTAGCCCAACGGCTACTTATGCTATATGTAAACGTTAAGATACCTTTTAAGTAGTCTAGATGCCTTTCATTACCCAGTCCAGGATGAACAGTCAGGAATATCACCATCATTGGCAATTGAGACTTTATAAATATTACTCAAATCCTCAGGATCATTAGCATCATGCAAAATATTTGTATTGTTAAAGCTACTTCTATTGAAGTATCTAAGCCAATAACCATAGATAAATAAAATAATAAAATAAATAATAATAAAACAGTGATAGTATATATTAATTTTATAGATTAATTGGTTTGTGAGAGATTGAAATGTGCTCAAACTCTAATGAAGCTTCGAGTTTCAAATCTTAATCACATCCAGGACTCCACCTATTTCTTGTGGTGCATCTTGGACAACAGATTGAACATGGTTATATGTGGGCTTACACGTCTTGGTTGGTTGACAAATGTACACTGAAAGCAGTGACAGAAAATCAAGCAGTCGTGTTGACTTTTGTCAACAGTCGTACCATAGTTGAGTAATGCGCTTATAAAGTCTCAATTTCCAATGATGGTGATATTCCTGACTGTTCGTCCTCCACGTGGTACATCGTGAACTAGGTGCTGAAAGGCATCTACATTAATAAGAGCAGGAACCAAGTGCACAGCGATATAACTGGGCTTCCGCTTTGACAGGCGGATATCTTAAGGTATACGTATACCCTTGGGCTAAGGGAGATAACCCTGACAACAAATCAACCAGCCTCGTCAATCTTTGCAAACAGTGGCGACGTCACAAGGATGTCGTCTACCAGCCAAGAAACTACGTTATTCTTCTATGTTTGTTGCACTTATCAAGGCATCAAAATCGATCGTTTTATATGCTGTATAAATATGGAAAATAATAAAAAGGTGATCACGTCACCAACCAAATTTAAAAATGAATAAATGAACATTCGTGACGCCACAAGAATACGGCTGTTTGTTACAGAGCGTACAACATTTCCTTTGCATACACATAAGATTTAAAGGCGATGTTTCACAAAAAGGATGTGGTTATCGTTTCATTATTTTAAAGAAATTTATACTATATCAAAAAACAATTCCAACGGCTTCACAACCGTGACAAATGTGAGACAATAGCACAGTTTCTTAGCTAATAAGTAGTATTTTGTGATGGCACTATAGTTTACAACAATCAAGTAGGCAGTCTGGTATTTTATCTTGCTGTTATTAGTCTGAATGCATGTGGACGCCTAGTCCAGGATGCACCACGTGGAAGATGAACGGTCAGGAATATAACCATCAGTCGAAATTGAGTATTATAGAACGCTTAACGACACACAGTGTTTGCTATCTTTATTCAAAAACCGTACTGCACTTCAAATAAAGTGCGTTACTAGGACAAAACCGGTTAACAGCCTACTTGAATTGAACCCTTCTTTGGCACGTGATATCCTTTATTGTTGGGCAGTTGGCGCAAATTGGCATAACCCAAATAGGGCGATGGGGCATCATCATCGGACAGATCGAAAAAGTAGGCTTTCATGGATAGACGAACGTGATTGGGATAAAAAGAACCACTGGCGCCCAATTCCAACGAAAAGCCTTCGACCTGACCAACCGGGTGAATGCGACCGTTTAGCATACTTTCCTACAAAAAAAAACGAAAAAAATAAAAAAGAAGTACTGTCTTGGTTTACACAGAAACAGTTGTTTTCCATTTTTACTACTTGTGGATGTTATGAGACGGAAAACGCGCATGCCTTCCAGCAGTAGTCATTTGAGCGATCGTGGGTCCGCATTGGGTTGGGGATCAAACCCAGATTCAAGTCAACCGCTAGATCACTCCCGGCAAAATTAATTTTGAAAAATACAATAAACGTCATTATTTATGCTTGTAGAAAATTACGAAACTTTAACAGTGTAATTAAACAATAGAAAAGTTAATTATCGTTTTCTCAACATTCTTCAATTGTACTTATCATATGTTACTATTTTTTTAAGCCGTCTACTCCTTATTGCAAACTTATACACATTTTGCTATTTCCTCAACGTTTTTCATTTCCTGTATACAATCGAAACAATAATAGAAACAGCAATACAAGTTGATGACAGAGTCACCTTTCCATTAGTTCCAAGTTCGCATAGCATCCTATATGAAAATATTGTCCAATGAAAATTAAATTTGGATTGAATAAATGAAAGTTATTGACTAGAAGAACACTTTCTTGTGCAAAGGCAATCTTCATAGACCCGTAGTACTCAAAAGTTATTTTAAGGTATATGCATAGCATAAGTAGCCATTGGACTAAGGGAGATAGCCCTAACAAAACTTCAGGCGGCTCCATCAATCTTTGCAAACAGTAACGTCCTCACCAGGATGCCGTCTATTAGCCAAGAAACTTTGTTCTTCTCCTACATTGGTAGCGCTTATCAAGCCATCGTGCACAAATATAAAAATAATGAGGTGACTACGTCACCAACCAAACGAATAAATGTATAAATAAGTATATTCAAATTACGGAAGTATCTGTTAAACGTAAGTCTATACAAGATTACATTATTAACAGCTAACCAAAAGCATACCAAACCACCTGAGACAAGTGATTACAAAAAAGGTAATCGCATTTATCATCAAGTATTCTGAAATGTATAATACACAAAACTATTTGGATCAGAAATGATTCAATCTAGCCAGTCCCGAGCCTGGATAAAGGAGGAGGGTTTGAGTGAGCAAGGTTAGCAACCTGGTCTCTGTAAAAAATCTATATTGCTATGGAAACAATACAAGAGGACGCCATTCGGGCAAACAAAGGCAAAGAAGTAATCACACGTATCTAAATGACAGGGTTACACAGATGACAAAGTTGAGTGAAAGCTTAAAGGTAGATCAGTTGTCGATTTGCAGAATCTTCAATGCCAACGAAACTTTGTTGTTGTTGTTGTTGTTGTTTTGCTGTAATTGTTGTCTTATTGCCCCAGGCTTATTTTTAAAGCAAAAAGGTTTTGTATAATACTAATAATAATATATAATACATTTGATAACTAAGTAAATTGCATATGTTTTGTATTTTCATCAATATTATTATAATGTTGATTGTCTTATTCAACCTTTGATCATAAACCATTTGACATTTTATGTTAAATTATTATTGATACATATTGATAAAATTGCAATTGTATTTTATTGATAATGTGGTATTGCATATTCTATAATGAAACTCGGTTCTTATTTAAAAGTAAGTGACTACTAGAAACACTTAACGAAAGTAACAACAACCTTAACGGGTTTTATAAACAAGTTTCAAAGATTTTAATACTGGTATGAGTTGCCTAATTTCATACAAATCTAACTGTCACCTCCACGTGGTAAATCCTGGACTATACACAGCAGGGACCAAGTGCATAGCGGTATAACTGGGTTTTCGCTTCGATGGGTGGGAGGAAGTATGCATCCAGGGTGCTTACAAGATATCTTGGGGGCATACATATATATATATCATAACTAGCTGTCGGGCTAAGAACGGTCGCGTCGTCAAACGAATTCCGTCTATTAGCCGAGAAACTTCGTTATTCTCCTACGTTTGTCATACTTGTAAAACCATTGGAGTCGATCGTTTAATATGCTGTACAAAAAGCGATTACGTCACAGTCAATATGCCCC
The DNA here is from genome assembly GCA_025895645.1 of Cardicola forsteri. Taxonomy (NCBI): domain Eukaryota; kingdom Metazoa; phylum Platyhelminthes; class Trematoda; order Strigeidida; family Aporocotylidae; genus Cardicola; species Cardicola forsteri. The sequence continues at coordinate 358,644 of JAKXYG010000553.1, read as the reverse complement.
ATTTTATATTATTATTATTAATATTATTATTATTATTATTATTATTATTATTATTATTATTATTATTATTATTATTATAAAACCCTCAGGAATGCTAATGATCCTGAGGATTTGAGTAATGCTTATAAAGTCTCAATTTCCAATGATGGTGATATTCCTGACTGTTCGTCCTCCACGTGGTGCATCCTGGACTAGATGCCCCTAGGCATCTAGACTAATAACAGCAGGGTCCGAGTGCACAGCAGTATAACTGGGCTTCCGCTACGGCGGGTGGGTGCGAACATACACCCAGGATACTTAAAAGATATCTAAAGGTATACGTATACCATATGTAGCCCTTGGGCTAAAGGAGATAACCCTTACAAAAAATCAGGCGACCTCGCCAATCTTTGCAAACAGTGGCGACGTCACAAGGATGCCGTTTACCAGCCAAGAAACTTTGTTATTCTTCCACGTTTGTCTACGCTTGTCAAGCTATCGAAATCGATCGTTCTACATGTCGTATAAATATGGGAAATAATGAAGAGGTGACCACGTCACCAACCAAAATGAATGAATAAATGAAAAAACCCTTTTTGCTTTAAAAATAAGCATGGGACAATAAGATAGCAGTTACAGCAAAAACAAACTTGAGAGAACAAAACTATTCCTTGTATTCGAACATTTTGTTTGATTCCCCATAAAACATTCATTTCAATTAGATCTTCCAGAATAGTTCTTAGCTAAGTTTTCAGTGATCTAGCCCAACCTTTCTTTTGCCATTTTCAATCGTCCATTCCAAAACCGACTTTGATGGTATGTCATGTAGTGAATGATAGTCAGTTCTTCCCATAATCTTATTATTTGAAATGTAATCGCGCCAGGTAATTTTTAAAATACTTCTAAAACACCAGCTATGAAAAACACCTACCATCTTATTAATTTTATCTGTTCGCTTCCACTTCCCACTTTCATTCCTATTGATGCATACAAACAAAGTTTTATCTTCAGGCAGATGGAGAAAAATTAATATATTGATTTAAGTCTAAGCTAAAGTGACATTGCTTTTCCAGTTTTTCCGTCTCTACCAATGATGCTTCGCAGATATACAAAACCCATCCAGTTGCATCCAACTTACCTCAAAATTGACTAACAAATGCTGAGAAGATGCATGCGGGGCAGGAGTCAAGCCCAACCGGTTGGAAGAATTGCCAACCCAGGTCAAACCCCGATTGGCTGTAGGCGGAGCGGAATAACTGCATTCTGATTGGTCCGACAGCGAATTGCGTCGAAGTCGACCAATCAAATTTGACGCAGCCGGACGAACAAATGAATCAGCATGAAGATTCGAGTAGAAACGCAAACTGGCAGGACGCCGCTTGAGCGACGATGCTTTGAAAGTTGTTTCGGCACGTGGAGCTTGACTGGCGGCTGTTGGTCCAGATACGTTGAGTTCATGATTTGCTGTGGCCAAAGGCGACACGAGATTGGAACATTCGGCGGATTTTGTCAGTATAGTGGTTGAATTGTTTGGATTGGGGTTTTCGTGATTGTACAGCATGCAAGTGGAACTAGATGGAGTTTAGGAATAATAGAGGATTAACAACAATCACATAATGACAAGGTTCGGTTGAAAAGTTTTCAAAATTCATAGGATATCGAAAACGCTGCCCATTTCTTGTACATTTCGTGTCGTTGAGGTGTAGTCAAACTCAACCATAGCCGGTCCCAAGTCCGATTGAGAAAGGAGAAGGGTTTGAGCGCACGATTAGCAACTTGCCTTCTGCAAGGCATTAGGGGCAGCATGCTTTCGATGACAGAATTCAGCGAAATCCTCGATATACACGATTGTCAAAGCCGAAACTTTGATGTACAAACATGAATTAATTTTATTATCCCATGCTCTTTAGAGTAAAAGAGTATAAAAGAAAAAAAGTGTACTTTTACATACTTTTTCCTACTGTTTCTATAATATATATATATATATATATATATATATATATATATATAACTCTGCCTAAATAGAATCAGAAATAAACCAATCTAGCCAGTTCTGAGCCGGGATGCTAATGATCCTGAGGATTTGAGTAATGCTTGTAAAGTCTCATTTCCAATGATGGTGATATTCCTGACTGTTCGTCCTCCACGTGGTGCATCCTGGACTAGATGCCCCTAGGCATCTAGACTAATAACAGCAGGGTCCGAGTGCACAGCGGTATAACTGGGCTTCCGCTACGGCGGGTGGGTGCGAACATACACCCAGGATACTTAAAAGGTATCTAAAGGTATACGTATACCATATGTAGCCCTTGGGCTTAGGAGATAACCCTTACAAAAAATCAGGCGGCCTCGTCAATCTTTGCGAACAGTGGCGACGTCACAAGGATGCCGTCTATCAGCCAAAAAACTCTGTTATTCTTCCACGTTTATTACGCTTATCAAGCCATCGAAATCGATCGTTTACTATGTCGTATAAATATGGGAACTAATGAAGAGGTGACCACGTCACCAACCAAAATGAATGAATGAATGAGTTCTGAGCCTGGATAAAGTAGGAGGATTTGCTGCAGGAAGGACATCCGTCAGTAGAACAAAAACCCACACCAAAACTATTTAATGACTTTGCTGCTTCAAATTGGGTTCAATACATAACCAAATAAAAAAACGAGCCAGAAGCAACGACCCTTTATAAAAGAAGAAAAAGCTGTAAAGGAATATATATATATATATATATATATATACCCAGGTGGCTGAAGTGAGTATTGATTTGAGTCCTACCACCAACATTGAATGAAATCCCTCATTTAACTCAGTTAAATGTCCACTTACTTGAAAATGCATTAACCAAAGCGCTCAAGCAATAAAACTGGAAGTTTGATAAATTTACAAAACATGGCATTTACAACTGGTAAGCAACAAACCTTTTGGATGTTTTCAAGCGGCACAATGACGAATCAAAGTCGAATCTTCCACTAGTGCTACGTTTGAGTGGAACCTTTAAAAAAGGTAGTAAATAATGAGTTAAATTGACTGTATATATATATATATATATCCATAAATTACACTTTCATAATAAATATTAAAATATGCAACAAGAAACGTGACAAATAACAGTAAAACAAATATTTTTATTAATACAATTTATTTGAAATATTTAGACAAAAGTGCATTAAGAATATAATACAATAATAATAATAATACGTTAATTTTCAAGTGTATTAGACTATGTAATTTAATCTCACTTTATTTTCTGACTGATGTTACATACTGCTAATTGTATTGTATTTTATAATTGTACCTATTTTTTGTGTGCTGAAAGCTACTTCTACTGAAATATCTGAACCAATAACTATAGTAATAATAAATAAATAAATAAATAATAATAATAATAATAATAATAATAGATTTTCCATATTCTATTTTAAATAAGTAATGTTAAAACTTCGAGATACCTAAGCTTCAACGACTTACTTAACTTTATCACAACCGAAAAAGGAATTCAATCAATTACAACAATTCGAGTAGTGCTCATAAAGTTTAAATTTTCAATAATTCCTAACTGTTCATCTTCCACGTAGACTAGGTGCACCTAACTAACACATCAAACTTAATGCACAGCAGTATAACTGGGCTTCCACCTTGGCAAATAACTGCAAGCATACACCAAGAATACTTAAAAAATGAGATGTTAGGGCTGGGGGAGATAATCCTGATTAAAATTTAGATAGCATTTTAAATATTTGAAAACGTCACAAGCCAAAAAGCGTTGTTTATGCTTAGAAAATCATTGGAGTTGATTGTTTAATATACTATACAAATATAGAAATAATGACGAAGTAATTACGTCACACTAATTGAACAAATATTTCACAGGAAACATATCTCAGCAACGCCCTATTCAAAAGCCCACTTTCAGTGTCAATACAAATAGATACACTTTACCTACTTCTGTCGTTCCGTTACCTAGTTAGGAATGAAAGAATCAAAATTAAACATTTATCCAGGTCATGGGGGGGTAACAAAGATGGTAGGCTTAAAACTTGACTTGGCTGTTGCAACTAGATAATCAATTATTTTTTTAATAACAACAACAATAAAACCAACTCACCGGTGATGACTGCAACGGAAGCCCAGTGCGCCTATTAAAAAAAGGCGTATTCTCGTGCGCCGAAGCCGATGCAGCATTTCGTCGCCGACTCAACCGAATTGGACTGTCGACCTTTTTCGAATTCGAAATCAAAACGGACGTTTCGCAATCGGAATTGAGCTGAACCACCACCGGCCTGTCGTCGCTTTTCGACTTATTCAAAGCCAATTCGCGCTTCATATTCAACAGCGTAAATTCGGCAATTACTTTGCTTAGCGATGGATCTTGTTGGTTGAGGTGACATCCAACAGAACTAAAGTCGTTCGATATAGAAGCGATGCGTTGCTGTTTTCTCGGCGGTGATTCGAGAAGAGGAGGAGGAGGAGGAGAAGAAGAAGGAGCAACTGGTGTGTTGGATTTGGATGATTTTTTGGTTAGAGTTGATTGGTCAGATTCTGTCCAATCAAGTGGTACCGACTTGAATGAATGATGGAGTGCCGATTGAAAGAACGACTCGTGAGCATGAGTCATAACGACAACTGGACTTGAAATGGAAGATTTGGTAACGGCAGAATCATCTGCAAACATCTGACTCTTGGTCGGATTAGATAGTTTTTTGTAAACATGCGAATCGATGTTGATTTTAGATAGTGGAGTGGTTTTAAACTCGATTGTTTCTGTACATTTCAAATCTACCTCCAAGCACAAAGGACATGTGGGAGGATTTTGAGGAGCAACCTTTAGACTCATTACACACAACTGGACACTTTCTGATGGACTGATAAAAACCGGTGTAAAATTTCTTTTTAAACATGTATGCATATCTGCAGATTGGAATAAGTTGAAAAGCAAACCTTCAGATTTTCCCGATGGCTGAACGTTTTTCAATGATTGGGATACAGATTGAAAATCTAAACTTTGGTCTGAGTGGAGCATTGGCGATGATAATGATGATATGTTTGTAACGTCTAGCAAAAATGAATTGCCCAATTGTGAAACGCATGCGGTATCAAATATTTGTCTGTCAATAATTTATTAAAATAATACCATTAAAATTAATTAAAAATTAGTCTAATCTTTATCATTGATGATATCTGAAGAATGTACTTTAAAAATTGCAGATAATCAAACACACTGCACTATTCCATTTTTAGTCCGATTCTGTGACATGAAATGTTTTTCAATTTGATCAAATTTATCATATTTGTTATATTTATTTATTTTGTCTACCGGATTAATTGCAAGAGCGCTTTGTGATAAACATCACTGATTACTATTATTATAGATATCACGATTGTTAAAATTTTATTTATTTGTTACATTTTCTAACTTTTTTAATGTGTTAAAATTGTAATAACACATAATTATAGATAATTAGTATTATTTCTAATGTTTTTTTTCTTTAAAACACCATATTGTGCTGTAGAAACATATGTCTATATTATCCTCAAAGTTATGCTAACCAAAACTAATTTTCTAATATATATATATATATATATATATATATATATATATATATATTTGATTACCGATATAATCACTTTTTCATTATTTCTATATTGGTGAAGCATAGCAGAGGATCGTCTTCTACAGTTTTATATGCAAAAAGGTTAAATGGGCAGGAAATAAGTTTGAATAGGAATATGTTTTTTACCTAATAGACTATCCACAGAAATTGACAAAGTCGCCATATATTTTGTCACAAATATTTCCTTCAGCCAAATAACTACAAATAGTATAAATATACCTTAATATACTTTGAATGTATGCTTGTACTCCAGTTATATCGCTGTACAATCGGTTCCTAATCTGTGTTAGTTTGAGTCCAGATTAATAGCAACACAATCATATTACTATAATTTTGACTATGAATTAAACCCTTAAAAGTAAAAGTTTTTTCGCAAAGATCTATTCTTAAATTATGTATCAATAAAACTGAAAATATAAGTATTTAAGTCAAAAAATAAATGTTATAAATGCCTATTTATAAAAGTTTCCCAAAAAAACATTAATTAAAAAATTAAACATTATAAATTTATAAATTATTATTAACATGTGAATATAATAACGTTAAAATTACCTATGCATTATTTTTGTTTTTCGAAATCTTCTATGTTTCTTTACAGCCATCATAAGTGGAGACGTTTCCAAATAATTTACTAATTCCAATTGACTATTTGAAATTAAAATTTTGTTATGATTCTCACTAATTAAACAAATGTTAACATGTTGTTAGTTGAACCAACAATTAAATATATTTATAAACATATATAATGCTTAAAATCAAATTAAAACATCTAAAAAATGTAATTTAGTTATGAAATAAAATAATATAGTACATGTTTATAAATAAACTATATTCTTATTAATATTTAATATTTAAACCTAATACCTAATCTGAGTTTTAACAAAAGTGCTTAGTATTAAATACAAACCGTTAAAATATGTAAATTGCAAACTAATAAATAGATTACTAACACTTACAATCACAATCATTATAAAATAACATTAATAAATTTAATTATCCTTTTTCCGTTTAAATAAACAAATAAATATACCTTATACGTTGTATTTACATACTGATTTAAAACCATAAGCTTTTTTGTAGTGTTGATTTAATAATATACTAATGTGGATAAATAAATTATAATTTTAGTTAGTTTACTGTTTATTTTCATTTTAAATTAATAAGTAACTGCAAAACTAAACATTAAAAATAATCTTTATCTCAAAATACTAGAACGTTTATGAAAATTTAGTAAAAACAAGTAAGCACTACATGTAGTAAAAGTTTCTTTTTTTCCTATTATATAAAACTACAAAACTTAATATTAATAGTTCTTATACTTTAATCATAGTTGAATATCATATAAAATATTTTTACCAAAATATTGGTACATTAATAAGTGAATACATTTATAACAAAATAAATAAATAAAAATCACCTTGGTGACACTAATTTAATAATCCACTGTTCCATAGTAAAAACTGGAACACAGTTATCACCACAATGAGTTAGACAATTATCTCCAAGAATTAGAGTTTCAATTACAACTTCATACTTCTCATTATCTACTTTAGGCCATTGATCACAAAAAATATTTTTCTAAAAATAATAATAATAAATATTTCATTGTTACATTTTGAGTTGCAGTCTTATTAAAATCTTGCTCATAAAGCATATCCTTTCCAATATAATCAATCAATCCGTAATACGTTTTCGAATATTGAGTTATTAAAGATTGATATATACACTTTATTGCATTTAGTCTTCTAAAACCAAATTTTTGGTCCAAAATTAACACTTAAAATAATGAGTTATAATTTATAAAGTTACCTGCATCACTATCTTTCTCACTGTTTTGTAGCATTCCGCTATTACTGAATTAAATTCTTATTACTAAATATTCTATTCTAACAACATAAGCATTTTATTAAGCACAAAAATTTAACAAAATATTCATATTTTAACTACTTTAAAAATTAGAAATAACATCAGTGTGGTAATCATAACAAGCAGAAATCAGCTGTTTTGCAAAGGAAACGAACAACAGCTGATAGGCTCAATTTATAACAAACGACCTACAGTAGCTTGTAGGTTGCAGTAGCATACGTAAAACAATTTTGGGTTGAAAACAATGTATATATTTTTTAATTATTTTTATATTTAATATAAATTAAATTGTTATAAAATAAAATAATAATTTTAATTAATTTTACAAAAATTAAAAACAACATTTTTGTAAAAATTAGATATTAATGTCCTTATATATATATATATATCTCCGCCTAATTTACATCAGAAATAATTTAATCTAGCCAGTCCCAAACCTGGATAAAGGAGGAGGGTTTGAGCACAAGGTTAGCAACCTGGCCTCTGTAAAAAATTTATACTGCTACAGAAACAATACAAAAGGACGCCGTTCCGGTAAACAACGGCAAAAAAATAATCGTACGTATCTGGATGACAGAGTTACACAAGTGACAGAGTTGAGTAAAAGCCAAAAGAAAACTCAATCTTCAATTTGCAAAATCTTTAATGCCAACGAGACTTTGTTGTTGTTGTTGTTGTTGTCCTTGTTGTTTTTGTTGTTGTTGTTGTTGTTGTTGTTGTTGTTGTTGTTTTCCTGTAATTGTTGTCGTATTGCCCCATGCTTATATATATATATATATATATATATATATATATCATTAAAAGCAATTAAAATTTATATTAATGTACTTTAGTTATAATTTATTTTATTACATAGTTTCATGGCACTATAAAACTATCAATATATTAAAATCGTATTTTTTGTAGTAAACAAATAATTAATAGTTTTTTATTAAAACAAAAAATTGTTCAAATTTAAAATAATAATTTAAAAGTATATGTATTAAAAACTTGCTTCATTAATAGTTAAACAAATATCTATAATATATATAATAACAAAATAAAAATATGTAAAAAAATAAAATTTTATACATTAAGATATTTTTGTTAGCAACATTGTTATTTATGCTTACGTTTTTTCACTAATTGAGTATTTTAAAAATGTTTTAGTTTTCATTTTTTCTAAAAAAGTTTTAAAAATAAAAAAAATCGGAAATTAAAATTAGATGCTAAAAAATCATTAATTATTTATTTTTTTTATTTATTTATGGTTATTGATTTAGGTACTTTAGTAAAAGTAGCTTTCAGCACACAAAAAATATGTACAATTATAAAAATACAATACAATTAGCAGTATGTAACATCAGTCCAAAAATAAATAAATAAATAAGTAAAGTAAGATTAAATTACATAGTAAAATAAATTTTCTATCACAATAAAAAACATTATTATAATCTTTAAAGAGGAAAAAGATTTAAGATTAAACACTGTTTAACATACGAGCGCGTTACTTTGCAAGATACTTTAAATTTAAATTATTTATTTTTATTTTATTAAATTAAAAAATATTTTTAAAACTATGTACAACGCATTTTGTAATTTTGATCGATTAAACATGCAAACACTCTCAAATTACACTTCGTAATAATTTTTTTTAAATATTAGTCTTAAGTTTTATGAAATAAACTAAATTTTCACCATGAATAAACATTAAAAAATATTTACTTTGTTTATTTACATGTCATGTTACTAAACTATTCCATTTTTAAAATTGCTATTTGTTTTATAAGCATTATTTTATTGACAATTTTTGGCTTTATTTGTTTATAATATTCTCAGCAATTTTGAATAAATCTAAAATTTGAATGCTTTACTGATGTTATAATCCACTATTTACAGCATGTATTAATTTCAAGTGTAATAGCATTAAAGAGTAAAGCTTTTAATTTAATAATAATTCTGTTATTGTTCCAAATTGTTTACGTTGTATAGACCAATATAGACCGTTTTATTCCCTTCCATGTTCTCTGACATTTTTAGTCTAGAATCCCACACCACATAACTTGACTTCTCAAACAATGTAATTTTGCGTTTTACAAGTAGAAAATTTATGGGTTTTTCATGTTTCCTTTACAACTATTTAGATTTACGTAATATGTGTGTCTTGTTTCAGAGAGCTTAAAAATCAAAAACTACACTCTTTCGAACAAAACGTTTCTTTTTTGTTGTTGTCCTAGGCTTGCAATACCTTTGGCGATTATTTTTAATTTATTTTTAATTTTAGTAGTCCCCATCCAGTTAGCTAGTAATCCTCTCGACTGCAAATCCATGGGCTGCAAATGCAAAATAGATATATATGAATTGCCTCTAATCAACAATAACAAACTGGATAAAGTCTTGAAATCAATTATAAAAACAAAACGTATTTTCTCTAGGATCCTTGACCTTGATACCGATTTACGGCATATATCTTCTACTTTATCAGTTTTGGCTTTTAAGTTCTTTGATTTTTTTGATAACTCAACTCTTTCGCAAGGTACTGAGGGAACTAAGATCTGTCAAAAGTTTAACCCTAATGTCTCCTCTAAATGCATCCGTTAAATCAGAACCAAGACTTTCTCAAAAAGAAATTTGTACAGCTACTAAGCAACACGTGGAAAACGTAAGACGTTATTGCAATCTCATAGTAGAATGTATCAATAACAGTGTAATCAACTTTAAAGGAAATTTCTCTTTTAATCCCAATATTATTTCTATTGGTTATAAAAAGATAGGTTTTAAATAACTTCGAAATTGTTTATTTTAGATGTATGACGGGAATGTTACCCATTGACTAAATTTTTTAAAAACAATTTAAGTAATATGTTTCTAATTGAGTATGTTTATATTTGCTAAACATACGACTACACCTTAAATATTGTGCTCGGGTCACTGCTCTAATTTTAAAATCAGACATTCGTAGTTTACAAAAAGTTTAAAGGGCAGTCTCCAAATTGCCTAGGTCTATCAAACATCTGTCGTATTAACAAAAGATTTATACTATTAATTTTTCCTTTATAAGATAGACGGCTCCAGAATGAATTACTTTTAGTGCATCAATTCATTACGGTAGCAATTAGGTATACCGGATAGCTAAATTATTTGATAAATTAATTCAAGGTTACATTTTCAAGTCGTTAAAATTGGATATTGGGACAGGTAGACAGAGAAGTATTTAATATTGAAATTTTTTTTTGCAGCGCATTTTGAAACGAAATCACATTTAATTTGGGCTGTTCTTGCTGTCATTATGTTATTTAGAAGGATATGAAAGTTCCCGTTTAAACTTGCAATGGTATTTAAAAAAATTTTATTTATAGATTTATTAATTAATTTTTTTAGGCAAATCAATATATTAATTTCTATATGTTGAGTCTTCTGATAATAACACCCGTAGTTCACTAGTTTAAGGTGCTGGCCTGATGCCAGCTAGGAGTGGGTTCAAGTTAATGTGTGTAAGTGTGTGTAAAACTTGAAAGGTATGCGTTGCTGCTGATTCCAAATAAGGATGAAACAGCTGTACAATGCTCCTGGTTGACTTAAAAACCTAGTAAATTTATTTACTTGTGAGATGAGGCGCGCGTCACGTTACACGTCCATTGGAGTGTTATTCATCCTTTTCTCTTTTCTTCTTTTTTGAATATTATTGCAGTGTCTTTGCATTGTAATACGTTACATGTTTTATTATTATTTTTGTATATTTATAATTTATGCTTGTTTTATATAATTGTTAACTTCCACTATCTACCTTGATTTTATCTTAATTTCAAAATTTTTTTTTGTGACTAATCCCCCTTTACCTCGCCATCCATTTCATATTTCCCCCTGAAAACTTGAGATAATTTGAGAACCGAGTACTAAAAGGTGTTTTGGCCTACTCAACTAGTAAAAAAATATCTAAAAAGTTTCTTGTGGTTAAAGCGTTGGATGCATTCTTTATTTTTAAAACAAAATTAAAAAAATGTATATTACTAAAAGTAGTGCAAATTGTTTAATGATTTTAAATAGCAATACATTTATTCTGATATGCAGAAAATATACAAAGGACGTAATAAAACTATGTAATACATAAAAAAGCAACTGTTTTTAATAAGCCAAATATTAAAATCAATAAGTAAAAGTTTCTTTAATGTTTATTCTAGTTTTAAAACATTTTCAAAGGTGACCCTTCGAATGTTTTATCAAACAAAAACGTTCTATCAAATACAAAAATACAAATAGCAAGATATATTCTAAAAATATTAAACACAAATAAATTAAATTTTATTAAAAAATGTTTTAACACTTTTTAAAATATATTCTTATAAATGAAATATTTAATAATTTAATTAAATATTTTAAAACATAATTTTATATTATTTATTAATATTTACAATTAAATTTGTATTATATTTATTTAAAATTTAATAATTTTGGTTTTTTGTTGTTGTTCAAATGTTTTTACATAAAAATGTTTTTATAAACTACAGCTGCTGATGGCGCGTTCAGTATTTTAATATTACGTGCTTTGCCTATTGAAGGTTCTTTCTTATTTATGTTAAGGTTTTTAACTTTGCATATTGTGGTGATTTTTGATCAACTGAATGTGATTATTTAAGTTTTTCTTTTTTGGATAGACTACAATATTGGAGGTGTTTTTGTCGCCTTTAAAAACTTTTATATTTGACTTAAATTAATCTAATAACTTATTCTTTTAATGTCTCACTTCGAAATTCGACATCACGGGGATAACGATTTGTCAATATGTCGCGATTTTCTTCGAAATGTTTGCAAAAGAGGAAAAAAGTGCAAATTTAAACATCCGTCTCAAGATGAATGTGAGAAATTACGGTAAGCATTTATAGAAGGTTCACTTATATCCTTTGTTAGTTTTCAATGTGTTATGGTTAAATATTTTTTAATGTTGTGTTATTTTTTACGGCACACATTTTTAATGATTTTACTTTTCTCAAATGTGTTTTAGTCGCTTGGAAAAAACTTTCTGTCACGATTATCAAAACTCTACGTGTCGTCGTCCTGCTTGTAAATTTCTTCATTGTACTAGGGAGGAAGAAGAAGTATTTAGACGTACTGGATATTTGCCGAATGAAAATCAATATTTTACGTCAAATTCTAAGCTAGTTGATGAACGGACACCGATTTGTAAAGTAATTAAAAAAAAAATTTTATTTTAAGCTTTCAAAGTATTAATTGTTTTTTAGTTGATAATTTTTATGAATATTTTTCAGTGTATGTGTGAAACGCGATATTTAAGATTATTAACATTTTAAACTTTGTATTGCTTTCGTATGTGGTTTATCAGTATGAGCTCCACCTCCAGATTGAGCGGTGGTTTCAGGATTCAGGATAGTACACGAGCTGAGTAGTTTAAAATGCCTTTTAGTATTCGGTTTTTAAATTGTCTCAAATTTTCAGGGGGGGAACATGGAATGGATGGTGAGGTAAAGGAGAATTAGTCAAAAAAATTTGAACTTAAGACAAAATCAAGATAGATGGAGGTTAACAATTATGGACAACGAGCAAAAATTAAAATAAAAGAAGTTACGTATTACAACGCGCGCCTCACCTCGCGCCAGTGATGGGTTCGACTATTTGAGTATTACCTACTTTATACACATGAAATTAATTAGTATCCCAAATGATTTTATTTAACCTCAACTTAGTCAAGATATTTAATTAAAATAACTCATTTAGTGAACCAATTATTATATATTTTTCGGATTAACAAAATCAATCAATTGGTTGGTGACGTAATCATCTCTTTATTATTTACCTATTTGCTGAGTATTACAAACGATTGTCTTTTATTGCTTTATGTGAAAACGAAACGTTTTATGCTCATTAAAGTAAAGACGTTTATTAGCTAATAAACACTGCCACTGTTTACAAAAATCTACGAGGTCGCCCGATATTGTGGGATTATCTTTCTTAGTCCAATAGATGTGTATGGTGTTAGTATATTTTAAGAACTGTGGTTATAGAGTTCTATTTATTTGTCAAAACAGAATCATACTTATGCGACTATGTAGTCAGCTCGTAGTTTGTTAGTCTGTCCGCAAGATGTGCGGAGTCAGGTATACTATTATAATTGAAAATTGATATTTTATAAGCAACACGCATTCTTAGAATCAACAGCATTCAATATGGTGCAGTGACAGTATTATAGCCATTGTGATATATATATATATATATATATATATAAATTTATAAAATATTATTTTTCAGGATTTTGTCAATGGTGTTTGTTCTCGAGGTGCAAATTGCAAGTATCGACATTTAAACACTAACAAAGAAACTGTCAATTATTCCTTATGTAATCAAAACATGTGGGATGAAAACAATCAAAGCAATCCTCATTTATCTGATACACCTGTAGCTTTTTCTCAAATTCCAAATTCATATATATCAACCTCTGATACGTATCCTATGGCAAATTCTTCTATACTACCAAATTATCATGCTACATTGTTGACAGTTCCAACCTCAACTCTTTCCTCGCATTTATCTCAACGACCCGTCTTAACCAATCCAATACAAAATTCAATTCACGAATCCATTTTGAAACCTGTTAGCGAGGTGTACGTTGCGGAAGATGCTCAAAATTCTATAGTTGGTGTAATTGACAATTCGTCTACTGGACAACCTACTATTTATGCTCATCCTCTTGTTTCTGCTACAAACAATGCTCAATTGACACCTTGTTCATCAGTGCTAAAAGTTACCCCAGATCAACACGCAAACATTGTTCACCATCCTTCAGCATTACCACCAACCCATGCTACATATCTTGTGTCTCATGATCCAAATGCTCGTCATCATGTCATTGCCACAAGTTCAACTCGTTCACAAGCCCCAACCTTGTTTACCATTCCATTGTCTCAACTGAGTTGTGATGTTAGTCATCCTCAAGCAGTCGTTGCATGTACAGCTCAACATCCTGCAGTTTTTACTGGTGTAGTGGCCACAAATACTTCAATAACGAATTCTCCGGCAGCTTTTTATCCTTCCTACAGTGTATTGCATATCAATCAACCTACCCTGACCGAAGACAAGCATGCATGCGAAGTAGATTTGAAAAATACTGTACATAGTACTATTGAAAGAAATAATACAACAACGACTACTACATCGTCAAAAACAGCTGAATTGGCTGCTGCTGCTGCTGGTTATCTGGCACAACATCTTCCGTCAATCACTAACAACAACAACAACAGTAGCAATAATCAATCAAACGGTGTGAATACTCAGTTGAAATCGGTCGATATTCACGAATCGGCTATAGCAGCAGCTGCCAGTTTGCCCACCGTTTCCGTTGCTGCCGCCGCTGCAGCTGCTGCAGCTGTAGCAATTGCTCATTCGACTTCGATGAGTCAGAAAAACAAGGTAACTTTTGTTGTTCATTGTAAAAAGTACATTTGAAGTACAATTTTACAAGGGAAATACTGATTTGGAAAATGAAAAAATTAAGCAGTTTCAAAAATATAGTTAAATTGTTTAGTTAGAGTTTTGGGAAATTTGAACCAAATTTCACAATACTAGCTTTGTTTTGTGCAATATTTTTGTTTTGAAAGTGTTGACTTCGTTTTTCATGCTGAAGTATAGCGTAGGAAATAGATTCATTTTGGTTGGTGACGTGCCGTCACCTCTTCATTATTCCCCATATTTATACGACATAGCAAACGATCGATTTTGATGGCTTGATAAGCGTAAAACAGACGTAGAAGAATAACAAAGTTTCTTGGCTGGTAGACGGCCTCCTTGTGACGTCGCCACTGTTTGCAAAGATTGACGAGGTCGCCTGATTTTTTGTCAGGGTTATCTCCCTTAGCCCAAGGGCTACATATGATATACGTATACCTTTAGATACCTTTTAAGTATCCTAGGTGTATGTTCGCACCCACCCGCCGTAGTGGAAGCCCAGTTATACCGCTGTGCACTCGGACCCTGCTGTTATTAGTCTAGATGCCTAGGGGCACCTAGTCCAGGTTGCACTACGTGGAGGACTAACAGTCAGGAATATCACCATCATTGGAAATTGAAACTTTATAAGCATTACTCAAATCCTTAGGGTCATTAGTATAGAAGGATATTTTGTGTTAATATTTGATAGTATTTAACGAAAACATTGGATTTTTTAACTGTAAGACATAATACCGGTGGATAGTGTTGTATTTCGTAATGCCATACGCACCTGACTAAGAGGAGTTATGTTGCAGCAATTTCATTTTTGTTACAGTTGTGATCTCCATATAGATAAATCTTTATTTTTGAACTTCATCATGACAATGTTGCGTATTTTCTAATTTTTTGGAATCAGATAAGACAACTTGTTTCTAATCCAACCGATTAGTAAAGTATCAAGTGTTAAATGTGTTTTTTAGTGAGGCCATAAATTCCATTCCAAGTTTATTTGACCTTTCCAAAAAAAACTCGAAAATTGTTTCAAAAAGTGTCGTGCCAAAATAGAAGTCGACTATACGGAATGTTTGTCACGACTCATTTATTCATTCATTTTGGTTAGTGACGTGATCACCTCTTCATTATTTTCCATATTTATAGGGCATATAAAACGATCAATTTGGATAACTTGATAAGCGTGATAAACTAGAAGAATAACAAAGTTTTTTGACTGATAGACGGCATCCTTGTGACGTCGCCACTGTTTGCAAAGATTGACGAGGCCGCGTGATTTTTTTGTCAGGGTTATTTCTCTTAGCCCAAGGGCTACATATGGTATACGTATACCTCAAGACACCTTTTAACTATCCTGGATGTATGCTTGCACCCACCCACTGAAGCGGGAACCCGGTTATATCGATCTGCACTCAGTCCCCGCTGTTGTTAGTCTAGATGCAGGCATCTAGTTCGGGATGCACCACGTGGATGAGGAACAGTTAGGAATGTCACTTTTATTGGAAATTGAGACTATAAGCATTACTTAAATCCTCAGGATTATTAGCATCTCGTCACACATTGGAGTTAGTTTAGTTTCAATCTTTTGTTCTTAACACGGACAGCATTGATCAACAACTAATCAAGTTTGTAATTTACTCATTAATCCTCCTACTTTCTTAATACAATCGTGGATAATGTATGGATAGGTAAATAATTCTGATACATTATTATCTTCAAGATTAATGAGGTTTTAATATATTTAATTGTTTTGTATTATATAATTATGTATTTTAGTGTTGTGCCAAAATTACAAATGTCAAACCCAAAAGTTCGGAATTTTGTTGCAACTCATCATTTGCATCTACATTGCATTCGCATTCTAAATCTAGTCCTGTGTCTTCTTGCAATTTGACTCTACCATCAGCATCTAGTGCTTTACCTGTAGATGTCAAGTCTTGCACCACTTGTGATCAGCATTTGTCATCGTCTTCCAATCCGACGGCAAAATGTTCGTGTTCCAATGTATCTCGGGAGATAATAACGACTAGTCATGATGTTGACAACGCTTCACTGAATGCTGCTCAACATTTAGCCAAAACTTCGCAATGCGATACGGATTCTGAATATATGCATTTGAACGAAGAAGATCATGCCAAGACAGCGGCAGCGGTTGCAGCAGCTTGTATAGGTATGTTGTTTGTAATTTATTAGGTTCTTTTTTTATCAAGTAAATTTATTTTTAAAATTTAAATACATAAGTCATTTATTTATCCATTTTAGTTGGTGACGCGATTACTCCTTCATTATTTATGACTGTTTCTTCCTCGTGGCGTATCATGGACTAGGTGCATCTAAGCACAGCGCTGACGAGTGCACAGCAGTATAACTGAGCTTCCGTTTTGGCTGATGAGTGCAAGTATACACTCAGGGTATTTAGATGTTTTTTGGTATATGTATACCATATGTAGATTTTGAGTTATGGGAGATAACTCTGACGAAAACTCAGACGGCCACGTCAATCTTTGCGAACAGTGGTCGTTATAATGATATTGTCTATTAGTCAATAAACTTTGTTATACTTTTCACTGAGTGTGAATCCAGTAAAAGCGTAATTATACCACTGTGCACTCGGTGTCTGCTGGTATTAGTCTAGATATCTGTAGGCATCTAGTCCAGGATGGACCACACGGAGGATGAACAGTCAGGAATATCACTATCATTGAAATTTGATACTCTAATCATTACTCAAATTCTCAGAATTATTAGCATCCCAAGACGGACCTTGTGAGAGTACAGAATTAGGAAGATTATTATTTTTAGGAATTGAAATTATTACCATCCTTGACTTTTACCGAGTGGTCCAATTGTCTAAATAACGAAACTCGTATCTTAGTAAACAGAAACCGACAGCAAGTATGAAATGTACTAAAATATTTGTTTTCTAAAAATGTACTTTGTCAAAACATTTCTTTATGTTCTTCCCCCCCAGATGCCATATTCTCTCAACCGATGGCTGCCGCAGCTACTGGAAATCCAAATTCATCTTCTGTTGCAGCTATGCTAGGCAATTTGATGAATCACAGTCAGCAGGATTTGATGCAGGCTGTCAAGCCGTTTTCTTGTCTGTCGCAACACAACAAAGTGAATGATGATGATGATGATGATGATTTGGCGGCAGTTCCGACGACATCATCTGCCAAATCTAAAAGTAACACAAGCCACTTGTACACCAATGATGATGATGCTGATGATGGGGCACGCAAGATTTCTAGTGATGGAGAAAAGTCGAAAGTGGAGGATGTCGAAAAGTCGGAAGTGAATTGTTCCGACATGAAGTCCGTTCTATCGGCAAGTTGCTTCGTGACAAATTCTTCATGTCTGACGTCTACTAATGCCAAAAAATGGTATGTTGATTTAAAGTTCAATTTGGAAATTGTCGTATTGGTAAATGTCATCCATGGTTATGTATAGAAACGTAAGAAACACATGAGAATAATGTAGTGTTTTGTCCGCCACACGGTATTTTTGTGACGGCGCCATTCATTCATTCATTCATTTTGGTTGGTGACGTGGTCACCTCTTCATTATTTCCCATATTTATACGACATGTAGAACGATCGATTTCGATGGCTTGACAAGCTTGACGTCGCCACTGTTCGCAAAGATTGACGACGCCGCGTAATTTTTTGTCAGGGTTATCTCCCTTAGCCCAAAGGCTACATATGGTATACGTATACCTTTAGATACCTTTTAAGTATCCTGGGTGTATGTTCGCACCCACCCGCCGTAGTGGAAGCCCAGTTATACCGCTGTGCACTCGGACCCTGCTGTTATTAGTCTAGATGCCTAGGGGCATCTAGTCCAGGATGCACCACATGGAGGACTAACAGTCAGGAATATCACCATTATTGGAAATTGAGACTTTATAAGCATTACTCAAATCCTCAGGATCATTAGCATCCGTCACTGGGATGCTAGTGACGGCGCCACTGTTTTTAAAGATCGATATTTGGTCAAATTTATTTCCAACGGTTACATAAAGTATATACCTTAGAAAATCTTTAAATGCCATTGGGTTTCTTGCTTATCATCATTATCAGGGATAGACATTCCCCACTGGTTATTATCGCCTAAATTCCAAAGTCTGCAAAAACACCAACTTTTGCAATGTGCACTTAATGAACGACACTTGATGTGTGCTGACATTAAATGTTTAATTGCATGTCGAGTTAAGCTCTTCCAGTGATCTGAATTAGGTGCAAACAGTAAGTAAATGGGTACTCAAGTAATTCATTTGGACGAGGGGGCTTAGCATAGATAAAAGGACTGAGTTCGCATGCTACAATGTCCGTTGACCACCTAGTCTTCTTTTCCATCCGGGTAATAGATGGGCTTCCATAGTTATTCTGGCTGGATGAGTGGGCAATCTACATAAAACATAGCCAATCCATTTTACTCGTCTTTCTCTTATTGCCTTAGAGATACATGGTCAATAAATGTTAAGTGTTTTACAAACATCTGGAAGTGGTTGAAATATTTTATTAGTGATTGAACGATTGCATTCAATAGAGGACAATGAGCGAAATCTAGGGGTTTCTTGATCCATGTTAATCTGAGTTTAAGATGCAACACGTGGAGGTATGGAAACGTGATTATTATCATTATTGAAAATTGAGTGTTTATTTGTACTAGTTGAATCCGTAGGATTAATAGTACTAGTTCAAATTAATGAACAGAATACTTTCTTGTTTTTACTGTAGCATTGAATCCACCATTATGACATCGGCCGCCAAAGCAGCAGCAGCGGCTCTACTAACTCAAAGTTCAACGAAAATGGACGACTCCGACCGTTCACATCCAATTGGTCGTCGTTCCGCCAAATCAGCTGCCGCAACTGCTAGTCACCGACTGTCCGAATCGAAAGGAGCCGATGCAGTGACAGCAGCAGCAGCGGCTGCAATGGTGGCTGCAGCCGCAACTGCTGCTGCTGCTGCTGAACACCATCATCATCATCAATATCAGATGAAAAGTTCGGCAAAGGTAATGTCTGTACATTGTATGAATGAATAATTTTTGTGCGGATAGAATTTCGGAGTATTGAGAGTTTGAAATTGTATTTTTGTACAAAAACATTTTATGAGATAAAAATTTGTAGCTGATCTAATTGATCAATAAATAAGGAAGTTTTTAAGATTCAGTTTGACTTTTTGAGCAGTGTTTGTGTCATATATATATATATATATGTAATTCTATGCGGTGCATTCTAGATTAAGATTAACACAGATTAGGGATTAGGTGCACAGTGCTATAACCAAGATATGAGTAATACATAAAAAGTTTCAATGTCCAATGGTGGTGACATTTCTGATTGTTCCTCATCTATGTGATGCATCGTGGACTGAGTATCCCTAGACTAATAACAGCAGGGACCGAGTGCACAGCGATATAACTTGGCTTCCTCTACGGTGGGTGGGTGCAAGCATACACCCAGGGTATATGTATACTGGGCTAAGGCAGATAACCCTGACAACAAATCAGACGGCCTTATCAATCTTTGTTAACAGTGGCGACGTCACCAGCCAAGAAACATTATTCTTCTGCGTTTGTTACGCTTGTTAAACCATTGAAATCGATTGTTTAATGTATTATACAAATATAGAAATAATGAAGAGGTGACTATGTCACCAACAACAATGAATGAATGAATACTTTACACATAGATAAAACTTATCTTTGAAGCATTGTTAAATGGTTTTTATACATATTTATTTCTTTTTTACAATTTTGGTAAAGATTTTATAAACCCTCTTCTACCTAAAATTGATTGATTTTCTTGATAGTAAAATACGTGAGATAATTAAAGAAATTTTTCTTTTTCTTGTAATACAACTATTATTTTATTTACTAGTTTATATTGTGCATATAGTTCACTTGTTTTTAAACTGCACACAGTTTAAGTTACTGTTAGTTTAATTACATGTATAACTGTATAAGTATTTAAATTTGATTATTTTTTTATTTGTTTTGCTATTTTCAATAATAAAAAAACGTATACTGGAACATTTTTACTTCAGTAACTATATATATATATATATATATATATATATATATTTAAATTCAATGGTTAGTGACATGGTCACTTCATTATTTTAATACAGCATATTAAACGATTGAATTCGATGGCTTGATAAGTGCAATAAATGCAGAATAAGAAGAGAAATTCTTGGCTAATAAACGGTTAACGAAATTGAATCCTATATTGACCTACTATTATATTTGAAAATATTTAGCACTTTCTACTCATCTTAGACATATCTAGCACTTATTAATAAATACCTTAAATAAAACTTTATCAACAAATGTATAAAATATTGTTTGCAATTATAATATACAACAGTCGTTCTAGCAAGAAATCATAATACCTCCGTTTATTAAAACTTAAAAACAAACACATGTAATTTGTTAAAAAAGACTTATTGACCAAAATACATTATTATATAAAGAAAAAGTTACCAACTTTGTAATGGTAACAATTCAAGTAACAGTCACTTCTATTTATAATTTCTGGCAGTCGTTTTAAATCTGGGACTATCAAAATCCTTTGAAACTCGATTTTTCATAACATAAATAATATTTTCTATAAGTAATACGTTATTTTACGACTTGTTAACCTAACCTTTAAAAAAACCCAAAACAAAATTATTAACATTTAAATTGCTGTATGTAATCTGATGTACGAAGGTTGATTTAATGAATTTTAGATAAATCAATGATTTGCATTAAATAGTAAGTACGTGTCTAAAAATCACACTACCATGATGAAATGTCTGAACCGGACCAAAATGATTTTGAACTAACTTTCGCTGCTTTAAAGTAAAAAATTAACATAAGAATCTGAAACAATTTGTTTAAGATTTTTATGTTAATAAGATTTTTTAAATTTAAACAAATCTTGTTATAAATCGATGTTTGGTAATTTCAGACTTTTCAATTGGTAGTGTGAGACAAGACACATAGTTACTAATATAATCCAGGATCATATTTATCTAAATATCAAAATCCGGAAATTCGTACATTTGATCACATATACTTTTTTCAACGTTAATAATTTTAAAATTATAAAAAAGGTTACATTAACAAGTCGTAAAATAACGTATTACTTATAGAAAATATTATTTATGTTATGAAAAATCGAGTTTCAAAGGATTTTGATAGTCCCAGATTTAAAACGACTGCCAGAAATTATAAATAGAAGTGACTGTTACTTGAATTGTTACCATTACAAAGTTGGTAACTTTTTCTTTATATAATAATGTATTTTGGTCAATAAGTCTTTTTTAACAAATTACATGTGTTTGTTTTTAAGTTTTAATAAACGGAGGTATTATGATTTCTTGCTAGAACGACTGTTGTATATTATAATTGCAAACAATATTTTATACATTTGTTGATAAAGTTTTATTTAAGGTATTTATTAATAAGTGCTAGATATGTCTAAGATGAGTAGAAAGTGCTAAATATTTTCAAATATAATAGTAGGTCAATATAGGATTCAATTTCGTTACCCACAGTAATGGAAACCCAGTTATACCGGTGTGCACTGAATGTCTAGGTGCCTAGGAACATCTAGTCCAGGATGCATCACATGGAATTGGAACAGTCAGGAATATCACCATCATTGAAAATTGAAACTTTATATGCATCGCTAAAATGCTTAAGATTATTAGCATCCGATATGTATTTAAAAATGCACTTAACGCTAATAACGTTAATAAAAGTACAAAACGTCCTTGTTCAATTTTTCATCAATAAAAGTCATGTCGCACGTGCTTTTTAAATGAAAACACTTATATAACTATCGTTAATCGGACGCATGAATACCATTTATTTAAAAAGTTGTACAGAGCGAATGTATTGTTTATAATAAAAAACAACTAACCTTTTGTGATTAAGAAAGGTTAGACCCATTTTACAATTTAATTACTTAAAACCGAAAACTGAAAAATTGTATGTATGGTATAAGTGACAATGATGTGTGCACGCACCTACTGTAGTTATATATGTAACATTGGTACGGACATTGTGCAATGATATCATTCCAAGGATTTATTTATCCATTTGGCTAGTGTCACATCTTTATTATTTTTATCAACGTAAAGCATATCAAGCGATTGACTGCGATGGCTTGATAAGCATGATAAACGTAGGAGAATAACGAGGATTTTTGACTGATAAATGACGCCACTGTTTTGCAAAGATTGATAAGACTGTTCAAGGGTTACATATGGTATACACATACCTCAAGATATCTTTTAAGTACTCGAAGTAGAAGATCATTTATACCGCTATGCACTCGGTTCCTGTTGTTATTAGTCTAGATGCCTAGGGGCACCTAGTCTAGAATGCACCACATGGAGGATGGACAGTCAGGAATATTACCATTTTCGGGAAATTAAGACTTAATAAGCATTAGTCAAATCCTCGGGATTATTAGCATCCAACTATAGATTTAATACTGTAACTAGTACAGCCTATAAATATATGCTTTTGATTTGAAAAATTTTCTTTGGTTGGTGAGGATTCTTTGGGAATATTAAGCGTCCTCAAGTTTTCAATGATACTTATAAAGTCTAAATTGTCATTAATGGTTATATTCCTGACTCATAGACTATGTGCATCTAAACACCTAGATTGACAGCAAGGAGTGGGCTCAAAACGGTGTAGTTGGGTTTTTGTTTTGGTCACTGGGTGCGAACATGCATTCAACTATTTGAAATGTGTTGACGGTTTTATGACAAAATCAATGCTAATTAGTTGTAACATTACTTAATTATATTAACCTCATCTGGGTTTTATTTAAAACTTTTTCAAACATTACCTTGGCAATATTGGTGGAAAAATTAAATGAAAACTAATATTTTCCATTATTGTTATTATGGCATTCGAATTTCGACATTAAAAGAGCAAATTATTAGCATCAAGATAAATTATATTATAAAATATGTATACATGTATAAAAGTAGATAATGAAAACTATACCTTTTTCATACTATGGGTAATAATCATTATTTCTTTCATTATTTCTTCTAAGCTTTGAAGATATCGTCCCTTTGTTTTTTAACTTAATATTTTGGAATCAATTGTCTTAATTCAAAAATTTTATTTCTTACGCCATTTGCATTATATTTTTAAAAAATATAAGACAATTATTAGGATTTGTGTTGTCTGGAAGCAATTGAACAAATGTAAGCTTTTCACTAGTTAAGGTTTTTGCGTTTTATATAAATAAAAAATATTTATTTTAAAATTATACTATCTTTTTATACAAATACATCAAAGGATTGTTTTTATTAAATGTGACATACTCTAAGCATCACGTAATTTGAAATTAAATAATATTTTTTTTTATTTTTTTAAATTTTTATTTATGTTTACTACTTTAAATGTTTTACGAGAAACATCTCTCAGCTGTGGACAATTAGCGAAGTCAAACGTGGGCCCGCATTTAGTGCCGGTGGTGGGATTCGAACCCATGTCCACCGAGGTCCGAATTCGAGCGCTGTACCGCTAGACCACCCCGGCAATTTTAGTTCTACCTAATCGATTACTATTAACACTATATTTTTTATAAATTTGTACATTTAATTTTATATTTTTATTAACACATATAAACATTAATAACATTTACGTCAGAAATAATCCTAGAATACACGGTTTAATATTTCTACACTAAACAACACACTATAACTGAACCTTATGTTGCATAACATGTTAAACAATTTTTATACATTATAAAGTGTTAACATATTGCTATTTCATCATCATCATCATCATCGGGGATATCAACATAAACATCCCCACCGGTTATTATCACTCAGGGTAGTCCAACAAAAACCAAAGCGTCTGTAAAAACGTCAACTTTTGTAGTGTGTACTCAAAGAACGACACTTGATGTGTGCTGACATTAAATGTTAATTACATCCCCGAGTTAAACCCCTCCAATGATCTCTGTTGGCTGCATAGGGTAAACAAACGGACGCCCATTTAAATAATTCATTTGGACGGGGGGGGCTTAGCATAAATAAAAGGACTGAGTTCGCATGCTACAATGTCTGTCCAAATTTTCCGTTGGCCGCCTGGCCTTCTTTTCCATCCGGGTAATGGGTGGGCTTCCATAGCTATTCTGGCTGGATGAGTGGGAGCTCTACGTAAAACCCTTATAAATGCTGTTACCAACTTCAGATTAACTGATCTTTATTTTTCCAATGATACAAATTAAATGTTTTAAAATATTTCTTTAAATATTAGTGTTACATTGAACAATTAAAATTTTATGTTTGCAATATTAGAACTATTATTTTATCTACTAGTTGATAGTTTACATTGAGACGTAATTGTTTTAAACTTATTTTACTCTAAAAAATTAGCTACATTTATTACACTTTTGCGGATACGCAAAAGCTTGCTCATTTTGAGCAAAGCTGTTTAAGATCTATATGGTTTCGCTCGTTATCCTCCATTGAACGCACTCACTTAATAACTAGTAAAATATCTCGACCATTCCCAGATATTTGCCAGTCTCTTAACATTTATTGGCCATGTATCTCTAGCACAGTTAAAGAAAGACGATTAAAATGGATTGGCCATGTTTTACGTATTTCGCCCACTCATCCAGCCAGAATAGCTATGGAAGCCCACCCATTACCCGAATGGAAAAGAAGGCCAGGCGGCCAACGGAAAATTTGGACAGACATTGTAGCATGCGAACTCAGTTTTTTTGTTTATGCTAAGCCCCCTCGTCCAAATGAATTATTTAAATGGGCGTCCGTTTGTTTACCCTATGCAGCCAACAGAGATCATTGGAGTGGGGTTTAACTCGGGATGTAATTAACATTTAATGTCAGCACACCTCAAGTGTCGTTCTTTGAGTACACACTACAAAAGTTGACGTTTTTGCAGACGTTTTGGTTTTGTGGACTACCCTGAGTGATAATAACCGGTGGGGGATGTTTATCTCCGATGATGATGATGATGATGGCATTTTTAATAATAAGAGTGACATAAATGCGGTTGTACTATATGACTCGTTAACCGCAAAATAATATATAAAATGTATTTTCAACGTAAGATAACAAAAACAAGGTATTGTTTTAAAATATAAACCATTCCTGTTTAATTGTTTTATAATAAATCAATGTTATTCAGCACACGTTTCTTTGTTTCTATACACACTTATCTAAATAAAGAAAATTTAAAAAATTATAGTTGCATAATCGTTGTACTTCGTTTATATAATTTTTACATAAATTTGAATTAAAATTGACGTTAATTATTCATTTGAATACTATTCATTTGACAACCCCTGGGTGGTCTAGCGGTACAGCGCTCGAATTCGGACCTCGGTGGGCATCCGGGTTCGAATCCCATTACCGGCCCATTAAAATGCAGGCCCACGTTCGGCTTCACTAAAATGTCCCTACTGCTGAAAGATGTTTCTCGTAAAACATTCAAAGTAGCAAAGATAATAAAATTAAAATAAATAAATATTTTCGTTTTGTCAAAAATTAATTAATTATAATTGAAGAACAATTATTTTGTTAACAATCTTTATTACGCTGTAAAGCGTTTGTAATTTAATGACGGCCGCCCATGTCTTACTGTAAGAGGTATCTTAAGGTGTACATAAGCACCTGAGCTAACATAGCAGGTTCCTAGTGAACAGTGATATAAGTGGGCTTCCGTTTTGGTTGGTTGGTGCATGCATACATCCAAAGTTCTCAAAAGTTATCTGACAGTATGTTATATGTAGCTCTTTGGCTAAGGAGATGATCCTGACAAAAAATCAAGCGGCCTCGTCAATCTTTGCCAACAGTGGCGCCATCACAACGATGTTTTTCAGTTAAAATACTTTGTTACAATTGTACGTTTGTTATGATTATGAAACCACCAGAGTTGGTCTATTTTTTCTTTGTGGTTGGTGACATAGTCACCTCTTCATTATTTCTATCATTGTACAACACATTAAACGATCGACCTCAATGGCTTGACAAACGTAAAAGAATAATGAACTTTTTTGTCGGTGAACGGTATCCTCGTGACGGCACCACTGTTCAGGGTTATCCACGATGCACCACGTGGAGGAGGAACTGTCAGAAATCAGAGACTTCTTAAGCATTATTCAAATCCTCGTGGATCATTAGCATCCTGGTCGTTTGATATAGTGTAGACATAATAATACTGTTTTTTATTTATGCTAAGCCCCCTCATCTAAATGAATTATTTCAATGGGCGTCCGTTTGTTTACCCTATGCAGCTAACAGAGATCATTGGAGGGGTTTAACTCGGGATGAACATTTAATATCAGCACACGTCAAGTATCGTTCATTAAGTGCACATTGCAAAAGTTGATGTTTTTGCAGATGTTTTGGTATTTGGACTACCCTGGGTGATAATAACCAGTGGGGGGTATTTATTCCCGATGATGATGAAGTGTAGAAATAATAGGAACGTGATCACATCACTCACCTCATTAATGACAATATTAACAAAGTTGTTATTAGCCAGTTTGAACTTGATTTATTGATAGTATTTAATGTGTTTTAACAACGTCATCTATGTGGCATTTCTATCTATTTTCAGTTGGCAGATGTTCCAAACAAACACACTTTTTCCACCAGACCTAATCCAACTTTCTCACTATCGCCACCGCTGCCGCTTCCATTATCATCATCATCATCATCATCGTCCAACTTGAAACACGGCAGTCTTTCCAATCAACCAGATTCCGATCGCATTGCCAAAAGTCAACTATTCAACGCTCCCGATTGCTTCGGTCCCAAGCGCATGAAAAGCGACCCATTTTGCAAATTCGATCGCTGTTTCGGACCGCCGTCATCCATTGTAGACGAATTCGACGATGTAGACGACGATGATGATGATGACGACGACGAAACGGAAGAAGATGATTCGACAACAACCATGTTGTCGCCCGAGATTACTCCGCCCTATCTACTGCGCAACAAGCACTATTTCGTCAAAGATACGAGATCTAAGTCGTTCGACTACAGTCTCGACGACGATATGTCAAAAGAACAGCCCGTTTTGTGGAACAAATCGGTCGCCAACCGACGATCTTCGATTAAATTCAAGACCAACTACTGTTCGCCAACATCTGCGACTGTGGTCAAAAAGTCACTCGTCGCTGACGATGATACTACTAGCGGTGTTGCCAAAGAGTGTCACTTTCCGCTGCGTCGTATTCATTCGACCAGTTCGCTGCTAGTCAAATTGTCGGTCAAGCCCAAGTGTCCACCATTGACTCGATCCAAATCGCATTCCAACATTCAAGATTTTGGAAAATTCAAGCCCGACAAATTACTCGACTTGAGACACATTCGTACTTCGTTGGCCCACACCGAGTCGCGTTCGACCAAGTGTCGCAATTCCCATCCAGCGGGTCTATCGACGACAACGGCGGTGGCGGCGAAACACAGTCGGTTGAATCGGAAAGCCACTCAGATGCGCCAAAAAATGGTACGCTACTTGAACAACCTCCACTCGCCCTCGTCGAAAGACGACAGACCGATGACTTCGTCGTCGTCCAATTCTGTCCTCGCCGACGTAGACGACTCCGATTTTGTTGTAGACGACGACGACGAAGATTTGTTCGACGATGACGTCGTCGACGACTTGAATTTGACTCGGCGGTTCAAATTTTCCAAACACAAACAGGCATCGGTGACTTCGGTCAAACAGCAGCATGCTTTGAGGACGGAAAATGCTCAACTGCGTCGCAAACTTCACGAACTGATGCGCCAGCGAGGCGATTTAAGAGCGGCCAACGAAATACTACTCGAGCAGAATGCTAGACTTCGCCAGTCGAGCAAGCGGGTGTCGGTCGTAGCGCGTATGGCCGAATCTGCGACCAAGATAATCGAGGCGCACAGCAAATCGCCATTTGTCCAAGCTCCTCCACCCGTTTCGGCATCCCAATCGCACGTTCCTTTTTCCATTGCCCAAGCTGCAGCTGCTGCAGCTTTGAGCGGTGTGTATGTGTCGTCGCCCACTGCATCGTCTAGTACCAATCAGCAGACAATTGGAGCGTCGCACGTACATACCATATTTCCCCAAATAGCTTCTGTCAGTCCCATGTCCAGTGCTGTGGCCATCCCTGCTGTACAAATTCAGGCACAACCGAGTTCACTGTCCAATCCGACAATTGTGTCACAACCGACTGCTGCAGCTTTGTTTCATCATCCTCAGGCGGCACTCGATCCGCGACAACCGGTTATTTCGAATTACTTTTCACATCCGGTAAGTCTGCAATTTCCCCCCAATTTAGTTGATATTGACTGAGACTGGCACTTATATTTTATTGTTTAGCGAAGTTACTAGTTGTGGTGGTGGTCGTGATACTCGAATCAATGTCTATCCAAGTTCAAATCCAATAGTGTACTTTTAGACCACTTGTACCGTGGACTACTACTCAACAATCAATAATGACACAATATGTGTTTGTAGACATACAAATTAGTGAATAGATAGTTGTCACATTCAATGAATCAATCGGTAATTTTATAAATTGAGAAATAAAATTGACATTTTTGGCGGTAGAAACTATGACAGAATAACTTTGCACAAGCTCATTACATTTGCTCGTTTCTAGTACATTACAATCACGTCGTGCGAAAGATGGTGTTAAATTCAAATTATTGTTTAAAAAGCACCAGTAAATTAACTTTTTGTTTATTTGTGCTTATTTGATTGTTTATGGCTGTAGTCAATTTGGCACTTGTTTGAAAATTGATTGTAATAACGTGGAACACTTCGCTGTAAGCTGTTTTCTACTATAATTAACATTGTGTTGTTTATTGTTATTATAACATTGGTTGTTGTTATTGATAGTGTATTGTATTCTATATTACGATTAAATTCATGTTGATCTTATGTATATTGATGGAAATTTAAAAGTTGTTGCATTCGTATTCATACTGTGTTATAGAATCAAACGTCAAAGCCTATCAGTTTATTAATAAAGAATATTTAATATTTGTGAGTTTTGCTTCAGTGGATATTTGAAGAACGCTTACTGATTTATAATAATAAAGTTATCTGCAAACAAAAGTAAATTGGTGATGAGGGCGTTTGCGTATGAACTGTTCAGTTTAATCAAACAAATCAATTGTACGATACAAAATCTTGCGAGTGGTGCAAAATTTAATAAGCAATAATAACAAGTATTTATGAACTAAAATGCTCTTATTATTGCTCGTTTGACAACTATAGCTTTTACGTGATGCGTGTGATTGACAATATTTTGGCATTATAATTATAAATGTTTAGCAAAACTGAACGATGTAATTTTATCAATTTTACATTTCATGTGTAGATTAATGCAACAATGGAACCACTTGCTCCATCCGTGTCGCAAGGAATTCAAAATTTAGCTCCAACCTCGTCCACAATTCAAGTGTGCCACTATCCCGTTGCTTCAATCGGAACGGTCTATTCGAAAATTCCCCAAGATGCATCCAACAGTCCCAAACTCGTTTCCATCGGTCATCCCAATACAGTGACCTTTCTATTGGGTCAAACAGCTCCAGCCCAAGCGGCATACCAAATACCGCCGTCGCATCCGATTCAAATACCCGGTACATTGGAAACGTCGACAGCTTCCAATTCGTATTCGGGTACGAGCAAGCTTGTTGTTTCAATGGCTTATCCTCATTATGGCAATGCATCGTCCATTCCCATCACTTCCGTCCAATTTACCGCGGTGCCCGCAGGCTCCAATCAACAACAACTGACATCATCCCATGCTGGCGAGATTCAATATTTGCACGGACATCACCAACTGCTGACGTCACAACAACAGCAACAGCAGCGGTCGAGTGCTGCTAAGAGACATGTACATCTTTCTTGAAATATAGTTGAGTGTGATCTGCTCCATGAGCTGTGTACATATATATGTGTGTGTGTGTGTATGTGCGATGATTTTTTTCTAATTTTATGTGATTTTTTTGTATGATGATTATGTGTACATTTTGATGATGAATGCTATGAAAATGTAGATAAAATGATTATGCTTAGTCTTGGAGTGTTGGCTTTGTTTTGTTTATTCAGATGACATGCATGTACAAGTAGAGTTGAATTATTTGATTGCTTTTAGGATTTGCATGGCCTCCATTTTGGCAGATGGTTGCAAGTACACTCTCAAGTTCCTTAAGGGTTATGTGTTGCTGCTAAGATGAATAACTATAACAAAAATAAAGCTGCTGACTGATGCCATCATAGGGATACCGTCACCAGTCATACGTAAAGCTGTCGAACTCAGTGGTTTATTATGTTGAATCAATGTAGAAATAATGAAGGGCTGACTGCGTCACCAACCAGAAAATTTTTTGTTCATTTACAATCTGTTTAGCCAAATTGGTCGTATATCCCTTTTTGTAATTTAAATAGTTTAACTGGAACGTTCTTGGTAGAAATCGGTCTTAGTTATCAATTTGATTTTTTTATTATGCGAGTGTAATATGTAAGTCTTTTCGCTTAATAATCATTTAGCAGCAAGCAAACAACGGGTATTGATGATTTTAGGGACGTAGAGTTACTAGCCTTAATTAAAATGTAAAATATTTAGTTTATAAATGTTTTAGACGCCGTTAGCTTTGTAGCACAAAGTAAACTCATTTTTGTCCATTTAAATTATTGGTATATGAAAACGGCGTTCATGTAAACTTTAAAATTCTACTGCGAATCTAACACTTTCTACAGAAGCGGCAGGTTTCTTTTAGTGATAACTAGGTGTAACTCTTTTAAAAGGTAGTTAGATCATTTTCAAAATACATTTTGTTCTAACATTGTCGTTTAGAGTTTAATGCGTTATTGCTATTTTTGTATAAACCAATTGAATTAATGAGGCAGTATTTCAAGTGCAAAGACTGGTGATCGTTGGGTTTAGCTGATTAAAAGTTCTTGGTCAAATCAAGTCACGTTAATGAAAAACCGTATTAAATGTTGAAATTTTTTATCTCTAGTGTATTTTGCAATGAATATATACTTGCTTCCGACTGCTCACATGGCTATTAAATTATTTGGAAATTTCCGTTCAAGCGTTTTTGTGAGGCTAGTCAAAGTTCATTTTTAGGACTGTGTCAATAATTACATTTTTTCTTGAAACATCTTTCAGCAGTGGACATTAGAGCGAAGCCGGAAATGGAACTACATTTAGTGCAGATAGTGGGATTTAAACTCACGCCTAAATGGAATTTATGCCCTAGTGATTTTGTCACAAATTTATTACTTCACAGACAGTCAAACTTCCATACTAGAACATGTAGTCCATGCCATATATTTTTACTCTGTAAATGCTTTTGACAAAGTCTCTTATACCCTACATTACTAAGCTAAGGGCTTTTGGAATCACGGAAACACTTAGTCCGGATAAGTAACTTTGTTTTTTATTATAATTTTAAAGTAACATTGGGTAGTGACCTATCCGTTCCCTGTGACATTACAGGAGTTTGTCAAGGGCCAATCCTCGGTTCTTTGCTTTTTATTATTTTTATAAACGACTTGTCATTAGCAGTTTTCTAATATATGGTTCTATGTTGATGAAGCTCTATAACCCTGCACTTCTATAACAAGGTATTTCTAACATTCATTATATTATACAAAACCTCTCGCTTTAAAAATAAGCATGGGGCAATAAGACAACAAGTACAGCAAAAACAATAACAAAGTCTCGTTGAGATCAAAGATTCTGCAAATCGAAGATTGAGCTTCTTTTTGGCTATCACCCAACCCTGTCATTTGTGTAACTCTGTCGTCCAGATACGTGCGATCACTTCTTTACCGTTGTTTGACGGAATGGCGTCCTCTTATTGTTTCCACAGCAATATAATTTTTTTACAGAGGCCAGGTTGTTAACCTTGCGCTCAAACCCTCCTCCTTTAGCCAGGCTTTGGACTGGCTAGATTGAATTATTTCTGATCTAAACTAGGCGGAGTTAACATTTACTAATGGTAATTAAAACCGCTATTCCACTAAACTTTGGTAAGTGTGCGTATTTCTCAATTTGAAGACCTCTTAATGCTTTCTCTTACTCAACTCGTGTATTAACCTGTAACCACTCCATATATGTTGATGATATATTACAGAGGCATTAAACTATGCAATACTCAAAAAAGGGAACGTTTTTATTACGCGGGATATTGAAATTAGTAAGTAAACGTCTATTTCATGTTCACTTTATAGTTTTAAAACCGTTTTTAGCTGTGTAACGTTTTGAATGTATCAAAAGCCTTCTGTCATATAAATGATGAGTGGCAATCGTTTTAAAATGAAAATAAAACATACCGGAAACCTTTGTAACAAATCATATTAGTGTTCAGCAACATATTTCTTAGTTTATATTTTAATATTTAAAATTTTAATTGCGTATTCTTTTTGATTTATCTATCTAGAATATAAAAAAATAAAAACATTTTTTAAATTTATAAGAATTGTAAATAGATATAAAACAAATTAACATATATTAATGAAAAATATTTAATTTATTTAAGGAATATAACAAAATGTGCATAATCGTTCCTCAGTGATTAAAAAATAAACTTCTTAGCAAATAATAAAAACCCAGGTTAGATAAATAACTATTACATTAAAACCCTTTATCCCATCACAACAAAGCAGTCCTGATTTATTTTCGATTCACTAAGTTTTTGAAATGTAAGTTGCCTCCGTTTCCTATATCAGTTATACATTAGTCCCCACGTTGAATATTGCATTCAAGTCACGTCTTCTATCCTCAAATCAGACATTAATAAATTACATAAAATACAAAAATACTTTACCAAAATGTCTAAATCGCTTAAGAATATAGCCTACCCCAATTGTTTAAATGCACTTAGGCTATTCCCACTACAAGATAGAACGATTCAAGGCAACATTGTCTTAGTGTATAAGCTGATAAATATCAAACAATTATTGTATCTTTTCTAACTGATCTCTTAGAGTACACCCTGTAAGCTAAAGTAATCCAGAGCTTAGTTTGCATCTTCATTATTTCGCATATAGAATTATTTCCAAGTAGAAAAATCTTTATCCTCATGTTTTTTGCCATCGTCCTTCGGATCTTTTTAAATTAATATAGAATTATTACTACAGTAGGCAACATATATCATTCCAATTAATTTTTTTAATATTTTTGTTTGTAAAATAAATTAATGTATATTCTTAAAATAACAATTTCTTTTACACGTTACAAAGATTTGATTGATGCGCTACATTTTTTAAATAAATATATAACCTTGATACATACACTGGTAATGAGATGTCTAAACTTTAACTTTTTCTATTTAAAAGGTATTAAATATTAAAATATGTAATTTATTTACAAAAATAATTATTAAAAAAATATTTTAATTTTATATTCCTTTTATTTTCAAAAATAATTTTTAAAATAAAATAACTACTCATATATATATATATATATATACAAAATTTTACTTTATTTTTGAATAATCAATAAATAATTTATTTTAAAAGTATTTTAATATAAACATTTTTAAAACAATTTAAAAAAACTAATTGTTAAATTGTTTT
Source organism: Cardicola forsteri (assembly GCA_025895645.1). NCBI lineage: Eukaryota > Metazoa > Platyhelminthes > Trematoda > Strigeidida > Aporocotylidae > Cardicola > Cardicola forsteri. The sequence goes on along the minus strand of JAKXYG010000553.1, from coordinate 324,169 downwards.
TAATGGTTTAAGCACAAGGTCGATTTTTATTTTTCGTTTTAAAATTTGTCATTTTGATAAAAAGGCTTCTTATGTCCTCGCACTTAATATTTATGGTTAAAGCAATTTAACGTTGTTATTTATCTTCCTATAATTATGAATTAGTTCAAAGTTTTTATAAAAGGAGCACAAAAGTTAAACTGATTACCGAAATGCATGAAAATAGATGTTTAAACTGTATACAACATTTTGAACGATAGAACAAGCCTCAGATTACCCACAGTTAGAAAAAACGTTCAACAAGCAAACAAAATGATTAGTTTATAATTATGCAGCTTAAAAACACCAAACAATAAAAGTAAAACAAATAAAAAATCAATACTTAAAAGATTTTTCTTATTCAATTGTAAGAAGGAAGATGAAATCTAAAGGCTTCATTTTTAAAGCGACTGTTAAAATACATTTACTCAATTGTGCTTATAGATTACAACGACTAGAGTTTGCTATAAAGTACAAACATTATCCATCGTTATTTTGTAAATCAATATACTTCACAGATGTGTATGCAATATTTTATGAACCATGGACTAAATATTCGAAGGTTATTTATAGTCCAAATTTCCCACTCAACCACACTTGTACTGCAATAAAAGTTGCACATCCTTTATGTGTAAAGGGATATTTTGCAATTAAATACAATCAGTCTCCAAAATGGATGCGTACTAGTGGCAATTTAAACAGTGCTGAATTTGTACAAGTATTCAGAGAATTGTTTCATAGTGAGCTGTCCAAAAATGCTACAGGACACTTAACAATCATTTAAGGCAATGCTCCTGTGCATACTTCAAAAGTGGTCATGTGTATTTTAATATGACTTACAATTTACCATACGTTTTCCTTATTTAGACTACAAAAGTTTTGAAAAGTAGATAGTGGAAGTTAACAATTATAGAAAACGAGCAAAAATTATAAATATGCAAAAAATAATAATAAAACAAATTACGTATTACAATGCAAAAACACTGCAATAATCTTCAAAAAAGAAGGAAAGAGAAAAGGATGAATAACGCTCCAATGGACGTGTAGCGTGACGCGCGCCTTACTTCGCGGGTTGTATTACACTAAAAAAATTTATATTAAAAACGTTTTTGTGAATAATATTAAATGTATATATATATATGTATATATTAGTAAATTATTATTTAAGGTATTTATTAATAAGTGTTAGATAGATCTAAGATAAGTGCTACATATATTTTAATATCATAGTGGGACAACATTAAATTTATTTATGTCACTATCTGTACCTCTCCAATTTTATTTATTTATTTTCAATATTTTAATCTTTCTTCTTTGTATTACCCTTTCTCTTTCCATCCCTAATAACAGATATCCTTAAAACAAGGACCAAAAGAAGTTTTCTCCTATTTTAACTCATGTAAAAACCTAAGACCAAAATTTTGTATAGTTTCTAAAAAATAGCTATTTATTAATTTAAGAATTAAAAATTTTGATAGAATTATTTAAAAAATGTACTTCACCTTGCCAATTTTGCTATTTCTACTTTTTACTACTAGACACAGTTTTAGTATTATATCAATGATTATCATTACATTATGTTATAGATTAAATGTAAACAATTATTACCGAACTTGCAAACATAAATCTTTTAAATTTTTTATTAAGTATGTTTTGTAATTTAATTGGGATTACTTAATCATAAACCCTGCTCAGCGTGGGTCTATACCATCGAAATCCTGCCTCTCCAATTTATTGGCTTTTACTAGTAGCCTTACCAGGATGCTGGAGTACTCTCCTTTGATTGATCTCATCTACTTTGATTTTTGCAAAGCTTTCGATGAAGTACCGCATACAGCATTGCTGAGTAAATTAAGATTTTTCGAGGTAAGTCCTCCACTTCTCGACTGGATACGCGACTTTCTCTCGAATCGTCGACTCTACTGAAGTATCAAAGCCAATAACCATAAATAAATAAATAAATAGAAACTCAGTGTTAGGTTAGAGTAGGCTACCTTTGTTGCAGCAAATATAACCTCAAGTGTCCCCAAGGGTCTATCCTCGGTCCCTTGTTATTCATAATTTATGTTAATGACCTACCTTCTGTTGTCTATTGGGCATCTTGCTTTATGCTGATAATGTCAAGATCTGCAGTTCCAATTCTGAACAACTTTAATTAAATATTAATAGTATCTACAATTGGTCCCTAGCTAATGCGCTCCATCTGGATTTTTCTAAGTGCAAACATTTCTTTTTTGGTAAATCCTCAGGCAACGCGTTCAGAGTCCTAACTCACAACCAATCACTTGTGTTAATTTGGTTTCACTAAAATACCTAAGGAGTTTAAGAATATAAACTGTTAAAACCGTTTACAATCCCTTAAGTTCTTCCCACTACAAGATAGGAGGCTCCGGGGCGATCTCATCCTAGTTTATAGATTATTAAAAGTAGACCATGTAGATCATTCTTTCATCCTTGCCAACGACTTCCGCAGAGGACATTCTTATAAGTTAATTAAACCTAGAGTAAAATCCAGTTTGCGCTTGAATCATTTTTTGTATAGAATTATATCTGCATGGAATCATTTACCGACCCATGTTGTTTCAACATCGTCTTTGAACTCTTTCAAATCGGCGTACGATAAGTATAATTTTCATGACTTTATCTGATCATTTATTTTCCGAACGTATATATATATTTTCTCTCTTTTTATATATATATATTAAAATTTTATTTTTATTGACATTTGATATTTTGAACCGAGTATCATAAGGAGTTTCCTCCTACTTAACTCGTGAATAATCGTGAATCCTGAATCAATATGTAAAAAAATAATAGCTTAAAACATATCAAAAGTATTTTCAACACTGTTTACATGCAAACACTTATTTAATTTTTAAATTGTTAAAAAGTTTCCACTTTATTAAATAGAATTAAAAAATATTTTTATAAACTATATGCATTATTAATTAACTATTGTTTATATTATATAAAATATAAATTAGTATAAAATATTTAATACTTTATTTTTTAAATAAAAATTTATTTTTAATTATTTATAAAAAACGTTAATAATTATTAAAGTTAATGTATTATTGTATTCAGGCACTTATTTAAAAAAGTATTTTATTATCCGTTTTGTTTTTGGTTGTTTCGTTAGAGCCATGGGGTAGGAATTTCTAATTAATTCTGTATTTTTTTTGTACATTTAAAGATTTTAGTTTATTATTTTTATTATACATGACTGGTAGACTGGTATGTAAACGGTGTTAAAATCATTTTCCTCCTGATATTCGATACTTTTGCAACGATGACCGAAATTAGATTCTCCTACTAAACTTGTACACCAACCTGCATGTATTTTAGGAAATGTACATTTTGGTTATATTGTTATTACTTAGTTGGTTCCTATATTGGTTTGAGTAATACATTGTGTTTTTAGTTTTAATATAGGATATTTGAACTAGGACAATTTGAGCTAGATTTATACGGTTAGATTGGGTAATGCATAAATTGAGTTTATATTTATGAACAATTTTGCACATTGTTGGACAAAGATTTTTATTTATCACTCATTAGTGAGGGGCGTGTCACGCTACACGTCAATTGGAGCGTTATTTATCCTTTTCTTTTTTGAAGATTATTGCAGTGTTTTTACATTGTAATACGTAACTTGTTTTATTATTATTCCCGCCAAGATTGTTAACATTATTAAATTGTTATACACATTGTCAAACGCAGTAATACAGAATGGCGATTCTTTAACTGATGCAATTTACATAAATTCAGGTGTCCGCCAAGGATATGTTTTAGCACCTACACTCTTTAATTTTTTATTTGATGCCATCTTTGATGAAATGTGCCGGTCATTTGTGGATTGTATAACTCATTATGGTCGCAAGAAAGTGGATTTTCAATATACAGACGATGCGGTTCTTATGACAAAAACCGAAAAAGATTTGCAAAATGCGGTTCAACTTACTCAAAAAGCCTCAAAGAAATACGGTTTATATCTTAATACTAAATAACAGTGGCTTTAGCTAACGTCCTTTTTAGAAATCTAATTACTGTTATAGGTAACCCATTCCCTATGGTTGATGAATTTATGTACCTAGACTCGGTTATAGATAATAAAGAATCCAGAGATTCGGTGTCGTATTCACCTCTCTGTAGCAGCTTTTGGGCGTTTAAGTAAATCTTTATGGAACAAAAGTAATATTTCTATTTAAACCAAGATTAGAATATATAAGAATTTAGTGCGTTCCATTCAACTTTATGCATGCGAAACTTGGACTCTCACTCAAGTTGATACACAAAAGATTGTTTATTTTGAGCAAAGCTGTTTAAGATTTATATGGTTTCGCTCGTTGTTTAATCATTAACAAACATTTCTTGATATTTTTAAGACACTTAACATTCATTGACCATGTATCTCCAACACAACAAGAGCAAAACGATAAGAATGGATTGGCCATGTTTCACGTAGATCGCCTACTCATTCAGCCAGAATAGCTATGGAAGCCCATCTATTACTTGGATGGAAAAGAAGACCAGGCGGCCAACGGAAAATTTAGACGGACATTGTAGAACACGAACTCGTTAAAATGAATTACTTAAGTGGCATCCGTTTGTTTACTCTATGCAGCTAATAGAGATCATTCATTCATTTTGTTTGGTGACGTGGTCACCTCTTCATTATTTCCCATATTTATACGACATATAAACGATTGATTTTGATGGCTTGATAAGCGTAACAAACGTGGAAGAATAACAAAGTTTCTTGGCTGGTAGACGGTATCCTTGTGACGTCGCCACTGTTCGCAAAGATTGACGAGGCCGCCTGATTTTTTGTAAGGGTTATCTCCCTTAGCCCAAGGGCTACATATGGTATACGTATACCTTTAGATACCTTTTAAGTATCCTGGGTGTATGTTCGCAACCACCCGCTGTAGCGGAAACCCAGTTATACCGGGATGTAATTAACATTTAATGTCAGTACACCTCAAGTGTCGTTCATTAAGTGCATATTGCAAAAGTTGATGTTTTTGCAGATGTTTTGGTATTTGGACTACCCTGGGTGATGATAACCGGTGGGGTATGTTTATTTCCAATGATAATGATGATAATAAGCGTGGGAAACATAGGACAAAAGCAGTTTCTTGATCCATGGATGGCACCACTATTCGCGAAGATTTATAAGGTTGCCTGATTTTTATCAGGGTTATCTCTCTTAGCCCAACGGCTACATATGGCATACATATACCTTTTAAGTGTCCTGAATGTCTAAGATGTCTAAGATGCGTAACGTGGAGTAACAGTCGGAAATATAACTATCATTGGAAATTGAGCATTTATTACATCCTCGGGGTCATTAGCATCCTTGACAATTAACATCTATTGAATTAATCAACCAGAGCAACTTATATTCATTTTTGAAACAAAATTAGTAGAAACCACTTAATTTTATTAAAAATTATTAAAAAATATTTTAGGCACTTTGTCGACATGCAATCTCAGTCGCGTCAACCGAAAGACAGTCCCTTTTTTCAACAAAAGTTGCCCGCATGGCAACCAATGTTTACCGCCAAAAAATCCGGCAATCTGTTTGTAGTTATGGGCCTGTTATTTATTCCACTCGGAATTATTGTATTGAGCACATCAAACAAACTTGTAGAAATTGCTGAAGATTATACAAGTTGTTCACATGAACCTACAAAGTCTTGTTCGATTCCTATCCATGTAAAGTCCAATATTCCTGTAAGTGTGTAATTTATTGTATTTATTTATATGTATATAGGGACCGGTATATTTTTATTACGGTTTGAAAAATTTTCACCAAAATCATCGTCGTTATGTGCGATCGAAGAGTGACAGACAGTTGTACGGTTTGCACGTGTCTCCCCAATCGTTGTCGGTATGCGAACCCTACGCGACGTTTACCAATCAAACGAAGACGTACGCTATTCTTCCGTGCGGTTTGATCGCCAATAGTATTTTCAACGATACATTTAGCATATCCTATGCAATCAATGGTACGACGATGAAGGTCAATCTTTTGAAAAAAGGCATTGCTTGGCAATCGGACATTGACAGGAAATTTGGAAATCTTTTGCCTTCGGGTAATTGTTGTTGGTTTGCATTACATTATTTGCTTTCGTTGGGATTCTAATAATTTTGATGGTGATATTCCTGACTGCACTCAGGCACCTAGAGTAATACAGCAAGGCCTGACTGTACAGCGGTATAACTAGGCTTCTATGGCGGATAGGTGAAAACATATACACTGGGTACTTAAAAGTTATCTCAAGGTATAGAAATGTCATATATAGCCCAAACGGTTACCCTAACGAAAAATCAAATGGTGTGAATAGTGGCGCTGTCACAAGGATACAAAGAAACTTCATTAATTTTCTATATTTGTACTTCTATACGCAGCTGAAACCTGGACTCTTAAAGATTATTGATCATGAAGCTTGACACATTTGAAGCAAGATGTTTTAGATACATGTGGCACAACACGCATTTCGCATTTTTCGTATCAAGGGATTGGACGAAACAAATCAGCAATTGCCAAATTTGAAATGACATCCAATTTTATTATATTCCATCATTGGTATCTCGACAATGAAGATTGCGCTAGTTTGGACACGTTCTTCGTAGAAATCCTGGTGCAATCTCACGTATCGTAAGCTCGGCTTATCCAAATGTCGATAGGAAGAAGAGGAAAGATAGTCAGAAACGTACTTGGACGGATACTGTTCTGGATGATCTTTACACTATTTGGGCCGGGACTTTATCTTGGAAACAATAGATAAGTCGACGGACTGGTATATACCTGCACGCCTCCGAAAACTATGAACAACGGTAGGGAATTATTTGAGATGTTATGCGAACTTGGAATTAATAAAAGTGTGACTTTGCCACTAACGTTTGTTGTTGATTATTTACTTTGCCTTACAAATATAAAAAATAATAAGAAGGTGACTATGTCACCAACCAAACGAATAAATGAGTAAATAAGTATATTCAAATTACAGAAGTATCTGTTAAAAGTAAGATTATATGAGATTACATTAACAACTAACCGAAAGCATACCAAACCATCTAAGCCAAGTGATTATACAAAAAGTAATCACATTTATTATGAAGTGCTCTGAGGCGCACAATACACACAACAGTACAAAATGCAGTACAGCTCTCGACTTGGATCTGGGTGGCTTGGGAGTTCGAATCTCACCACCGGTCCACCAAATACAGACCCACGTTCAGCTTCGTTAAGATATCTACTGCTGAAAGATGTATCCCGTGAAATCATCATAAATTGCTTTTTTTTTCATCGATATTATAATGTATGATGTTGATGGCCTTGTTCACGTGACTACGCAAACTTACAATTGCGTTTATCTATTGTATGTACACTTTAAAAGTTGATGATTTGTATGCTTTTGTTTTTTTAAACATAAAAATTGTTGTTTTCTGTTGTATGACATACTTTATTCATTATAAATTTTTACTTAAAAATCAAATATTACTTACAAATGCCATTTGAAAAAAATGGTATTATCATTTTTAAGAAAGTGGACTCAACAAATGACAAGACAAGTTTGAGTGCAAGCTTTATTTAGCTATCGATTTCACAGTTCCAAGATTGGTTGACAAACGAGCACTCTAAAAAACATAATGCCAGAAAAAAACAATAAGAGGACACTATTTGATCAAATTATTATTGTTATTATTATTATTGCTATAACTATTATTATTGTTATTATTATTGCTATTACTATTATTATTATTATTATTGCTATTACTATTGCTATTACTATTATTATTGCTATTACTATTATTACTTTTACTATTAATATTATTATCATTATTACTATTATTACTATTATTACTTTTACTATTAATATTATTATCATTATTACTATTATTATTATTATTATTATTGCAAAATTCATTATCTTTAAAATAAGCATGGAGCAATAATATAAGAGTAACAGTAAAAAACCACAACAACAAAGTCCCAGCATTTAAAAAGACTCATGGAGTAGCAGAACGATTCCTTGTGTTCGAACATTTTGCAACATTTTTGTTTACTCACGTGAAACATTCATTCAAATTAGATATTCCCAAATGGTTACTAGCCAACGCTTCTATAGTCTACCGTTTTTAGTAGGTTAACTGTTCAAACAATTTATTATTATTTCTCTTGCAAAACCCTTTAGCTTTAAAAATAAATATGGGACAGAAAACAACAACAACAAAAAGTCCCATAATTTAAAACGAACATGAGATAACAAAATTTTTTTATGTATTCGAACATTTTGCCAAATGTTTTGTTTGATCCCATGGACATTCATTTCAATTAAATCTTCCCGAATAGTTCTTAGCCAAGTTTTCTGTGGTCTGCCAACCTTTCTTTTACCATTTAGAATTGTCCATTCCAAAACCGCTCTTGATGGTCTTTCGGGCGGTCAATGTAGAATTTAACCAATTAGTTTTCTTCGTCTAATTGTAATGATGTCATGTAGTGAACGAGAGTTAGTTCTTCTCATAATCTTATTATGTGAAATGTGATCACACCTGTAATCTCTAAAATACTTCTAAGATACCGGCTATGAAAAACATCTACTATCTCATTGATTTTGTCTGTTCGCTTCCACTTCTCACTTCAATTCTTATTGATGCGTACAAACGAAGTTTTATCTTCAGGCAGATAGAAGAATATAACTGTATTGATCTGAGTCTATAAAAGACTGACATTATTTTTCCAACTTTGGCTTTAACACTAATTTCGATTTTTCCGTCTTTACCAATGATGCTTCTCAGATATGTCAATAAATCATTTGATTCCAGACTTAGGAATGGCTAGATTGGTTTATCTCTAGGCAAAAAATGATTGAGGATTGAAGCCAACTGAAAGCTTGCTCGTGAGTATAGTGTACATGTGGAATATGCAACAGAGCAAAAGGTTTTTTAACAAGTACTATATACCACTCAAACAGTATAATTATACGGCAAAGTCATTCGAGTGAATTCTCTCGTTTTGTCTTTCTGCCCCCCCCCGACAGAACTTGCCGATACCGTCCGACCACCCAACTGGCGCGACAAAAAGATTTCCAATTTCAAAATGGATGAAGATTTGATCGTTTGGATGCGCGTTGCAGCTTTGCCCAACTTTCGCAAATTGTACGGCATTTTCGAACGCGAAGGCTTATTTGCAGATGGCTTGCCAGCGGGCAATTATACGATTGATGTAGACTACAGTATGTGTTTTGATGATTTGTAGTAAAGTCATTGCTAGAGTACTGAATATCGAACTTTGACCGCTTGTTGAAAAGTACATTTTCCGTGAAATATTTATTTATTTATTTGTTTATAAAGCATAACGAAGACGGCATCTTTATGACGGCGCCACTGTTCGAAAAGATTGACAAGGTCGCTTGATTTATATCCTTTTTCCCAACGGCTATATATATATATATAGTATACATATACCTTTTAGGCATCCTCGATCTACCGATGCGGAAGATTAGTTATACCGCTGTGCAATCGGTCACGGCTATGTCAGTCTAGAAGCTGTGATGTACCTGGTCCACGATGTGCCACGTAGACGATGATAGTCAGGAATGTAATCATTATTGCAAATTGAAACTGTATAAGAATTAGGCAAAGCCTCAGGATCATTAGCATCCACGAAACATCAAACGTTGGTGGTAGAGTCATTTGTTCACTCGTTTCAAGTTTGCATACCCTCCCGAATTTCTACACGAAGAGGTTATCGGATGCGAATTGAACGAGGAGGAGGACGACGAATGAAGTTGTATGCGACGACATATTTCACATGTAGCTAAGTCGGATGGAGACCCACATTTAGTGCCAGCGGTGGGACTCGAACCCATCCTCACCTACTCCCGGTGCATTTTCGCAAGTAATATTCACAGGGCATGTAGTAGTATCGCAAGTCACATTCCGCCTTGTTTGGACTCTGAGAATGGTATTTTCAAGTATTTGGCCATTAGTATCCGTCCTGTTGATCACGGTATTTAATTGATTTTTTAAGAGTTTCAACCGCGAGTATATAGACCAGTTAATCGCGGCTCCTCTGGGTGAACTAAGCAGTGCTGGTCTGCTTGGTGATAATACTCGGTGATATTGATAACCGTTATTGCCTTTTTGTCACTGGATTATCGACCTTACCTCACGAGTATCCGTTTGGTTCCCTACTGCTTATTTGACACAGTCTTATCAACAACTAACGTTCATTGCTAAAGGCCGTTCCACTATCCGCCATTTGTGGACGCACTGAGGAGTCGATATTTCCTCCTCACCTACTTCCGAGTTTAACGCGTAATACTTAATTTCTAACGGTCATTTAATTAATATATATATAATTATCTTCATCTATGTTATCAATCAATCAAACTTTTATTTTAATAAATGAAATTATTGTCAGATTATCCCGTCGAAATGTTTGGACGCAAACTCTTCATAATTGCTAATACGAGTTGGTTGGGTGGAAAGAATTCCACGTTGGGTGTCGTATTTCTCATTACCGGATCTTTGCATCTCATATTGGGCATTTCGTTTCTCATGGTACACCTATCCCAGAGACAGTAAGTTTGAATTTCACTGGCGTTGTTTTTTTAACCCCTTATCCTATTTTTCGTTTTAAAATAAAAACAAGTGGTTTACTTTAAATTCGTGTTTTGAAGACAATAACCACACTTACATACAAAAAAACAACTGAGGATTTAAGTAATGTGTATAAAGTTTCATAGATGGTGATATCCCTGACTATTTCTAAATGTGGCGCTTCCTGGACAAGGTGTACTAGAACACAGCAAGGACTGATTATACGGCAGTATTACTGAGAGGATAAGTGCAAACATACACTCAGGGTACTTAAAAGGTATCTTAGGGTATACGTATACCATATGTAGCCCTTAAGTCTAAGCAGGAATTTGGTAATGCTATTTGTAAAAAAGAAATATTTTTAGTGTTTTGAATATTGGTATTGCCAATGTGATGTTTAATGCTTATTTTAGTACAATGTCGATGTGCCTAATATGCTTAAGTGATGTAAGGAAAGTCAATCAATTCCAATGTGTTAATTTTGTCAGGTCCCATTTTAGCCCCTGTATCAATTTTTTTGCAAACAATGGTATCGTTATTATTACTTTTGTATATTTATCATTTCTGTTCAATTTCCATAATTTTTAACTTTTTCTATCATATCTCCCGATTTGTCATTTTAATTTCTAATTCTGTTTGCGACAAATCCCACTTTACCTTACTCTCTATCTCTCCCCCCCCCCGATAATTTGTGATGCATTGGAATCGAGGACCAAAAGGAGTTTCTCCTTCTCAACTTATGTACCAACCTACAACCAACCACAAAAATATGATTGTTAATGCAAATGTACTTAACTTTATTTGTTAAATTTCCATCTAGAGAAATTCACCTTGCGTTTATTTTTATCAGCAAAACTACTATGTTTATTTCAACAGGTCATCAAAATGGATAGGAAAAAATGTCTTCTTGGTTTTCCAAATATCGGAGAAAAAATAAGTCAAGCATTAAGCTGAAAAGTATATAAAGATATGATATGCAATGATAAGAGCAGAATGACATAAAAACGAATGAAAGTGCTTGTCATAATTGGCCTTAAATGCCTGAAGCGTTTGGGAGTTGACACTGTGTATGAGATTTATTTATTCATTTTGTTTGGTGACGTGGTCATCTCTTCATTATTTCCTCTATTTATACGACATATAAACGATTGATTTCGATGGCTTGATAAGCGTAACAAACGTGGAAGAATAACATAGTTTCTTGGATGGTAGACGGCATCCTTGTGACGTCGCCACTGTTTGCAAAGATTGACGAGGTCGCCTGATTTTTTGTAAGGGTTATTCCCCTTAGCCCAAGGGCTACTATATGGCATACGTATACCTTTAGATACCTTTTAAATATCCTGTGTATGTTCGCACCCACCCGCCGTAGCGGAAGCCCAGTTATACCGCTGTGCACTCGGACCCTGTTGTCATTAGTCTAGATGCCTAGCACCCTAGTCCAGGATGCACCACGGGAGGACTAACAGTCAGGATTATCACCATCATTGGAAATTGAGACTTTATAAGCATTACTCAAATCCTCAGGATCATTAGTATCACCGTGTGTGAGAAGATTATTCATTGTAGAAATAACCCTATACTTAATCATTACAGAATGTTTCATCTTATTCTTCTTTTTTTACAACGTTTCCCTTTTTTATGAGGGGTCGCTGTTTCTGGTCAGCATTCTCCATTTGGTTCTGTTTGTTGTATCAATTTTGTTAGTCCTTTTCCCTTCATATCGGCTTCCACACAATCCAACCATCTTCTCTTTGGTAGACCACGGTTTCTTTTACCTTCCACTTTCAATGCCATTATTCGCCTTGTAACGTAGTTTTCGTCTCTATTTAGAATATGACCGTACCACCTTAATCTTTTTTCTTGAATTTTCTTATGAACTACAATGACTTTTAGTTTTCTTCTAATATCTTCATTTTCTATCCTGTTTAATTTGGACACTCTCAACGACCATCGAATTATCTTTGTTTCTACTGAATTCAGCTTTCCCTTTTGGGCTTTCTTAATATTCCATGTTTTCGATTTGTATATTAAGGCCGGTCTCACTGCGGTTTTAAAAATGTTACCTTTATTCCTTGCTGTTATCCTTCTGTCGCACAGAACTCCTGTAAGTTTTCCCAAGTTATACCATCCTGCCTGTATTCTTTGCACTATATCTGCATTCTAATCTCTATTCTCTTCTAACGATGAGCCAAGGTATTTAAACGTCCTCACTTTCAACAATTCTTGGTGTTCCATTTTGATTTCCCTATTATTTTATTTCGTTGTATTCATACACACTGTCTTTTTCTTGTTTATTCTTAAACCTCGATCCTCCAGTGCCTTTCTCCATTGCTCTAACCGTCTCCACAACTCCTCTTGTTTTCTACTGCACAAGACAATATCATCTACAAATAACATACATTATGGAGATTCTACCTGTTAGCATGTCTATAACTTTAGTACTGAACACTGATGCAGACCAACTTTTAGTAAAAACTCATCAGTCAGTCCCACACTGGTTTTCATCAATGTTTTTGCGTCATCGTACATATCTTGAACAATCTTCACGTACTTTTTCTAAATTGATAAACATTACATGAAATTCATTCTGTTACTCTCTGTGTCTTTCCATTGTTGTTCTGAGAGAAAAGATAGCATCACTTGTACTACGTCCAAGCATAAATCCAAATTGTTCTTCTCCAATGTCTGCTTCTTTGCGGATTCTTCTATCAATAACTTTCTCCCAAAGTTTTAAAGTATATGACATAAGCTTTATCTCCCTATAGTTACCATAGTCTTGAACGTCTTCTTTCTTGTAGATTGGCGTAATAACACTTTTTCTCTTCGTTCCATATTAAATTCAACAGTTTAGTTAATCTGTCAATTCCACAGTTTTCCAAACACTTCCATGCTTCAATAGGTATTCCATCTGTTCCTGGTACTTTTCCATTCTTCATCCTTTTCACCCAACTTTGGTAATCACTCTGCTGTTTAATGTCCACCATTCCTGCACTCCTTCCGAGAACGTCCAGTTTTGAATGACCTCGTTTTTAAATAGTTTAGCCAGGTTGGTTTCCTTTATTTGCCACCATTTTATTTTTTTCTCCAAATCTTCCCAACCTTGTTTTGCTCGTTTCTAAAACTCATTTTCATTAGCACCAACCTGTGTTGCTTAGCAACTTCTCCATTTATTACTCTTCAGTCTTTTAACCACTTTATATCTGTTCTCCTCTTTGCTAGAAAGTCTATCTGGCTTTGTCTTCTACCGCTTTGATATGTAACTAGTTGGTTTCTTTCTTTCTTGAAGAATGTGTTGATTAGAGTCATGTCTTGTGAGACCATACACTCAAATTATTTTACCATCTTCATTTGTATCCAATTCCCCATCTGCCGTGGCATTTCCCAACAGTTCCGTGACCAGGTTATCCTCGCTGATCATTTTCTATATTTATACGGCATATTGATAAGGCCACTTGATTTTTTAACAGGGTTATTTCCCTTAGTTCAAGAGCTACACATGGCATATGTATATCCTAAGATACCTTTTAAGTACCCTGAGTGTATGTTCGCACCCATCCGCCAAAGCGGTAGTCCAGTTATACCGCTGTGTACTCGGTCCCTGCTGTTATTAGTCTAGATGCCTTTCAGTACCTAATCCAGGATGTACCACATGGAGGATGAACAGTCAGGAATATCACCATCACTGGAAATTGAGACTTTATAAGCATTACTCAAATCCTCGTGGATCATTACTATCCCAGAAACATGGTTATTATTGTCTGGATAAATACCATAGAAAGCAGACGTAAGTACAAAACTTTGTTATCCTCTTACGTGTCACAAACGTATGTTATTAGTTTGCATATAAAACATATTTTTAACTTTTATTTTAACGTTGTTGTTGTAACTTAAATTAAACAAATAATAACTAGACTTTTATATACCCACACATTTTCTATATAACAATAAATATTTTTATAATTATATACAATATGTGTATTCTGTGATCAGAACTGTAAGTTGATTTGTACCTCAAATATTATTTTGAGAAATAAATAATAATAATAATGATCATTTTCAAAACATTTTTTATTACAAGCGAAAAACTGGTTTACATAATGATATCACCATACTCCTATATTGTATAGGAGAAAAGGAGCAGGGAAAATGATTAAAATCTTTTTTATCACCAATGTCTTAGAAGTATTTTAAGGATTACTTGGCGCAATCACATTTCAAACAATGAGCTCACGAAAAGAACTAATTTTCGTTCAATACATGATATTGTTATAATGAGATGGAGAAACTTAATTAAATTTTTCGTTTACAAAAAAATTTAGCAATTACGGTTTTAGAATGAAGGAAAAAAGGTTGGTAGATTATAAGAAACCTGACTCAGAGCTATTTGGGAAGATCTAACTTAAATGGATGTTTCATGGGACTATATAAAGCATTTGGGAAAATGTCCGAATAATTTTATTATCCCATATTCTTTTTGAATTATGGAAATTTGTTATTTTTGATGTAACTGTTATGATGTTGCTTCATGCTTATGCGTAAAAGATGAGGGTTTTATAATAATAATAATAATCTCTGAAATTATAACAAGTAATTTTAGCAACATTATATATATATATATATATATATATATATATATATATATATATATATATATATATATATTGTTTTACCGTGTAGTGGTCAATAAATGCATTCCGTTCTTCTTGTCTTCTTTCTATCTAGTTTAAGTAGACCGTTAAATATTTCAAGATTATAAGTGGCGTAAGAGATTAGGCGAAGTCATATCAATTGCTTACTTGCACCTAGACCAAAATATAATATCACGTTACATGCAGATATACTATTGGTTAATTAATTAACAAGAAATCAATTAGAGTATTTATTTGAAACGTTTACAAACAAAACGTAATTATAAGACAGCTAGGGGAAGAGTGTAAATTTGGCCTTTACCTTTTCATTTGTTTAAATGATTTTTCAAAAAAGAATAAACTCTGATCAATATAATTCTCATGCTTAATAAAGTACAGGTGACTACTTCAAGCACAGAGAAAATAAAGGATAAGGAAATAATAATAATAAGTATAAAATATTAATAAGAAACAAAAATTGTATTACAGTGTATGTTACTGCAGGCAAGAAACATATTTAAAAAATATTTTAATTTTAATTACATCTTTTTATATTGTTATACATTTGAATAATTCTAAGATTATTTGAAGTTTGTGTTAACGCGCAGTTCATTTCATATTTGAAATTATCGTAGCATATAAAGTACACGTATGTACAAAACTTTGTTATCCTTTTAGGTTTCACAAACGTATGTTATTATTTTTACATATAAAACATATTTTTAACTATTATTTTAATATCATTGTTATTACTTAAATTAAACAAATAATAACTGGACTTTTATATACCCACACATTTTCTATATAATAATAGTTATTTTTATAATTGTA
Organism: Cardicola forsteri; assembly: GCA_025895645.1. Taxonomy (NCBI): domain Eukaryota; kingdom Metazoa; phylum Platyhelminthes; class Trematoda; order Strigeidida; family Aporocotylidae; genus Cardicola; species Cardicola forsteri. The sequence goes on along the minus strand of JAKXYG010000553.1, from coordinate 308,075 downwards.
TACAAATTGCGCGTTCTGTGATCAGAAGTGTAAGTTGATTTGGACCTATATTATTATTTTGAGAAATAAATAATAATAATAATAATAATAATAATAATAATAATAATAATAATAATAATAATCATTTTTAAAACATTTTTCATTACAAGCGATAAACTACTTTACAGAATGACCTTACTTATTATTATATATTATACAAAACCCTTTTGCTTTAAAAATAAGCATAAGGCAATAAGACAACAATTACAGCAAAACAACAATAGCAAAGTTTCGTTGGAAGATTCTGCAAATTGAAGATTGAGCTTCTTTTCGGCTTTCACGCAACCCTGTCATGTGTGTAACTCTGTCATCTAGATACGTGCGATCACTTTTTTGCCGTTGTTTGCCCGAATGGCGTCCTCTTGTATTGTTTCCGTAGCAGTATAAATTTTTTACAGAGGTCAGGTTGCTAATCTTGCGCCTAGTTTGGAAATGGATGCTAATGATCCTGAGGATTTGAGTAATGCTTATAAAGTCTCAATTTCCAATGATGGTGATATTCCTGACTGTTAGTCCTCCTTGTGGTGCATCCTGGACTAGATGCCCCTAGGCATCTAGACTAATAACAGCAGGGACCGAGTGCACAGCGGTATAACTGGGCTTCCGCTACGGCGGGTGGTGCAAACATATACCCAGGATACTTAAAAGGTATCTAAAGGTATACGTATACCATATGTAGCTCTTGGGCTAAGGGAGATAACCCTGACAAAAAATCAGGTGGCCTCGTCAATCTTTGCGAACAGTGGCGACGTTACAAGGATGCCATCTACCAGCCAAGAAACTTTGTTATTTTTTTACGTTTGTGTTACGCTTATCAAGCCATCGAAATCGATGATCGTTTGCTATGTCGTATAAATATGGGAAATAATGAAGAGGTGACGCCACGTCATCAACCAAAATGAATGAATCTAGCCAGTCCCAAGCCTGGATAAAGAGGAAGGTTTGAACGCAAGAATGACCTTACAATGCTCCTATATTGTAGTGGAGAAAATGGGCGTTGGAAAATGATTTAAATATTTTTAAATCCTGTTTTTTATCTATCAACCAAGAAGCTGATATTTCTTGTCACGTTGTGTAGAAGTGGTAAATGAAAATAATAATAATATTAATAATAATAGTTCTCCAAGCATCTCTCCATTGTTCACGGTTTTCGTAGGCGTGTATCGCGATTGATTACGGGAAAAGCCAACGACGTCACCAACTACGGCGAACGAATCAATGTTTTGTACATGCTGCTTTTTTAAAATGACTATTTATTATCTACAGTTGTTCTAGGAATGGACGACTTTATGCCCAGTTAAAAGACACGTAAAGTGATTTTTTTGATGAATTAAAAATAACACGTTGAATAAATAACCACTCAATGTAACTCATACTAATTACCATCTACATTTGACATTGCAATTGATTGCTTTACATCCGTCCATCCATCCGTTCATGGTTGAATGGCTGTGCTAACAAAATTATTGTGTTTTATCATTCCTATTATTTTTTTTATTTCAATAATTGATTTATTTTAATGTGTGTGTGTGTGTGTGTGCAAAGGCTTTACTTTCATTCATTTCATCTATTCATTTTGTATGGCATTTTAGACAATCGATTCTGATCGATTTATAAGTGCAACAAACGTAGAACAATCCTATGGAACAATCTTGCGTTGCCCATATATTCTTTAGAATAAAAGGGTATTTAAATAAAAATCAATAGCTGCTACATTAGATACAAAAATTAGATTTTTATGTTTTGTGTAGAATAATTAGAATGCGAATGATTCTGAGGATTTGAGTAATGCCTATAAAGTTTCAATTTCCAATGATGATGATGATATTCCTGACTGTTCCTCCTCCACTTGGTGTATCCTGGACTAGGTGCCCATAGACATCTAGACTAATAACAGCAGGGTTCGAGTGCATAGCGCTATAACTGAGTTCTCGCTTTAGCAGGTAGGTGTAAGCATATACTGAGGACATTTGAAAGGTATCTTAAGGTATATGTATACCAAAAGTAGCCAGTATTTTTTATTATTGTAAATTAAACAAAAAACTTGATAATGTGTACCAATATTTCATTAATTTAAAAATACAAAATATTGCATTATAAAAACTAAATTTACAATTAATTTTTTACAGAAGGAAGAGACATAGTTCACCTGTTAAATCGTAGAAAGACATCGAAATTGTTGTGAATCATTTGATATTATTATAATAATGGTCCATTTAACCTTGACGATTATTTGTATATTTTTTTCTTTATTTTATACTGTTAATACATTTTGTTTTTCACTTTGCCTTCTTTCTTTCTTCCGCCCCCGCCCAACATAAATTTACTATCTCAATTTGGGTTGGTACAGGTGTAGGGTCGATAGAGACTGGGGTTTGTGAAATGCTAGTGATTTTGAGGATTATGGTAATGTTTGTAACTCTACGTAGATCTTAGACTAATAACAGCAGGGACTGAGTGTAGAGCGCTTCTGCCTTGGTGGATGGTAGTTAAAAGGTATCTCAGGGTACACGTATAGCGTTGAGTTTAGACGAGACAACTTTGATAAAAAGACCGGCTATTTTCGGCAAATTGTGGCGCCGTCACAAAGATATCGTCCGTTAGTCAGGCAACTTCATTATTCTCGTTCCATTTTGCAAAATGTTTTTCTCGCTCTGTTTGGTTGCCCTAATTTGAAGTTTAAAACTTTAAATTACGTCTATCGGTCACTGCTTTATTGTTTATCTATCTCAAAATAAAATTTCCATTTTATGAATGTTACTGACTACATTTAATTAATTGAATAAGATCATTGGTTACTATTGGTCCCATCATTGCAATAGAATGGAACAAATACAAATTTTATAAATGGTTTTAGTTTAGCTTCCGTACATTGTTTCAATGTGTACAGTACAATGATGACCACATGACAGTAAAGAGAATTCAATCACGTGCATAATTTTAAAATGCCCACGTGGTGGTATTGGATTTCTTTTTAAAAACATTTTCTGCAAGGTTATCAATAGTGCTAACCTGTTGTTACAATTTACCGTTGATTCGTTTAATCGATAACATTTTGTGTATCAAATTGAATCGTTATTTGTATTGTCTTTTGTTTAATTAATGTTGTGTGTTTTACCTGGTAAAGGTTTTACACAATTAATGTATAATTTTAGTTTATGTGTACTTTTGTTCGCGTGTGTGATTATATTGTTTTTGTTCGTTTGGCTTACCACTTGCATGGTAATTGTGATTTTTAAAAAATTAATGTTTTTAGGTGAATTTTTCAATGCACCTGACGTGAACTTGAATGGGCATTAAAATAAAAGGCCTTGTTGGGTTTTGTGTAAGGCTATCTTGCTGATAATGTTTTTCGTAAAGCATTTAAGTAATAATTAATTGATCCTACTACTAAAATGTACCTTTTGGTTAATGTGTATTTTCTAATTTAGAATGACAATAGCCCCCCATCAGTTTTTATACCTCCATGTGATCCATACAATTAGGATGTTGTGAAAATGTTCCTTCTAACAGAAAATTAGACGGTTTTGTCCGTTTTTGTAGATGCTAGAAATGATATTTTTTAAAACAACAAAAGTTGGTAGCAGAGCCACCTCTCCATTAGTTCCTATATAAAGAGGCTTTCGGATGCGAATTGAACTTTATGGGGGTGGGGTAAATGGAATTTTTTGGCCAGAGGACCAGTTGCTTGCTCCGACGCCAGTGTGTATAAGAATTGACGAGGTAATCTTTGGGGATTGACGTCGGATTCACATGTCTGACCGGCTACATATGGTAAAAGGATACCATGATATACCTTTTAAACATTTTGGCTGCATGCTGGCACGCATTCATTAAGTAGGAATCCAGTGAAAACCCAGTTATACCGCTGTGCATTCGGTCCCTACTGTTATTAGTCTCGATGTGCATGTGCACCTGCGTGAGACATTCTTAAGCATTACTCAAGTCCTTAGAATCATTAGCCAAAAAGTTTATTTTCCTAAACTGTTGTACTTGTACGTTATTTTCAATATCCGATAGTGGACATTTTTAAAAAGTGACCTTGATATCTTAATTTTATTCGACTATTATTAGTCAATTAGTTGTTGATTAATTTAATCAATAAAACTGCATGGGTGTTTATTTTATTGATTGTATTTAGTTCTAGACGAGAGCGCGCACCCATGATTATCGAGGTACTAGTTCATCTCGGCACATTCATGTTAGATTGTAATTTTTTGAATTGAATTCCTCTATATTTTTTATTCCTTTTTTTGCAATTCAATTAAATTGTAGAATTGAACTGGATAGAATATGCATCTATAAAGAAGAATAAACAAAAACACCTTTTATATTATTGTACACTTAAACAATATTGACATTATTTTTACTTTACTTTGATGTTTAAAGTTATCACGTGAATATTGTGATTGTAATGTTATCTTGACAAACACTGGGTGTGTAGTTTTATACTTTTTAGTAATAATAAAATGCACAATGATTATTCAGATTACACAAGAGCTTTTTTGATTGAAATTGGCCGTACAAGTGGTGGGTTATGGGACTAAGCCCGACAAATCAGGTGGTCTCGCCAATTTTTGCAAACAGTCACGAAACCAAAGCCATCGTTTACATAAAATCAAATCTCTTAAAAGCCCATCGATAAATACAACCAAACCGCCATAGCGGAAGTCCAGTTATACCATTATGCACTCGGTTCCTGCTGTGTTAGTCTTGGTTCTTAAGTGCACCTAATTCAAGAAACAACACATAGAGGAGGAACAGTCATTGGAAATTGAGACTTTATAAACACTAGTCAAAAGATCAGGGTCATTAGCATTTCAAACTACAGAACTGCCGTTACAACAGAAATATATGTACTTCTAAAAAACCATTGTACACGATAGACACGTTGAACAAACAAACGAACATTATTATTAAAACCGAAAAAAGCATTTTTAGCCACAGTCGATGTTATGGGGCATAAATAATATTTGTCAAAATCAATCACAACACTTACGTAACAACAAGCAAGCGACCGCAGGCACTAAACTGGACTGTACGAAGCTTCGACGGACTGTTGGTAGATCGAAAACCGCAATCTAAGTGCATTTTGATGGGAGAGTTGGACGGACACAGCAACCACAAACGGACGTGTCTACATTGAACCGAAAAATGGGGTAAATTAATGAGATTGATTGTTCACCAAAACTATTTAGTCATTCCAACATGAAGTAATAATCTAGTTTGACAATTCTAAATAAAATTAAAAATTCATTGATAAATATAACCAAACCGTGCCAATATAAGGCTATTAAACCTGGCAGTATGCAAGGACCTATATGGCAAAGTCCTAGTGAAAGGGTTCTTTCACTTGCTAAACCGGTAGTAACGTATTAGCTTTTGAGGATACTGGGCAATTAGATTTGATCAGATTTTCTATAAATAATAAATTTACAAGGTCAAGTTCAACCCCCCGTAGCTCAGGGGTTAAGGCATTGACCTGACACCAAATAGGGCGTGAGTTCAAGTTGAAAGGTGTGCGCTGTTGATGATTCCAAATAAGGATAAAACAGTTGTACAGTGCTCCCGGTTGACTTAAAACTAAGTGAATTTATTATTCAACTAAATCTGACAATTCTAAATGAAATGTAGAAATGTTAAAGAGATAACTGTCACCAACCACAATCAAAAAATGTAGTGTGGTTGATAGTATATTTAATATATTAATACTACTAGGAATCATTGTTCATTTGCTAAAAATTGTTACCCATAAAACATTCAAGTAATAAAAGATATTGAAAATAATTAATAATAATTGAAATGGACTCATTTCGATTTCCAGTGCCTGATATTGAATAGATTAATCAGTACAGTATACTACTTTTTATACCACAAATTCTAAATTGTCAATCCACAAAGCAAAATAAGAACAAAACACTAGATTTAAAATCAAGTATTTTAGAAAATACAAAATGCAGACGAATGGATTTAGTCAATCAGTATGCTGTTTGCCTTAACTCCATGTTCACTGTGATTGGTTGACTAGTTCGTTTATTGGGTTCAGTGTCATCCTAACGCAATCTTATTTTTGGAAATTAATTTTTATAAGCAATCTTTGAATATTCATAAACCTGTGCAGTTTTTGTGATTGTGGTAACCCCCCTTCCATTCTCTTCATTAACGTAGTTCAGGGGCTAAGTACAAACTGGTCCTTTATTCTGACTGATAAATGCAAAATACACTTATGATATCAGCTAAATACTTTTCAATATACAGATACAAAGAAAATTAATCTGAAATCAACACGTGGCTATAGCAATGGTTGACACCTCTAATTATACAAAACTATTTTTGTGTTCATTTTGCACAATATGTATATTTAAGGTTACTATCTATAAATTATTTATTCATCTATCGATTTTTAAACTTAAATACCATAAAGTATTAATTGATTTTATATTCTTTAACAATTAGTTGAAATGTGTTTTTTGTATTGAATAATGATGATTTAATGACATATTTTTGTAAACTATAAACATTCTTTTATTGTACGTTGTACAATAGTTTATTTTAAGCATAAAGGTTGTGGAATAACTAGATATACAGGCCTTGCTGTGTGTTAAGCACTTAATAAATAGAAATTTTTGAAAAATTAGTAGATTATGATTTTTGCCACTTTGTTCATACTTGCGCAAATACAGTTATCGACGTAATAGATGTAATAAGAATTTTGAATTTGCTATATTTACTTATAGAACACACATTGTGTACTACATTATTATATATTATTATGCAAAACCCTTTTGCTTTAAAAATAAGCATGGGGCAATAAGACAATTACAACAAAACGACAACAAAGTCTCGTTGGCATTAAAAATTCTGCAAATCGAAGATTGAGCTTCCTTTCGGCTTTCACGCAACCCTGTCACTTGTGTAACTCTGTCATTCAGATACGTGCGATTACTTCTTTGCCGTTGTTTGCTTGAATGGCGTCCTCTTGTATTGTTTCCGTAGCAGTATAAATTTTTTACACTAGGCCAGGTTGTTAACCTTGCGTGCTTAAACCCTCCTTCTTTATTCAGGTTTGGGACTGGCTAGATTAAATAATTTCCGATCCAAACTAGGCAGAGTTATTATTATTTAGTATTTTTAAATACAAGGTCTGTTTTAATCACTTGTAACTCAGTGGCTACGACTTCCGCCTGATGCCAGACATAGCGAGGGTTCAAGTTGGTGTGAGACTTGAAAAGTATTCTTTTTTTTATTATTTCGAAACAAGGATGTACTTCTGGATTGCTCAAGGCAAATGGAATTTTGAAAACCCCATAATTAGGCAGTATTTGTACACATTATAAAACTTTGTTTTATGCAAAAAAGTAATTTACTGCAATAAGCTTTATAAGATTGCCTAATAAAACATGATTACATTTTGTAGGATTGTATTAATAGATCAGTATGATTTTATTTTTATTACTTAAAGAAAGTGTTTAAAAACGTCGGCATGACTTAAATCTTTTCAAACATCGAGTTTGCAGTAATATTTTTTGTATAATTCATTCATTCATTTTGGTTAATCATTACGTAATCACCTCTTCATTATTTTTTATATTTATACAGTAGATAAACGATTGATTTTAATGGCTTGATAAGAGTAACAAACGTACAAGAATAGCATAGTTTCTTGACTGGTAGATGGCAAACTTGTGACATTGTTGCTACTCGCAAAAATTGACTGGGCCGTTTGATCTTTTGTCAGGGTTATCTCCCTTAGCCCAACAGCTACATATGGTATACGTATACCTTAGGATACCTTTTAACTATTTTGGGTGTATGCTTGCACCCACCCGCTCAGTTAAACCGCTGTGCAGTCTGTCCCTGTTGTTATTAGCCTAGATGCCTTTTGGCACCTAGTCCAGAATGCACCAAGTAAAGGACAAACAGTTAGGATTATCACCATCATTGGAAATTGAAACTTTATGAGAATTACTCAAATCTTCAAAATCATTAGCATCGTTCATACAATTTATTTTTAAACAAACTATGTACAATTGAACTACTAACAAACCTATCAAAATAGGAATCATTCCACCCACGCATTTATTTAAACTAATTTGGACATCTTACAGTATAATGTAACAACATTCAATGTATAGTAACTTTAATTTTTTTTAAATTATATGTTTACTGTATTGACTATATTTATATTTATTACTACTACTTTTCTAATTTTTGTTGTTATTATTTTTTTATATTGATGGTAAAAATGTATTTTACGCTGAGATATTAAAGCTTAATAATAATAATAATAATAATAATAGTATTTCATTACTAGAATAAGGATTGCATTTCATTACAATGTCATAGAAATTGTTATTTTCAAATAATGCATTATTGAAGATACGTAGGTCAAGAGTTAAATATGCATAAACTGCAAATGCTGAATTCTCTAAAATAATATAATGCGTTAATTTCATCATGTGTTTAGGATAGTGCTCAAAAACATTGAAAACAATAATGAGTAGTATGAGTTCAAGATGATTGTATGATTGCGTAAATATTTTTGTTATTGTTGCTGTAGATAGACAAATAAAAATTTAATTTTCTCTCATTATGTAGAAAATAAAACACTAATATTTATAGTTTATTATTAATGTCATTACTTTCATGTAACATATTTGATTAAAATGGAATATAAATAATACTTTGTACCGTTTATTTATAATTTTGTTAAATTTTAAGCAATACGCCAATATATATTTTTATTTTTATACTTATTAAGATAAACATTTTTCAGCAGTGGACATTTTAGCAAAACCGAACGTGGGCCCGCATTTTACCGGTGATGGGATTCGATTCCATGTCCACCCAGGTCCAAGTCAAGCACTGTGCCCCTAGATCACATATATAGAAGATCTAGCGGGAGGCATTATTTACTTACTTGTAAGCGGTAGTAACACAGTCATTGAACAATGAGTATTGATGTAATGTGAATAATAAATTTACAAACACTGTGCCAATTATACACAGTTCAGTAAATAAAAGTTCAGTTTGAAACATGGTGAGGTATAAGTTCTGATGATTTGATGTATTTACCGTTAATAATTTCCAAACAAAAATAAAATAGCTGTATAATGTTTTTGGTAGGATTGTATGAAGTATACGTTATTCAGTTTATCTGACAGTTATGATATTAAACAAATTACTGAAATATATATTTGTTTTTCTACATGACATTTTATTAATAACAGTAATATACTTTACTAAAAATTGTATTTCGCTTAATTATAGTTATTTTTGCTATTTTTTAAATGCTTTATGAGGAACATTTTTTAACAAAAGGATATTTTAATAATTGAAGTTCAAGTCCAGCACTGTACCACTAGACCACTTCGGTAATAAAGTTGATTGGCGACTGATGCTGTTTCTTTTTAACCAACAGGCAATACTGTGAAATTGTCCCCCAATTTAAACAAGAAACGGTTTGCAAATGAGGATTCTAAAATGTCTAATTTGAAGATTAAAATAGATGTTGCAAAATTGGCAAACGTGTCTATTTTATAATTAAATGAAAAAAAATATTATAGGATTAACAATTTATTCCTACAAGATATTATTTTGTCAATATTAAAATTTAAAATAAATTTTTATGTTTGCTACTCTGAATGTTTTACGAGAAACATTTTTCAGTAGTGGACATTTTTTGTGTGTTACGTTTTAACCAAAATGTTTGAACAATTGTTATGTAACAATAATAATAAACAATTTTATTTTATTTTATTACAAAAATAATATTTAATTTCTGGAAACAATATTTTTTCAATATTTACACTTTATGCTTTAATGCATTGTTATTGTTTGAATAAAATATTTAAATTATTATTAATTTTTATTTCAATTACAATTTTATATTATTGTACATTTAAACACATTGACTTTGTTTGAACCTTGTTCTGAAGCGCCCTTTTGTATTTGAATGTATCACGTTTGTTGTTAACGTGACTGTGGTTTTGTAAGTATATTGTGTCCTGTTTTTTCCTGTTGATAAACAGTATTGGTATGTAATTTTGAATTATTTTGTAATAATAAATGCAGAACATTAATTTAAATCACACAAAGAGCTTTTTTTGATTGAAATTAGCTGGAGTGTTGATAATTATCATGCTCAAGTTAAATCAAAGGAAATCAGGGCCGAGATCTAATTGGAAATCTTATGCAATGCCATTTATAACATCCACTTCGATCCAGGCATCTTTCTTTTTTGTTTTTTCTCATAATTCGATTCTACCAAATTTAGCAATAAACGTTTATCCTACCTGTTTTGCGTTTTTATTCATTAGTTCGCATAATTATGTATGGACGTAGATATTGGGGGCAAAGATTGACTAGTATCCAACAACGCAACCTTTTATCACAAGCGATGTCGCTTGTCCCAAATCGTTCTATTGTCAAATTAGTGATTTTAGCTACGTAGCTTGTTTGGAGTCCAGTTAGCTAAATACGTATTCACTAACATAATATTGTATTTTAGTCACAGAGTTAACTAATGGATTGTGTAATTTAATAATAATAACAAGAATGATTTCACGTTTATCTTGTGTCGCTATGAGTTACCTAAAATAATAATTGTATACAGTTATTTTGTCATAACGATTAGACAAAATAAATTGAAAAAAAGTTTGCGCAAAATTTTTAAGGTTTAAATTAAACAATAAAGACCACTTAAATGAAGGAAGAAATTAAACAAAATTGGAAAGTGTAGACTTATTATAATATAATTCAAATGATTAAAACATAAGGGCAGTGACAATATGATTAGAAAGTTTATTTTACACCGAAACCGATAAACTAATACTAGATCTCTTTGGAGTCGCCTGTAACCTAGCTGAAATAACTTAAGAATTTCGAGTTTTTCTAAATTTGGATTTTGTTTTAAATTTCTTCAAAATATTGTAATGGTTTTTTGAAATTGCTCTAACCGTTAAATACTATCTTTTAGAATATTGACAGTGACCTGTATACAATATTCCAGGTAAAACCCCGGTATTTTCTAGTTTTTTTATTTTGTTAATAAGCATTTTGTGTGACGTGGTAATGCAATGCTTGGTTTTTAATTATCCGATAGTTAAATTTTCTTAAAATATGTATTTTATTTATAACTAATTTGTAGGTTTAATTTTTAAAGCAGTTGTTAAGAAACTTCTACTCAGTCATGTATATAGATAACAACAAGTAGAGTTTGCCAAAAAGTTCATACATTATTCATTATATCGATATAGTTCACAAATAAGTGTGGAGTATCGTGTGAACCATGAACTCAACATTTTTAGGTCATTTGTGGTGTAGATGTCCCTCTTGACTACACTTGTACTGTGACAAAGTTGCACACTCTTTATGCATAAAAGAATAATTTGCAATTAATTACAATCCCAAATGGATGTGCGTAAAATCTTACTGAAATCTGCGCCCTGATTTCCTTTGATTTAATTTGATACAAATAATTATCAGCACCCCGGCTAATTTCAATTAAAAAAGGTCTTGTGTTATCTAAATTATCGTTCAATATTGTTTACAAGAAGAAAAACAGGATGTGACAATAATCGTAAAATTACAGTCAGTTAGCATTTTTAAACAATTTACGTTATTTATTTAAAATGTGCTTTAAGTCAATCCAGTGTAGACACAGTTACTTAGACTTGTACAATCAGGTAATCAGGTAATCACGAGTTATGTAGGAGGAAACTCCTTTTTGTACTCGGTTCAAAATATCAATTATCGACAAAATAAATCTCAAAGATTATGTATATAAATATAATAAAGCTGTAAAAACAAATTATGAAATTAAATATATTCATGGAGAAAATAGTTGTCATATGCTGATTTGAAGGAGTCGATGGAAGAGCTGAAACAACATGGCTAAGGTAGAAGATTCCACGCGGAAACAACCCTATACAAAAAATGGTTTAAACGTAACCGGGATCTTACTCTGGGTTTGGATAACTTAAAAGGGTGCCCCCTTCGAGAATCGTTTGCAGGGACAAAAGGAAGTTCGGCACCATTTGACCTTAATAATTTATAAACTAAGATGAGATTGCCCCGGAGCCCCCTATTTTGCAATGAAAAGAGCTTGAGAGATTTTAATCGGTTTGTATAGCTTACGTTCTTTGTGAACCTACGCTGTACTTTGTCTAGAATCTTAATGTCCGCTTTTAGGTAGAAGGATGTAACTTGGATACAATAGTCTAAATGGGGTCTAAAATAAAGTTGGTAGAGTAACCGTGTACAACTCACCGGGACATTCTTGAGATTACGATTAAAGAACGTGGTGAGTTGGAACCCCTTGGAGGCTGCTATCCTGTGATGTGTTAAAAAGTTTAGGGATTGGTTAAAGGTAACCCCTAGATCCTAGATGAGTCTGGCGCTCTAAATATATTGCCTGAATATTTACCAAGGGAGAAGTGCTTACACTTGGAAAAATTCAGAGGGAGCGCATTTGCTATAGACCAATTGTAGATACTTAAATATCTAGTTGAAGTTGTTCAGGATTGGTATTCCAAATCTTGACATCATTAGCATATAACAAGATGTCAAAACAAACAACAGCAGGTAGGTCATTAATATAAATAATAAATAATAAAGGACCAAGGACGGATCCTTGAGAGACACCTGAGGTAATGTTTACTACAGCGGAAGTAATATCACCTAATCATACGCTTAATTGCCGATTGGAGAGAAAATCCGTTATCCAATCGAGGAGAGGCGGACTAATCCCAAAGGCTTTTAATTTATTCAATAATGCCGAGTGGGGTACTTTATCAAATGCTTTGTAAAAATCATAGTAAATGACATCAATCGAATGAGAGTACTCCAGCATTCTAGTGATACTATTGGCAAATGTCAGTAGATTAGTGAGGCAGGATTTAGAGGGCATAAATTTATGCTAAACAGGGTTAATGAGATTGTTATCGACTATAAAGTTTATTAGGTGAGACTTAATTATTTTTTCCATAATTTTACTGAGAGCAGACAGGATGCTAATAGGTCTGTAGCTTTCAGCCTTAAATTTACATCCAGCTTTGTGGATCGGCCTAATATAAGCTAATTTCCATACTGAAGGGACCTTGCCTTGTTTTAAAAAAAGGTTAAACAGATACGGAAGAGCAGAAGCTATCTCAGTTGCACATTCTTTAAGTACTCTTATGTATATTTCATTTGAGCCTCTAGAGAAAGATTTTAATTTGAGAAAAAGATTACGGACAATCTCCGGGTTGATAAGGGGAGAACCGAATAAAAGTGGGGGACTGGTGGTAGGATTACCAACAAAATCCGTATTAAAGACAGATTGAAAGTATTGACTGAAGGTGTTACATACTTTAGGCAAGGGAAGAGGAGACCCGTAAGAGTCCTTACGTTGTGGAAGTGAATTTGGGTTTCCTCGTTTATTCTTAATGAATTTAAATAGCAAACTCTTATTTGTCTTAGCTTTATTTAAAATATTATTAATTTTGCAATGTTTGAGCCTAGTAAGGTTAAAAGCACATTTGTTAAGTAAATTGAGGTACTGGTAATAAAAACAGGGGGGTTGGTTGTTTTTCACTTATAGAATTCGCGATTACGGAGTTTAATGAGTCTAATAAAACGTCGCGGGATCTTATTTGACGGTCGTGAAAGCGCTCTGAGGGAGTAAAAAAGTTTAGCTCCCCATTTAATAATGTTAGAAAAATATTCGCAGAATTTATCTACCTTGTTGGTAGAGGAATAAACCCATTGGAAACATTTAAAATAGTTTTTTAAAACTTTAAAGTTAGCATTACTAAAATTTGGAATAAGCGCTGAACGAGGATTGGCGATATGAGTTGAATTAGGGAGATAGACTTTAAAAGCCAAGACGGAATAGTCACTCTTACTTAACGGAGGCAGAGTAGAGACAAAGTTTATTACATGAAAGAAATTAGTAAGAACTAAGTCTAAGCAAGAAAAGCTACAGTCTATTCTATGCCTAGTGGTAGAGAAAACCTTTTAAAAATGGGCATTTTCAATGCAGAATTAGAAAACGTTAGAGTTACCCAGACTGAACAGAGTGTTCTAAGTAATAGTAGTAGCATTAAAGTTACCCATCAACACTTAATACTTATGAGGAAAATTACAAACTGACTGGAGTTCTTGTAATAATGCAGAATTAAAGGCTTCAGAGGGGTCTATAAAGGATAGAAAAACTAGCGTGGTCGCCAGATGAGAAAAATGGAGATAGAGAGGAGATCAAAGCCTAGGTTAGTAGAGGCTGAGGGGAGGTAGAAGGAAGGGTATAGGTTAGGCTATCGTGAATGTAAAAAGACAGCCGCCACATTTAGATCGCTTTGAATCCGACCGGATGATGCTATAGCCTTGGATTAGCAGTTTATTATTGAGAACATCTTCCGTTAGCCAGGTTTCAGTAATGCTAATTAGATAAGGCTTAGCAGTGAGACCTAATAGATTTAACTGACTGAGTTTATTGTAGAGACTACAAGCATTGGTGTAAAATACTTTTAGAGAAGAAGTACTTGTGGAAGAAGGGGTTCTGTTCTTTTTAATCGGTGGAGAAATTGGATTTGGCTTCGGGGCGTTAATGAAAAATTCTGGAAAAATCAATTGTTTTAACTTAAAAAAATTAATTTGACTAAAGGGATGGCCGATAATTTTAGACAAACAGAGCTAAGCAATGCTAAAGGCTTACCAATCCTGTCCCTACTGGCATAATATTTGTGCACCCGGATTTTCTAAAAACGGGACTTAACGCCCGTCCAACTACTAAAAATGTCAGAGGCATAGTCGGAGGATTTAAAAGAAACAATTACTGGAGGGAAAGAAAGTTTTTTTTTACAGAACATTTGCGTGAGTTTAAAATTAATGGACTGGGGATGGCATGTTTTAACTATCTCAGAAACTATATTTTTGAAATTGGTGGCTGTGACAGGAATTCCTCTAACTATTAAATTGTTTTCCCTTCTTTTACCTGCAGCAAATTGTTTGGCTGTAGATCAAATTTCTTTATGTAAATGTCTGAGAGCAGCCTTAGTGACTAAATATGGTGAGATTTTCTTAAAAGTAGATAGAAGGGCTGCAATTGAGGCTTTGAGTTGAATAATCTCATCGGAGTGCTTGTTAGATTGAACCTGTAGAGTAGATTGAAACTCGGCTAAATCACTAACAAACTTGCAGATATTAGTGTTACAGAGTTTGACATCATTAAGTAGATTTAATATGAGGTCTAGCTTAGTATCGATTTTGGGGTCGGGCTTGGGAATAACACGGGAATGGGTGACAAGGTAAGGGTCTGATGTCCAAATACAATTTATGCAGTTAAAATTGACTTCACTAGTTGCCAGTTCGTTGTAGATACTCTCCGAGAGACCGGTACAGTTTTCATGAAACCAGGTGTTGCACCTAGAGCAAAGCATACCAGTCTTTACGGACTTACTACAACCGCGACGGCTACAAACCGCTGCCTGAGAAACTGTCATTAATACATCGAAAATTTTTTAAATGTTATAAAAATAAAATATCACACGCAAAGCAGCGTGATAATCGGGTTAAAGAGAATAAACAATAGATGATCAAGCACGACACATACAATTAGGGCTTGAAACACAAATAGGCAATTAAAAATTGCACAAGATACCTAAAAACACAAAACGATACCCAAAAAACTAGGCAAATAACTCAAAAAAAAACACGTAAACACGAAACACTATTGCAAGCGCAAAAACAGTAAGCAACTTTTGAGCGCACGTCACGCAACGTATCGTACGGATTCAAGGGCAATGAAAGATAGATTGTAATGTTTGAAATAGAAATATATTTAGTATGATCAAGTAAACAACATAAAAACAAATATTTTTAAAATAAATAAATTCAAACTAAACATTTAATTAAAGTAACGCATTTTTTTGCATTTAATAATTAAAAAACAAATACAGCAAAGCAATTTAAAGGGAATAACAACATAAATGGTACATTAAAATAAAATAAAATTAAGCTTGTTTAAAAACAAATAAACACTACATTATTTAGAAAAAGTAACAAAATTAATTTACATTTAATTTTAATTTTAATTACTTCTGTTCTAAATAAAATAATACAACAATATTTATTGACGTTAAAAATATTTTTTTAGATATTCAAGCAGTACAGGATTATAAATATTTTTTACAAATGTTTTAAAAATTAAAATTTTATTTTGTATTTAAAAATTATTTTTTTATATAAAGTTTATGGCACTCTTCATAAAATGTTTTATTTTTGGGTTTTATTGCTAGATATTTGACAAATTAGTATATAAAATTTTAATTAAAAATATTTTTAATTATTAAATATAAATAAATAAATAATTTTAATAATTAATTTAAATTAAGATAATTTTTACATTAACTTATAGACGTTTTATTATCACTTATTCCAATCCGCTGTTTTTGAATGGTTCAGCCATCTTTCAACTTTTCCACTGGACAGATGAGGCCCTTTCGTGGGCCAGCAAACTTTTGCAGTAAACAAAGAAGTACGTTTCAATTTTTTTTAATAATTCGTTTTTTTTGACATGTGTATAATTATTTATTATGTGTATTTTAGATCCCTTTTACTTTGGACCAATCGCGAATCTCAGAGGTGTTTTGTCAAGGCCATTTGATCAATGGTTCCCCAGACCCTCAGTGAACTGTATTCCTCCAATTTTTCGCCAACTAACACCATTACATCTTTTTTCTCCAGTTGTTACACCTCGAATTCCTAACCAATTAGTCCATTCACGACAAATTTCTGTGAGACCTCAGTACAATTTACATCTTCGGCCAAAACGAAAACGTTCTTTCACGAGAAGTCGGTTTTATCGTCGTAGTTCCCGCGGTAGATTTGAACCTAAAACTACGTTAAATCCAAGTGATCCATTGAATTTGCAAGATTTAATGAAAGAAACTGAACGTCGTCGTGTTGAGGGTTTATCTCCTCTTCGTGGCGATTCCCGTATGAATACTCCAGCTTTGAGTGTGGCAGGGTCAGAAAGCCCAATGAATAGCGCTGGATCTACGTTTCTAAAAAATTCAGAAACTTCCAATTTGAATCCCAGATTACGTGGTTTTATTCGGAAGTTGCGCGGTACCAAACGTTATTCGGTCAATTGTCGAAAGCGTACTTTTGTACCTTCAAGTGGCAACTATGTTGATTACTACGAAAGACGTGGAACTACAGATCGAATTCCATTTTTGATGCCTGAGTGGTTTGTCGGTAAAGATGTGGCCGATTACGGATGTCATAATGGAACTCTTACATTTAGTTTGCTCGAACGATTTCCCGATGTCAAAAAAGTTGATGCATTTGACTGCGATGCCGAACTTATTGCCAATGCAAAAAGTATGCAACGGGAACGTTTGAGGTGGGATACCGGCTCAAGAGTTCATTATGACAAGATTAATTTTCAAGTTTCTAATTGGATCGATGGTACATTGATTCCCGAAGAACCGGAATATGATACAATAATGGCTTTCAGCGTTACCAAATGGATTCATTTGAACTACGGAGATGCCGGTTTGATGCGTTTTTTGCGGCGTGCATTCAATCTTCTCAAACCGGGAGGTCATTTGATTCTCGAACCTCAACCAAAATCATCCTATAGAAAAACTCGATTTACGGTAAGCTTCGTTTTTCCCCTGTCTCCTACCTGATAACACCGTTTTTTAAAACTTATACTACTGGGTAGTATAGGACCAACTAGTGTAGTTTGTTTTAAAGATTAATCATTATATTCAAATCAAAGATTATATCTAAGAAACTATTGTTTTGATTTTTTTAGACAAACCAGAGATCTATTTATCAATCCCTGAAAATCGATCCTTCAAATTTGGAACCGTTGCTTGTAGATTTGGGATTTTCCTATTTTGACACAATTAAAGCGCCTTCTCCTAACGAACCTTTCAAGCGTAAAATTATTTTGTGTTCAAAATCCTATGGTGCTACTCCGGCATCTATTCGAAATGATTTCCGATCCGAATTTCAGAATTGGGAGGATGGATTTTCTCCCATTAGTTTGGGAGGCCGTGAACCACCGCCAGTTTGTTATTATCCCCAAACTCCTATTTACAATTTGGGTACACCTGTAAGTTTGAGTGATTCTCCTGCCAGTTCTAACCGTCAAATTGGTATTTCCAGCTCGGTAATCGGCGCTTCTCCAATGCCTATTGCTTCACCGTGTCAATCGGTAAATTGTGAACCCGATTCTACTACAGCTTCATAATATTTATTTTGTACAAATGACAAATCCAGATTTAAATATTGTACAGTTTACTATTGTATTTTATTATTTATTTACTTATCCATATATACATGTATAAATATAAATTACTTTTACAGCGATTTTTGATGTTTGCTTTTTCGGATTCTAATTAAAATTATTTGGTTTTTTAATTGGATAAGTAGTTCAGTAATGAGAGCTCCGCATTGACAGGACCGTATTCAGTCGTTTTAGATCAATTTGACCAACCTGGCAACATCACAGCTTTAGCTTTGTATGTATGTAAGCATGTACAAACTACAAATGTGAAAATTAGCAGACATGAGATACTTTTTAAGTACCCTAGGTGTATGCTTGCACCTATCCGCCGAAGCGGAGGCCCAGTTATGCCGCTGTGCACTCGCTATCTGTTATGGGCACCTAGTACAGGATGCACCGCACGGATGAGGAACATCACCATTATTGGAAGTTGAGACTATAAGCATCACTTAAATCCTCAGGATTATTAGCATATGTATAATTTAAAGATGACATAATAATGTTCAAAGTAGAAGGATAATTATTTTCACATTTTGACCATCAACATGTTAGCACTAGGTAATTTAATTAAAGATCAGGTTAAAATCCATTTTGGATTAAGCCTTATTATCTTCTCTTGTTAAATGTAGCTAAGGTAGTGATTGTAGTAGTTGTGAAAGTAGATGAATCCTGTAGTTAGCAGGTATTTGCCAATGATCCTTTTTGTAAACAGGAACAATGGTAACATAATGCCAGTATAAACAGGACATTGCTCAGTTATCCAGAAATCCGATACTATGCCATTGAGGTCTTCAATAAGCTGTGAAGTACCAAACTTGGCGATAATCCTTCAAACTCGACTACTTTTCTAGCTCTTTGATTTTGCTACAAGTGAACTTAATGTAGTTGATGGTTGGGGTGATTGTGGTGGCTATAACGAGATTGGATGGGTTGTCGATAAAACTATCCCAAAGTGGTTTAAAGTTGAATTAAAACAGAATAACCAGTTTTCACTAAAAATACCGAACTATCCAGTTTTTACTCAGTTGCTACGGCACAGGTGATCCATGTGGATATAATAGTCAGGAATATCAGCACCATTAGAAATTCAGATTTTATAAGCAGTATTCAAATCGTCAGGATTATTATAAGTGTAAATGATGGTTCAGTCCCAAGTCAAAACCTTCAAGCAAGTCACATCTACTACAAACAACGAGTACGCAGTCTCACAATTGTAAGAGGGAGACTGACCTTTAGTTAAAGCATCCACAAGTGGCGGATAGTGGAACAGCCTTTGGCAATACAGGTGAGTTGTGAATAAGGCTGTGCAATCGCGGACGAAACGGATACTCAAGCGTTAAGATTGTCAATGTGTTAACAGGAAGGAAACGACGGTTATCGGGTGTCACCCTGAGTATTATCACCAAGCAGCCCTGTTTGAGGACAACACTACTTGCTCCACACAGAGAGGGACCTAGTAAAAGTGGTTTAAAAATTACTCATCTTCTTGTCAGGGTGATTGACCGCGGCTAACTGGTGTGTATATTCGTGGTCGAAACGCGTGCACAAATCAATTAAGTGCCATGGCCGATTCTGATGACCAAATATAAAAACACCATTTTCAGAGTTCAAACAAGGCGAAATGTGACTCGCGATGCCATTGCTTGCTTTGTGAATATTACTCACAATACTGCACCGGTTATTAAATCTAGGATTTCCCCTTAAGCTAGAATAGTCGATTTGGTTGAATCATCAAGTTTTTGAAAGTGGTTAACACTCAGCAATGAAACTTGTCTTTTTTGGGCAGAGGTGGTCTAGTGGTACAGTGCTGTACTTGAGTTTGGGTTGGTATGACCTTGAGTACCATCCTCGACATTAAATGCTCATTTGCTGAAAATAAACATACTTCCCGTAAATCATTCCAATTGATATTTTCCCACATTTCTAGATTTGTATCTCAAAAATACGAAAAGCCACTTCTGTCATTAACATTGTAAATATGGACCTTTCTTGAAAATAATTTTGTAACAGTAATAATGACCACTTAAATGATAATTTATTGATTTACATTCAATTTCTAACCCAATAAATTTTAAGCACGTGATATAGAGTAAGAAAGACTTTTTGTTGTTGTCATGATCGAAATGGGGGTGTGTGTGTGTGTGTAATTCTTTGTTACTAATATGTTTGTCAGTTGTATATACAATAAAAATCAGGATAATTATTTTTACAAACAATAATGTATTCCTCGTTTAAAAAATAACTAACACTAAAAACGCCAATACGTTTAATCTTACTTGTAAGTAGAAACAGATAGGTTAAATAATAAACAAAATCTTTTCATTTAAGTGATAATAAAAGAACGTGGTGGATACAGTTAAAAACATTATAAATGAATAAGTATCTAGAGCGTTTTTATTGAAAAAAATAATGAAACATTGAGTGGTAGTAATGGTCTAGCGGTACAGCGCTCGAACTTAGACCTTGGTGGGCATCGGGGTTCGAATCCTACCACCGGCCCACGATTGGCTTTACTAAATGTCCACTGCTGTAAGGCATGTTTCTCGTGTAAACATTCAAAGTAATAAACATTTTAAAAAATAATAAAATATTCAATTGAATATGCAGGATGCAAATGATCCTGAGAATTTGAGTAATGCGCTTATAAAGTATCAAATTACAATGATGGTAAAATTCCTGACTGTTCCTCCTTCATGTGGTGCATCCTGGACTAGGTACCTATAGGCATGCATAGGATGCAAATGATCCTGAGAATTTGAGTAATGCGCTTATAAAGTATCAAATTACAATGATGGTAAAATTCCTGACTGTTCCTCCTTCATGTGGTGCATCCTGGACTAGGTACCTATAGGCATGCATAGGATGCAAATGATCCTGAGAATTTGAGTAATGCGCTTATAAAGTATCAAATTACAATGATGGTAAAATTCCTGACTGTTCCTCCTTCATGTGGTGCATCCTGGACTAGGTACCTATAGGCATCTAGACTAATAATAGCAGGGACTGAATGTACAGTGGTATAACTGAGTTTTCATTGAATTCTCATCTAGTAAATAGGTGTTAGCATACACACAAGATGCATAAAACGTATCTCAAGGTATTCATTTACCATATGTAGCCAGTTAGACTTGATGATCCGTCAACTTTCCCCAAATCCTCTGAGGAGAATCGCCTCGTCAATTGCTGTAAACATCGTCACAGGGAAGCGGTCTTCTATCCAAGAATCTTCATTTATCCCCCTCCCAAGTTCAATTCGCAATGTTATGCAAACTTGGAACTAATGAAGAGGAAGCTCTGAATAATCTTGTAAACTTTATATAATAATTTATTGTACTGTCTAGTGGTACAATACCCGACTCAAACCTGGATAGGTATAGGTTTGATCCCGACCACTGACACTAAATGTGAACCCACATTGGGCTTTACTGAAAATGTTTTCCGTAAAACATTTAAGTAGTATATATATATACCAAATTAACAGCAATACAATGAATCTCTATTGTAAACAAAAGGCATGTATTAATGTAATTCAGTCATTTATTCTAGTTAATGGCACAGTCGTTTCGTCATTATTTTCTATATTTATACGGTACATAAACTATTGACTTCGATAGCTTGATAAGCGTAGACAAACGTAGAAGAATAACAACGTTTCTTGGCTAGTAGACGGCATCCTTATAATGTCGCCACTGTTCGCAAAGATTGACGAAGCTGCCTGATTTTTTGTCAGAGTTGTCTCCCTTAGCCCAATGGCTACATATAGTAGACATATAGTAGAAACCTTTTAAGTGTCTTAGGTGTATGCTTATACCCAATTGCTAAAACGAGAACCCAGTTATACCGCTATACATTCGGTCCCTGTTGTTATTGGTCTAAATGCCTATAAGGCACCTAGTCCAAGATGCACCACGTAAAGGACGAACTGTCAGGAATATCACTATCATAAGAAATTGAAACTTTATAAGCATTACCCAGATCTTCAGGATCATTAGTTTTCTAATATAATTAGATAATAATAATAATTTAAATTCACTCAAACTCTTAAATCTTAGAAACGTCGGCTCTCAACTTCTACAATAAATCTCAATTATGGACTCAGGCATCGTAAAATTCGATAAATTTAAAGGAAGATGTGTTAGATATATTTGACACAGCACCTTCTGTATCAGCACCTATTAACTTCTAAATGTTGTGGCAATAAAAATTGCGCTTATTTTAATACGTTTAATCTTACGTATCGTAAGGTTGGCTCAGTCAAATGCAGATTGAAAGGAGAAAAATGATGATTAAAAATGTACATGGATAGGTTCTGTTTGAAATGATCTTTACACTATTTTGGCCGGAACGTTATTGTTAAAACAACGGCTAAATCACTGAACAGATCTACATCCTTGTACGTAAACAGTGGAAAGGATTCATTAAAAGATGCAATACAAACTTGGAACTACCGACTCTTATTATTAAAAACATTTGAATTTAACCCGTTACTTATATTTATAAATTAAAATTGCTTAATATCAACAAGTATTATATTTTTAACAATTTTATGAGTTGTATTTATTTGTAATTCTTAAAGCTTAAACTTGTACAATTGTGTTGCATTGATTAATAATATATGAATATATGTGTGTACTTGTCTACTCTTTACTATCCATTATTGTTAAATGGGCAACGTTTTACTTACTAATTACGGACATTTCACACTTACGACCATTTAAAAAATTAATATTTATAATTATTAATACTGATTTTTGTTTACATGAATGAGCATCTCATATTTTTAATTTGAGTGAGGTATTTATTTCATTCTTTTAATTGGAGTCACTTCGATTAGAGGCATTAACGTAAGTCTAAGATCACTCACCTGTCAGCAAATTGTTACTTTTTACTTTTCCGCATAATAATTTCGATTAATTGATAATTTTATGACATTTTCCCATAACTGCATTGGTTAATTGTTGGACTTTCTACGTAATTCCCGATTTTTGTTTAGACGAATGGTGCCAACTACTTTTGGGTATTTGTTCAAGTTGACTACTGAAATAATTAGACCGACAATAATAATACTATTGTGATGACTTTTCAGTTATCAAAAGCATTCCGTTAATTGGGATGCTAATCGTGCTGACGATTTGAGCAAGTTCCAATAACTGTGATATTTCTGACTGTTCCTCCTCCACGTGGTGCATCCTAGACTAGGTGACCATAGGCATCTAGACTAATAACAGCAGGGTCCGAGTGCACAGCGGTATAACTGGGTATTCACTAGACTTCCGCTCAATGAATAGGTACTAACATACACCCCAAAATGCTTAAAAGGTATCTCAAGTTATCCATTTGTCATATGTAGCCAATTAGGCTTGGGGATCAGACAACCCATTTCCACCAAAGCAGATCGCCTTGTCAATTCCTGTAAACACTGGTGTCGTCACAAGGAAGCGGTCTTCTAGCCAAAAATATTCAAGTTGATTTTGCACCCCCGACAACCTCTGTGCATAGGAATTGGAAATGCTATGCAGCGTCTAGTCCATTTTAAACGTTTTTCTTTTTTTATTGTGTTAGAAATGAGTAGCCAAAGTATATTTGAAAAATGATTAAAGTTGCATTCAAGACAAGCATAACTCTAATAATAGAAAAAATTAATCTTGATTACCAAACATCCAACCATTAAGAACATGATTCTTTAGTGAAAAAACCATAATCATAATAATAATAATAATAATATGTATTTTTAAAAATTACTGCAAAGTATTATTACAATAAGCATCTACTGAAACACACAAAACGTATATCACAGATTATGATAAACAAACAAACAAACAAACAAACAAACAAACAAGAAACAAACAAACACATATAAAGGCAACAAGGATCGATATACCTTTTAAAAAATTTGCATAATTGATTGTTTGAGAGACTTGGGCAGTGGCAACTGGGCCAGTACCATGCTAGACAAGCAGTCGTCACCAACAACTCGATGAGTTAATTCGCGATCCATCAAATATTTGGCAATTGACGTACGAATCGTCCGCAAACAGACGTTGGACAAACGCATAACTTCGCTGGGTGTTGTAAAAACAAGTACGCGGTTGTCCGAAGTACTAATGCCAAATGGCAAACATAACACATCAATTGGATGAAAAGGTTGATTGTAATTGTCTTTTTTTTGACATGAATATGCCGATAAAGCCGAACGTGGGACTGGCGGTGGTGGGGGACCTGAACCCAGTCAGACTCGAGTTGAGCGCTGTATCACTAGACCACTCCGGCACGGTAATTTATCAAAAGTAGGATTTTATGCTCAAACTCTCCTCCATTGTCAACTGGATTTGGAACCGGATACATTGGAGTTGTAAATTCTAAATTTTTTAATCTATGAGACTTTAACAGGTGTTGTCAGCTTGGCGATTGATTGAAACCGACAAAAGATGTGGATTTAACGACGCTAAAAAATATTCAAATCTGTCGTCATTATCATGATTATCGGAGATGAACATCCTGCACCCATTATTTCCACTCAGGTTAGCCCAAAATGACCCAAAACTTGTAATAATAATCAACTTTCACAATAAACGATACTTGAGGGTTATGATCAATTTAAATGCTAATTGTATTCCGAATTAAACCCCTCCAGTGATTTCTATTAGCCACCAACGGTAAGCAATCGGACGCCCAATTAAGTAATTCATTTGGACAAGGGGGTTTAGCATAAATAAAACGACTGAGTTCGCGCACTTCAAGGTCCGTTCAAATTAATCAAATCTCTTCACCCTTCAAAGCCAAAGTAACTAATAACTTAGTCATTGGGATGCTAATGATCCTGAGGATTTGAGTAATGCTTATAAATTCTCAATTTCCAATGATGGTGATATTCCTGACTGTTAGTCCTCCACGTGGTGCATCCTGGACTAGGTGCCTCTAGGCATCTAGACTAATAACAGCAGGGTCCGAGTGCACAGCGGTATAACTGGGCTTTCGCTACGGCGGGTGGGTGCGAACATACACCCAGGATACTTAAAAGGTATTTAAAGGTATACGTATATCATATGTAGCCCTTGGGCTAAGGGAGTTAACCCTGACAAAAAATCAGGCGACCTCGTCAATCTTTGCGAACAGTGGCGACGTCACAAGGATGCCGTCTACCAGCCAAGAAACTTTGTTATTTTTCCACGTTTGTCTACGCTTGTCAAGCCATCGAAATCGATTGTTCTACATGTCGTATAAATATGGGAAATAATGAAGAGGTGACCACGTCACCAACCAAAATGAATGAATGAATGATTGAATAAACTTCTAAAAAATATTTTAGTTACGAATATTAAGTCAATCCATTTTTGTAAAGCCGCTCCTTGTTCCCAATATTTATTTTTTTGGTACGCTACAGTGATACTATACAGTCATTGACTACAAGTAGATTTTAAGAAAATTCATTTGCATACATTCTCTGAATCATTAAGCAAGTAAATTGTGCTTGATAACTTAAAAATATACTAAATCACATGGTCGTTATACTAGATATTCAATAGTTGAGATGATACTTACAAGAAACGTTTAAAATGACACAATTAAAAAAATAATGTCATAATATAAATAGAACTGTATATATATACGCATATATATATGTGCATTTTACTTTCAAATTATGCACTCTACATATATCGATGAATAAGTATAAAGCACGTACTTTGTACTACTTATAGTGGCAACATGCTACTCACATATCACATACACACAAGAGATGGATTAACTTAAGTTATTAAAAAATTAACACCTTATCTCACAGCTAATCTAAAAAAGAAATATAGAAAATAGCACCTAGTGTACAATCATCCAAAAAAAAACAGTACAAATTTAACCACATGTTAACAAAAAATATAATAAGTAGTACCATGTGTTTTCATCTTATATGTAAATCAATAAATCAATACATGCTTAGTAGAGTACAATTAGTACTTGTTGTAACACAAGTTTGGATGCAACACCACTTCTAGGAATGCACTAATTATCTAATATATTATGACGTTTTCAAAATGATATATTGACATTGGGTTTCAGTTAACCGAAAACACTATACAGCTGTTTCACATTCTTATTTTTAGCAAAACCGAATGTGGAAATCGAACCCACGCCCACAGCCAGGTGTAAATCGAGCACAGTATCGCTAGACCACCCCGGCACATATGTTGGAATTGTCAAATAATAAACCCACTTGGTTTCAGTCAATCAGGAGTACTGTACACATAGTTCATATCCTTGTTTAAATCATTTAGATCAACGAATACCTTTCAAGTTTTACACGTACACACCCACACACACATGAACTTAAACCCACGCCCGATTTTTTGATATATCAAGAACTTGCCAAAATGTGTTTTCAATTACACCATAATGTATTTTTGTTTATTTCAAACACAAAATGGTTGGTATAGCAACGCGATGTTACCCGGATAAATATCATTTGTGTCAAACGATTGCTATGTGATTAGTCAAATTTTCTTTGATTTAATTTTATGATTTACATACACGTATACGTACGTAGACTGCAGTATAATTAACAAATAAACCAAAAATATATATAACGTTTTCATATCTAATTTTATTCTTTCAAAAATAGTTTTTCGTTGTTAAACTATAACCATTTAGTGATAAAGCTCCTATAGTCCAATGATTGATACCAATGATCTTAAAGATTTGAGTAATGATTAGTAGGTGTCATTTTCCAATAGTGGTGATATTCCTGATTGTTCGTCCACCACATGGTACATCCTGGACTAGGTGCCAACAGGCATCCAGACTAATAGTAGCAAGAACCTTGTGCACAACGGTATAACTGGGCTTCCGCTATTACGGATGGGTGCAATCATCCACCCCAGGATACTTAAAAGGTATCTTGATGTATACGAATAATATATGTAGCCATTGGGATAAGGGAGATAACCCTGACAAAAATTCGGGCGGCCTCGTCAATCTTTACGAACAGTGGTGACGTCACAAGGATGTCGTCTACCAGCTAAGAAACTTTGTTATTCTTCTACGTTTGTTACGCCACCAAAGTCGATAATTTATATGCCGCATAAATATGGAAAATAATAACGAGGTGACTGTGCCATCAACCAAAATGAAATACGGTACACATATCCCTTAAGAAACCTCGGGGGCACCAAGTATATGGTTTCACCCATCCGCCATAGCGGAAGCCCAGTTATACCATTATGCACTCGGTTCCTGCTGTGTTAGTCTTGGTTCTTAAGTGCACCTAATTCAAGATACAACACATAGAGGAGGAACAGTCAAAAGATCAGAGTCATTAGCATCTCAAACTACAGAACTGCCGTTACAACAGAAATATATGTACTTCTAAAAAAACCATTGTACACGATAGGCACGTTGAACAAACAAACAAACAAACAAACAAACAAACAAGCAAACGAACGAACAAACGAACATTATTATTAAAACCGAAAAAAGCATTTTCAGCCATAGTCGATGTTATAGGACATAAATAATATTTGTCAAAATCAATCACAACACTTACGTAACAACAAGCAAGCGACCGCAGGCGCTAAACTGGACTGTACGAAGCTTCGACGGACTGTTGGTAGATCGAAAACCGCAATCTAAGTGCATTTTGATGGGAGAGTTGGACGGACACAGCAACCACAAACGGACGTGTCTACATTGAACCGAAAAATGGGGTAAATTAATGAGATTGATTGTTCACCAAAACTATTTAGTCATTCCAACATGAAGTAATAATCTAGTTTGACAATTCTAAATAAAATTAAAAATTCATTGATAAATATAACCAAACCGTGCCAATATAAGGCTATTAAACCTGGCAGTATGCAAGGACCTATATGGCAAAGTCCCAGTAAAAGGTTCACTCACTAGTTTGTTAGCGGTAGTAACGTAGCAGCATTTAAGGACATTGGGCAATTAGAACTAATCAGATTCACTATAAATAATAAATTTACGGGGTCATTTTCAACCACCCATGGCTCAGTGATTAAGACACTGACCTGACAACAGATAGGGCGTGGATTCATGTTCACGTATGTGTGAAACTTGAAAGGTATGCACTACTGATGATTTCAAATAAGGATAAAACAGCTTTACAGTGTTCCTGGTTGACTCAAACCAAGTGGATTTATCATTCAAGTGAATTTGACAATTTAAAATAAAACAAAAACTCTTAAAAACTCATTCATAAAGTAGTATTAGTTGTAATAATAATAATGATAATAGTGACAATAATAAAATTGTAATAATAACGATAGTTATAATAATGACAATTTGAAAAATAGTTAATAGTAAAAACAATAATTAATTTATACTAGTAGTAATTATCATACTAATAATAATGTAGTAAATTCGATTTATTAAAATGTATTATTAGAACAACTTAATTATTTAATTTTTAACGTTTTCCAGGCATAAGTATTTAACTAAGCGTTAGTAATCATTATATTTGTTGATTTTATGCGTACAAACATCACATCTGTGTCAGTTGTATTCACTTGTTGGTTTTAATATTCTCTACTTTGTATAATGATATCGAAATGGTAATGTTTTAACCTGACTCAATAAACGCTGGTTCCAGTTTGTTTGCCCTCTTTGTACCTAATATTTTCATTAAACGATCGATTTTCTTGACTCATTTGAGTAAATCCGAATGGTGGTGTACAGTTAGGACTGTTGGTCCGAATCTAGCCCATGTCCACCCAGGTCCAAATCAAGTGATGTACTGCGTTACATATTGTTTTCAAACGTTGACAATCTCAAGGCTTTGATCAATACTCATGAAGTGTCAATTTTCAATGATTGTAATAATGATGTTTTCATACATCCATGATGCATCCTCGATCAAATACACGTAAACACCTACAGTAAAAAATATAATTGGGCTTCCCTTTTGCCAAAATATCGTTGAGCTAATTGACATAAAGCTGGTAATTTGTATTTAATTATCCAAAATATAATTCTATAAAAATGACACTAAAATCAAACTCTAATTTAAAATGTTGTATTAACATTACGAATACACATTCTACTTCACAATCAAATGTCAATCTGCACTAAATATCATCCATTGATTTGATTGGTGACAATTAAACTTAGTTAAACTACCTGACAAATGTCATAATTGATTGACATTCTAGTGCATATATCTTGTTTATTTATTTATTTGTTTGTTTTATTATTTTTTAACAACAGTGGCCATTTTAACGAAGCCGAGACAGTAGTTGGATTCGAACCCCCAAGGCCCACTCAGGTCCAAATCGAGCGCTGTACCGCTATACCATCTCGACGCTAAGGCAGTCACCTAATGAAGACACTCGCCTCAAACCGGTACTAAATGTGACTCAGTAACAACCGAAATAAAGGGAAACAAAGCTTACCGATCTTCACACACGGTAGCAAAATATAAGTTGTCAGGCGAAATAGCCAAACTGTAGATATGATGACCATTGATTCCACCCAACAGGGCTAAACCAGGTTGATAGCCCATATGCCTAGAAAACGAAGTAGAACAAAATAATTGTCATCACATAGAATCATGCTAATCGAACATTCTTGTCAAAACCGATACTCCACCATATAATTGGTAAAATCAATAATAATAATAATAATAATAATAATAATAAACACACTGATGATATACGTTGAGATAGTAGAAAATAGAATTGACATACTTCTCTAATTCATTGTGATTGGTGACATAGCCATTTTTTCATAATTTCTATATTTGTACAGCATATTAATCGATAGATTTCTATAGCTTCATATGCGTAACAAACGTAGAAGAATAACGAAGTTTCTTGGCTAATAGATGGCATCCTTGTGACAGCGCCACTGATGAGGACGCCTTATTTTTTTGTCAGAATTATCTTCCCTTGCTCAATGGTATACGTATTCTTTAAGATAGATTTTAAGTATCATGAGTGTATGCTTGCACTCACATACCTAACCTAGTTATACCGCTGTGCAGTCAGTCGCTGATGTGTTATTCCAGATGCTTGGGTAAACCTCTAGTGATTAATGTACCACATGAAGACAATACTCGGGAATATCACCATCATTGAAAATTGACACTTTATAAATATTACACGAGTATTCAGGATCATTAGTGTATCTTAAAGGTATAAAATTATCCAATTCAAAACGTTTTTGCGTTTCAATATGTAAAAATCGATTTTTTTGTTGAAAATTATGAATTTCAAACTGAATTGCAGGCTCTTGTAATCCGATCATATTTGCAAAATATGTTTAAGAATACTCCTGATAAGTGGATAGATATTATTATTATTATTATTATTATTTTAAAAATACTTCAATAACAAGCACTAATAATAATAGTTTTAATCTTGTATTTAAAACAAAAAATCACCATTCCATAATAATGTATAACTACTTTTCAAACAATATATTTACAGTTGGATTGCCAAGTACCAACAAGAATATTATCAACGGCAATTCAAAATTTTCCATCAAAGAAATAACAACCTTGTAATCCCTAAAATTGCGCTAATCAGAGATCATTATGTTACAAAACCATTCACTATCCACCCCCCTTATTCTACTAGTGTCTAATCCAGTGCTTCAGCAATACAACACTGTTTGTTTTGACAAGAAACGCATCTTTCAGCAGTGGACATTTTAGCAAAGTTGAACGTGGACCCCCATTTAGTGGGTCGGTGGGAGAATTCAAAACCATATCTACCAGATCCACGTCGAGCGCTGTACAGCTAGGCCACCCCGGCACAATGTATAATATGCTAAATATACATTTGGCAACAGCAATAGTAACAATAATAAACTATAAAAATTACTATATATTACTCTCTCTACAACCTTTGTTAACAGATATATATAGCTTACTTAGTCTAAATGCACCTCAAAATGACCTAGTTTGGACCAGAAATAATCTAATCTAGTCAGTCCCAATCCTGGGCAAAGGAGGAGCGTTTGAGCGCAAGGTTAACAACCTGACCTTTATATATATATATATATATATTGCTACCGAAACAATAAGAGGACTCAATTCCAGCAGACAACGGTAAATAAGTAATTGTATGTACCCAAATAATGGGGTTACGTGAAAGTCAAAAGAAAGTTCAATCTTCGATTTGCAGAAGTTGAAAAATAATAAAGCAGTAGCATATTACGAGATAACTGCAGAGATGCTCAAACATGGAGGTAATGTAGTAGCGTGCGAGTTTGTTCATTAATTTAATGTTGTATGGCATAGTGAACAAGTTACAAATGATTGGCGACAAAGAGTAATTGTTTTAATCATTGCAACAATTGTTCCTTCTAGTAATTGATTTTATTATGACTCGATCTATGAACAATTTGTCATATGGCATCAAATGGAACCATGGCAAATTAACAAATTTGGACTTTGCAGAATACATTGGTCTACTCAGTGAAATTCCAGTGATATTAATTCTCTTGTTGACTTACGGATTAACAATTATTTGCCCATCAAAATTAATGAACAAAATATTGGTATTGTTGATACTTTTACATATCTGGGAAGCATAATTGGTAAAGACAGAGAAACCAAAACTGATGTTACAGCCAGATTGGGAAAGGCAATGTCAGTAGTTCATAAACTCAAAATCAATATGGTCAAGTTCTTCCGTCCACCTAATAACATAACCTTGTTTGTACGCATCAGCAATCATTCATACAACAATATATGGAAGTGAAACGTAGAAACAAAGAGACAAGATTGATAAAATGGTGGTTGTTTATTATCACCGGTGTCTTAGATGTATTTGAACGATTACCTGGCGCGATCACATTTCAAATAATAAGATTATGAGAAGAACTAACTCTCGTTCACTACATGACATCATTACAATTAGACGAAGAAAACTAATTGGTTAAATTCTACATTGACCGCCCGAAAGACCATCAAGAGCGGTTTTGGAATGGACAATTCTAAATGGTAAAAGAAAGGTTGGCAGACCACAGAAAACTTGGCTAAGAACTATTCGGGAAGATTTAATTGAAATGAATGTCCATGGGATCAAACAAAACATTTGACAAAATGTTCGAATACATAAAAAAATGTTGTTGTCTCATGTTCGTTTTAAATTGTGGGACTTTTTGTTGTTGTTGTTGTCCCATATTTATTTTTAAAGCTAAAGGGTTTTGCAATAACAATAATAAATTGTTTGAACAATTAACCTACTGAAAATGATATAAGTAGTCTAAAATAGTAAGTAAAACGTATTGAAACTTCAGAAGCATTTTAATACACCACAATGTAGTGATGATAGAAGTATTAGGTAGGTATCTATACTGAATGCATTAACACAAGAAATACTATAAAAAGGATGTAACTTAAATGTGCTGTTGTGAACAAAAGCTTGAATCACCCTACTAAAAGTTAATGCGCATCTCCATCTGGATGTACACTCAACTTTCAACCCTATCATTATGGAAACGTTGTTGACCTGGAGGATAATAGTTTGGTTTTCAAAAACAAACATAGTACCGACTTATCAACTCCACTGTAGTCAATTCTAAATCCTCTTTATAAGGAGAAGGATTTAAGTGCAAGATTAAAACCTGGAACGTTTTAAACCATTCCAGTAATCCAGTATATTGAAATGAAAGAATGTTCGATGTCAAAATATGTAAACATCGTCTTGTTGCTCCACGATCTTTAAATTGAAAAGTTTCTTTTTTAGGAATTAAAGATGAATACACCTTTAAAGATATTGGTAATTTGATTCTGATAAAAAAATTAATTGTGAAAACCGAAATAAAGTGGATCTTCAATATGCAAATTCTTCAGTAGTATCGATTTAAATTACAATAATATGTACAATCTTGTTGCTTTATACCCTTCAAAGCAAAAAAAATTTTAAATTAATAATAATAATAAAATAAAGAAATAAAAAAAGAATAATAGCATAATAATAATAGTAATAATAATAATAGCATAATAATAATAATAGTAATAATAGTAATAATAATAATAGTAATATTAGTAATAATAATAATAATAATAATAATAATAATAGCATAATAATAATAATAATAATAGCATAATAATAATAATAGCATAATAATAATAGTAATAATAATAATATAATAATAATAATAATAGTAATAATAGTAATAATAATAGTAATAGTAATAGTAGTAGTAGTAATAATAATAATAATAATAATAATAATAATAATAATAATAATAATAATAATAGTAATAATAATAGTAAAATAATAATAATAATAGCAATAATAATAATAATAATAATAATAATAATAGCATAATAATAATATAATAATAATAATAATAATAATAATAATAATAATAATAATAATAATAATAATAATAATAATAATAATAATAATAATAATAATAATAATAATAATAATAATAATAATAAATTGGCCTATCCGTCAATTATTCAAACAATAAAAGTATTTTAAACAATTTTTGAACATTACCAAAAGCGGTGAAGACAGCAATATTGAGGTACAGACCAAAGAATACAGCTAGAATCGTACGATGACGTAATCAAATAACTGCCGGTGTTCGAATAACAAGCCATCGATATAAAATGATGATGAGCGTTGCGAAAATTGACAATAGTTTTAAATGGACGTTCACTCTTCGAAATAGTAAAACAAAAACACCAATAATAAACAAGGTCAACAAACGTTGATAGTCTGAATCTAGAATGCACCACATGGCACTAGGTAGAATAAAATTGCGACTTTGGAAGTCCTTAAAGTTACTGGCATTCAAATAAGTAGCGTATTTGGATAGATATGAATTCAAGTCCCACCGTAGTCACTAAATGCTGTCAATGCAATCGCAAAATAGCCACTTGCTAACAAATGTATTTCGCAAACACTGACAATCGAACAAATCACTAAGCGGTTTTCCTTATTCGTGTTTACTATTTGTCTATTTCAAGACCCTCTCGTTCTGAGGAACATGGCAACAACAAGATTGTTCCATGTAATTGTACATTAAATATTTGGCTTCCAAAATTAATTGAAATTGTGTTCAGATTTTGCCAAACGCCGTCATCGCAATCATGCTGCTTTCACACCTGTGTTATGGTCTAATGAAATGGTCATTCTCCCTTTTTACAGAAGCCAGGTTGCTAATATTGCGCTCATTTATTTTTTGTAAATAATATTTGTTAATCTATTATTATTACTATTATTATTGCTATTATTATTATTACTATTATTATTATTACTATTATTATTATTATCATTATTATTACTATTATATTATTATTATTATTGCTATTATTGTTATTATTACTATTATTATTATTACTATTATTATTATTATCATTATTATTATTACTATTATTATTATTATTATTATTATTATTATTATTGTTATTGTTATTAATTTAAAGTAGGTTCATAAAATTTACCAGCAGGATGCCAAGAAACATTTTTACTCAAATTTGTTTAAATTATTTGACAAACCCAAGACCAACAATCGATACATTTTTTACAATAATAAAACCAAAAATCCTAATATTAAACTTCTTTTGATGTTTCAAACAACAAAAAATCGTTTTTTCAATTTAATGTACTGCAAAACAAGCTTTCTTTCTAACCCATATTTTCAAAAAAATCAATAAGGAAGCCTAATAATTCGAAGAATTCGAGTTAGGCTTATAAAGTCCGATGATGGTGAAATTCCTGACAGTCACGTGGTGCATTCTAGACCAGGTGTTCCCAAGCACTTAGGCTGACATAACAGGGATACAGTGCATAGCGTATACTGAAAATGCCGTTTGCATTAAGACAATTTATTCAATGTAATGGTCAAAGATTTTGAACATTATATAATTAAAAAATACGTTTATTTAAAAATTATAGGGAGAAAAGGTTTGTTATCGTTTTGGAAACAATTAACAACCATTATATGTTGAGATATTTTAGTTGTGTAAGTAAAACTATAATTTAAATTGTTGATAAATAAAGGTTATAGGTGGTCTAGCGGTACAGCGCTCGACTTGGGTCTAAGTAGGCATGGGTTTGAATCCCACCCCCGACTCACTAGATGCGGGCCAACGTTCGGCTTCGCTAAAATGTCCCCACTGCCAAAAGATGCGTTTCCCCTCAAAACATTCCAAGTAGGAAAAGTAAATGAAAAATTAATAAAGCAAAATCTTATTTACAAACTACCAAAAAGATTTCATTAATTTTTTACATAACAAATTATTTTAATATTTACATTTAAAATTTATTAGTTAATTGTAAATCAATGGTACACCTACTGACGTATGTGTGGTTGTTTACGTATTTAGTCACAATTAAATTGGAAAATAATAATTTTGTCCAAAATTATAATAACGAAATTATTTAACATAGTTCATTTAATGAAAAGTTTTTGAAGGGTTACAATTATCAGATTTACTTGAATAATAAATCTACTTGGTTTCAGTCAACCAGGAGCATTATAGAGCTGCTTCATCCTTGTTTGAAATCATCATCAGCGCATACCTATCATTTTTACACACACATACACACATGAACTTCAGCCGAACGTTTATATGGAAAGTAGTGGGATGACCACATCACTTACCAAAATCGATAAATATCAGTCCTATCATAGTGCATAGTTTTAATAGCATACATATGGCACGGTTCGATTATACCTAATAATGGGTTTTTGAAAGGTTAGAATTGTCAAATTCACTTGAATAGTTTGTTTAATTGTCATATGAATGGTCAACCGGACACGTAAATATTATTTATTCAAAAGCCCCCCCAAGACTAACTAATTAATTGTAATCAGTGCCTTCACTGATTATTATTGTAGAATATTTACATTGTTAAAAAGCCCCCATTCATTCATTCATTAAATAGAAACGAAAGTGGAAACGTCAAGGCAATGACCTATTTACTGCATGTACATAAACATGCGACAAGGTATTTTTGCATAGAGTCTGGTGCATAAACTATATAAATAGACCGGATTAAAACTATTTTTCAATAAAGTTCAATTGTATTTTGTTTCAACGTGGAAAATCAATAAAATTTATGTAGACCAACGTAATGTTTGTTATTACGAAAGGTCATCTGTCTGGTTTATTTAAAATTTTTAAAAATTGATTGCCTTGACTGGGATAATTTGTAAGGACAATTTAAAACTTTATGAAAAAAGCTCATGCAAACTCTGCCTAAAAAGGAGCAGAAATGAACCGATTTAGCCAGTTCCAAGCTTGGATAAGGAAAAGTGGTTTGCGACAGGATGAGAATCTGGGAGAAGAAATGCCACGCCAAAATTGCCTGGATAACAAGAAGGGTTTAAGTTTGAAATTAACAACCTGGTCTCTGGGTAGTCTAGTGGTACAGCGCTCGATTCGGACCTCGGTGGTCATGGGTTCGAATCCCACCACTGGCACTAAATGTAGGCCCACGTTCGGCTTCGCTAAAATGTCCACTGGTTAAAAGATGTTTTTCGTAAAAAAATCAAGGTAGTAAAAATAAAATAAATTAAAATTATATTGCTACAGAAACAAACAAGAAAACGCTATCTCGGAAGGGTTGATTAAAAGCGTAAAGAAAGATCAATCGATCGAATTGTAGAATCTTTAAATAGACGAAGAAAATTACTTGGTCAAATTTTACGTCAACTGCCCGAAAAACCGACAAGAACGGTTTTGGAATGAATTATTGATAATGGCACAAAGAAGGTTGGGGGTAGACTACAAAAACGTGGGAAAATTTAACTCAAATAAATGTCTCAATAAGGATCAAACGAACATTTTGGTAAAATGGAACTTTGTTGTTTGATGTTACAATTATATTGTTGCCTCATGTTTATTTAAAAAAAGATTTTGTAATAGTAAAAATAATAATAATAAAAACAAATTATTTTTTATATTTTACTACATTAAATGTTTTACGGTAAACATTTCTCAGCAATAGACATTTTAGCGAAGCCGAACATGGGTGCGTATATGCTACTGGTAGTGAGATTCAAACTCATGCCCACTCAGATTCGAGTGCTATACCACTATACCACTGCAGCCTAACAATAATAATAATAATAGTAATAGTAATGATGATAATAATAGTAATAATAGTCATAATGGTTATAATAATAATAATGGTAATAATAGTAATAATAATGATAACAGTAATAGTAATAATAATATTAATAATAGTAATAATAATAGTAATAATAATAATAATAATAACAGTAATAGTAATAATAATATTAATAATAGTAATAATAATAATAATAGTAATAATAATAATAGTGATAATAATATTAGTAATAGTAGTAAT
Organism: Cardicola forsteri; assembly: GCA_025895645.1. NCBI lineage: Eukaryota > Metazoa > Platyhelminthes > Trematoda > Strigeidida > Aporocotylidae > Cardicola > Cardicola forsteri. The sequence goes on along the minus strand of JAKXYG010000553.1, from coordinate 270,464 downwards.
AGTGGTAATAATAGTAATAATAGTAATAATAGTAATAATAGTAATAATAGTAATAATAGTAATAATAGGTAATAATAGCAATAATAGTAATAATAGTAATAATAACAATAACAGTAATAGTAATAATAATAATAATAGTAATAATAATATTAGTAATAATAGTAATAATAGTAATAATAATAGTCATAATACCTGCACTACCGTAGCATGGCCTCGTTTACCACCCAAAAATATGTGACTTCCTTGTGGATGCCAAGCAAAAGCATACGTTTCGTCACGAATAAATTCAGACTTCATGAACAATTTGCCATACATATTGCCATCGTCCCACAAATCCCACAAACGCAACTCGCCTTCGACATGCAACGAACCCAACCGTAAACTGTTGTCTTCGGAAATTGACAGTTGACGTATTGGCGAACACTTGTCGGTCAAAACGTATTTGGGTATTTCTTATATATACATATATATATATATATATATATATATATATATATATATAACAAAATACAATAATGAGTCGCTTAATATATATTTCACATTTCCAAAAACAAATTTATTGATTTTTCGGTTAACACAATTTTTAGTCAATGACGTAACTAACTGTTCATTAGTTTAATATTTGAACAAGTATAGACTTCAATAGATTTTAATTGGTGTAACAAACGTAGAAGTATTTTGGTTGATAGACAGCATCCTAGTGACGGCACCACTACTCTCAAAGATTAACTTAATATCGAATCATAGCGCTATACACTCGATCCCTGCTGTGTTATGTGCAATCAGGAATATTACCACTACTAAATGACAAAATATAAATAAACAACCCATTTCAATAGTATACACGACTTACTTACCATTCGTATTCCTAATCAAATCAGACAAATTGTACACTTCCACGTTGCCACTAGCCATTCCCAAAATGAGCAAGGTCACGTCGTTTCCTCTGAATACAGACGACCGACGTTTGTGAGCTCGATGGGGCAGTCGACAGCAAGAACTATTTCCCTGAGCAAAAGTCATATTTGTTACCATAGTCGTTGTTGGGAGTACAAAAGCAGGCTGCAATTCAACAGGCACTGTTGAATCATTCATCAATTCGCACGTAAACACATTCCATAGAAATGAATGTCTATTCGATGATTGATTGCCATTGTAATCGGATGTTGGATCACAATTGTCGAAATAGTTGGAATTGAAAGACGAGGATCTAAAAAATAAAAAAAACTAATAATCAATGTCTTATTGTAGTTAGTTAAAATTTCAATTTAGATATTATTGTAGAAGTAACAGACGTTTTGTCCGATGTTCAAATACAGACAGTATTATTGTCATTTTAAAAATAACGACAATGTAGAGTTGGATATCTACATCTCACCGATTCATAAAGTCTTATTTTATTATCATTATTACTACTTTTATTATAACTATTATTATTATTATTATTACTATTATTATTATTATTATTATTGCTATTATTATTATTATTGCTATTATTATTATTACTATTATTATTATTATTACTATGATTATTATTATTACTATTATTATTATTATTATTATTATTATTATTATTATTATTATTATTATTATTATTATTATTATTATTAACAAACTCTTACGCTCTAAAAAGCATGAGTGCTACAACGTTATACAATTAAGACAGTTGATTTAATTTATTAAAGGACTTTCTTCTTATGAATTCGCCATTGTTCGACAAATTATTCATCAACTTTGATCTCTAACACATCTTACTCCAACAGACTTGGGATCATTTATGGAATGTCTAATAGTAGTGGATTATTGTCACATTAAAAAGGAGCAATATAAATAATGTTACTATAATATTTTTTAATTTATTGCATAAATGTTTGACACTTTACAAAAATCTAAAAAAGGGATGCTAATAATCTTAAGAATTTGAGTACTGTTTATAAAGTCTCAATTTCCAATAATGATTATATTCCTGACTATTCCTCCTCCACGTGGTGCAACCTAGACCGGGTGCCAACAGGCATCTAGACTAATAACAGCAGAGACCGAGTGCACAGCGGTATAACTGGTCTTCGGCTCCGGTGGGCGGCTCCGTCAATGTCGGCGAACAATGGCACCGTCACAAGGATGCGGTCTACCAGCCAAAAACTTACAATTAAATTAACAAACTGACAAAATTGACCCTTATATTAACCTATTATAATACTTAAGAATATTTTGCACATTTTACTTATCTTAGACATATCTAACATTTATTAATAAATGTCGGGGTTGAAACTTTATCAAAAAATATATAAAATAATATTCGCAATAAAGCATTGTAATTATGATATACAACAACAGTCGTTCTTTTATTAAAACTTAAATACAAACATATGTAATTTGATTAAAAAAAGAATTTTATTTGTTAAAATACATTATTATATAAAAAAGATTACAAACTTTGTAACGCCAACAATTCCAGTAACAATTCCTTCTATCTATAACTTCTGCCGCTTGTTTTAAATCTGACACTATCAAGGTATCAATGAACTCCTTTGAAAGTCGACTTTTTATAACATAAATAATATTCTTTATAATTAATATGCTATTTTATAATTTGTTGACCTAGCCTTTAAAAAAACTCAAAGCAAAATTATAAACATTTAAATCTGGGCTGTAGATAATCAAATGTACGAAGGTCAGGTTTTTGCAGTTTAAATAAATCAAACCCATAGTGAATAATAAGTTATAATAAAAAACGCACAATCAATTTTAAAGTGTATTCTGGAGCATAATTTATTTATGATTTATTGCCAAAACGAGTGTTGTAGTATATTATAATTGCAATGTTTTATTGGGAATAATATTTCATACATTTTTTATAAAGTTTTAACCCCGGAATTTATTAATAAATGATAGATATGTCTAAGATAAGTAAAAAGTTCTGAATATTCTTAAATATCAAAATAGGTCAATATTGGATTCAATTTCGTTACCAACTGTAAAATGCTTATTTCTATTATCAAAACCTACATAAATTTATTTGTTTGATAGCCAATAACTCGGCGGCACTGATTATCCACAAGTGCCAAATATCGACCGCATTTGGAAAAACTCGAAGTGCCAATATTGGTTTGTTTCACGCCTTGGTACGAAAGTTTCAATAATAACAACGGGCTGTCAAATGCTAAAATAATAAAAAAGAAACTAAATTAATATAACATTTACGAATGTTAATAATCCTGAGGATTTAAGTAGTTCTAATAAAGTGTCTAGTTCCAATAATGGTAATATTTCTAACTGATCTTCCTCCACGTAGCGCATTATCAACTCGGTGCACATATACATCTAGACTAATAACAACAACAACAGAGTATACAACGGTATAACTGGGCTTTCACTAGACTCTCGCTCAGTGAATGGGTGATAGCATACACCAAAGATGCTTAAAAGGTATATCAATGCATTCATTTACTATATGTATCCAGTTAAGCTTGTAGATCCTTCAATCAACGTCAACCCTCAATTCCTGTAAACAGGTCTTTTAGCCATAAAACTTCGTTTAACTCTTCCAATCCAACACCCATTTGGCAACCTCTTCGAATAAGAACTCGAGATGCTATGCAAACTTGGAACTAATAAAGAATGACTTAGTAACCAACTTTTAAAATGTACTTTAACATGTGTATGTTTGCACAATATTTAAAATAATAATAATAACAATAAATATAATAATTTATTTATGCACGTGTTGTAAATGTATTATTTATATATTTGACCTTATGCATCATTTAATTTAAGTGCGGATTATAGTATCAAAATTAATAAAACCAGTAATAATTATGCATTTTCTCAATAAATAAAAATTTTAAGAATTGCATACTTAATCCAATCGTACATATTAAAATTTATTAATCATTCTACTGTCTTATAATTGTTACTTTATCAATGTTTATAAGCAATACATTATTAACATTTTCAGTGAATTATTAAAAAGAAACGTTTATATTTTTAATAAATAAAATAATAGAAAACATCAGTTAATAATATTTTTCATAAAACATTAAACCATTGGTAATAACTCAACCTCCAGAAAAACGGACTCAACCTTTTAAACAATAACATGACAGTAATACGATTCTAAAATTATACATAAATTAAGACAGCTGTTAGTTCTACAAAATTCCAAGTGTATAGTCGTATAATTATATTTCCGCTTTAGCATATAATTGCAAGCAAACAGTCTGAAATGCTTAGCATCTGAGGTTCAAACCATGAATAAGTACGAAAAAATATAAATATAATTCATCTCTAGCCAATGCGCTCCCACTGAACTTTTCCAAGTTCAAACACTTCAGATTTGGAAAACATTCAAGCAATACTTCCAAAGCTCCAACTTCAAATTTTCAACCCATTTTCGCTGTTAACTTGGTTAAATATTTAGACGTAACCTTTAGTCCCTCACTAAAATTTTTCCCCTAAACTTGCTTCCAACTCACCGAGTTCTTAAAACATAATCTAGGAGATATCCCTGTCAATTACACCCATCTCCTATATCAGTTATATATTAAACCACATCTTGAATGTTATATCCAAATCACGGCTCATATCCTCAAGGCCGACATTCACAAGCTAAATAAAGTCCCAGTGTACGTTACCAAATTACTGAGATCGCTAAAAAATACGGTTTATCCTGATTGCTTAAATGCATTTAAATTATTCCCACTACAAAACAAAAGGCTACAATGCGATCTTATTCCAGTTTATAAGTCAATAAATACTGAACAATGAGCCTTCGCCCACTTCAACTTTTTTTTACATAAGAAAACTTAGAACTCAGTCCCGTTTGCGTTTCAGTGACTTTACATACAAAATAATTTCTGCGTAAAACAATATATCTCTGCATGTTGCGCTGCATGCTTCCTCAATACCTTTAAGTTAACCTATGATCATTATTATCTCTCTAATTTTATTTACTTGTTTTTAATATTGTTCATTTTTCCTCTACTCCATCCCTAATACATAGTATCCATAAACGCAAACCCATTAAAAATTTTCTCCTATTCAACAAACGAGCAAGTTGAAGTACGTGCCACAATATACGATAAATAAAGCGTTATTGATCCCTTTCTCTCTTCTTGTTTTTAAAAATTATTGCACTATTTTGCATTGTAATAAAAAATGTTTTTATTATTAATTTTGCATATTTATTATTTCTGTTCAATTTCCATAATTGTTAACGTTTCCGCTATCTACTCGTGAATATACCTGAAAAAAAATCTACCTTGCTTTTTGTTTTAATTTACATGTTTTCTGTAATAAATCCCCCTTTACCTCATCTTCTATTTCAAACCCCAACCACAATATTTAAAACAATTTAAAACCAAGTACTAAAAAATGGTTAGCCTACTCAACTCGCAAACAATCCTTTATCCTGAAAAACGTGTGTACCAAACTGCAATAACTGTTTTTAATTATAGAAATTACGTAACAACAAATAAAATAATTTATATATTAAACATCAATTAAATAACAATAAAAATTACACTTTAAATTAATAAATTAAACTAAATCTTAACAATCAATTTTTAAACCTATAAAATTTTAGATAATTGTTGAAAACAATCAAACACCTACTATAAAAAATTTTGATATTATTAAAAAAAATATTAATACATATAAATAATATTTTTTAAATAAATAAAGTACATTTATAATTAAAAATTATGAATCATAACACAAACAGCTTACTACTCATTACAGCATTTTCATAGTTTACATAGCGTTCAAGGTTGAGGTCAATACATTTACTTCAGTACATACAAACTATTAATAATAATAATTTTTATTAAAAAATTAAACAAAAACAACAACTAAATTTATAATTTTTATATAATTTTACATAATAATTGTAAAATTTATTTATTTATTTTTGAATATATACGATACGCTTGCCTAACATGCTGTTCAAAAGTTATTATTATTATTTATTATTTATGGTTATTGGCTTAGATACTTTAGTAGAAATAGCTTTCAGCACACAAAAAATATGTACAATTATAAAAATATAATACAATTAGCAGTGTGTAACATCAGTCCAAAAATAAATAAGTAAAGTAAGGTTAAATTACATAGGCTAAAAAAAGAAAATAAAACTTAAAATCAACGTACATTTAAAAGTCATGTTCAATATAATATGTGTAAAAAGGCATGTTATTATTTAGGGGACACTATGGTTAATAGTGTGCAAATATATATATACATGAAATGCGAATGACTCATGACTCATGAGTGACCATGGCTAATAAAGTTGTTTTCTTTTCCTGCTGATTGTTATTTACTCATTTTTTAATGTTTTTGTGTTTTTAATTGTGTATTTATTGTTAGTATGTTTTTTGTGCATTATTTTGAGCTTCGTGTTACAACGTTAATTTTTTATTGCTTTTAAACGTGAGGTGAGGCGCGCGTCACGCTACACGTCCATTGGAGCGTTATTCATCCTTTTCTCTTTTCTTCTTTTTTGATGATTATTGCAGTGTTTTTGCATTGTAATACGTAACTTGTTGTATTATTATTTTTGCATATTTATAATTTTGCTCGTTTTCTATAATTGTTAACTTTCACTATCTACCTTGATTTTAACTTGATCTCAAATATTTTTTCTGTCACTAATCCCATCTTTACCCTCATCATCCATTTCATTTTTCCCCCTGAAAATTTGAGACAATTTGAGAACCGAGTACTAAAAGGCGTTTTGGCCTACTCCAACTCGTGAAAATCCTGAATCCTGAATCAAAGGTTTTTTCACAATGGTAGATTTTGTTTACTTTTATTTCTATATTTATTAAGTTTTATATTTAAAAATAATTTTTTTAAACTCATTTATTTGTAACTTTTAAAGATGTAAAAATATTTAAAGCAGGCATCCTCTGTGCCTTTTGCAATAATTGGTTTCACAAGCGTGTTCCGGGTTAATTGGTAGCATTTAGGTACCCTTGATTTAGAACAAACTCATATTTTTAAAATTTTTTATAATTAACAATAGAATTAGTCCTTTTTTTTTTAAATTTCCTTACACGTTAACCCCAAATTTCCTCGGTCCATAAGTATACAATAGAAACCGAATAAAGCTTTTTATTTGTGGAAAGCCACTAAGCTACCATGTTTCCAGCACAATTTTATGTTAATATGTAATGACTGTACTAAGCTTATTAAAACGTTTATAAACAACTTACTTTATAAGCTTTTAAACCATGTTAAATTTAACAAAAAAAATTAAAATCTAACTTTATTAGCAATAAGCGGCTTGTAAATCTTTTACTTCCACACCTCAAGGACGATAAGACCTCATGTTTTTATAACCTTTAAGCTGCAAATTGTTGAAAACTACTTTAATTTAGTTTTTTAGCATAGGTCTTGTATCAAGCTCCGATCCCCCTACCAATGGTCTATCCATCCAACCATTTACTCCTAATATACTTGTAGTCCTTATATACTTTAAAAACTTAAGTAAATGTCTTGTGGAGCTGACGGCATTCTTAAAAAATGTACGGATAACCTTAATCCCATTTTCACCCATATTTTTAGTTGCTCAGTTACATCTGGTCAAATACCTTTTGTATAAAAAATTGCTTTTAACAGACCCATTCATAAATCAAGCTGCAGGTTTAAACCAGAAAGTTTTCAACTAATCAGTAACTTATCCACTCATACATAACATTCCAATCAGCCAGTTGCTAACCAGTTACCGCTCAATACGTCCAGAAGCAGGCATATTACTTTTTGACGGCCATTAAACAATGTCTACATCTTATTGATTCTGTGAATTCAATTATGGATTTAAGTGTTTTATTCGACTTATCTTTCAACTTTCCGAATCACCATGTTAAAACAATTCAAATTTCCTACAGGCTTATTACATTTTTTAAAAGAAACTTAGGGAATATGGACCTAAACATTTGCATCTAGTTTACATGCTATACTTGAGAACACATTTGGAATATTGTGTTCAAATTACAGCCCCGATTTTAAAATCTGACATTCTAAAGTTGGGTAAAGTAAAGAGGGCAGTAAATAAAATATTCTATGCTTTTTACAATTTATCCTATTAATAAAAACTAGAATCCCTAAAACTGTTTTCTTTAAGCAATAAACGACTCCGGGGTAAGAATATTCTAACATATCAGTTAATCAACTCTGGTTTTATTTTTTCCTTTTCTACTTATGCCCAGAATTCTCTGAAAAGACATAATTTTAAAAACTAACAAACCAAAGCATTTACGCCAATTACATTGTTTAATATTATGTAGTGTATTATACAAAAAATTATTTGGTAACTAAAAATTAGATATGTCTTACATTTTACTTACTAGTGAAGGTTATATCTTAATTTCATGAATCACTTAAAAAATTATGTTATATTTTCATTATTAATAAAGTATATATTAATCAAATTACAATTTACTTTATTTATTATTTGGTATTACACCCATTTCAAAATTAACGCAAAAAATTACAAAGGTATTAAATCTAAATTAATTTTTGAATTATGTAGTTGCTAAAAATGTTTTAGATTAATAACTATGTTTTTTGAATGCATTCTAATTGTATTGTTAGTTATAAATATATATATATATATATATATATATATATATATATATATATATATATATATATATATATATATATATATAGTATATTGTATATATGGTTCCCATGCAGTAGCATTTTATCAAGTTACAATGTTGAACAGTTTAAAAATCATACTAATGAGATTGAATGATGGTTTGAATACTTTAATCTTTTCTTAAATTCATAAAAATGAAAGTGGTAAATTTTACAATGATAAAGTCCTCTAAGGTTCACACACAACTTAAATTCTCAATTCAATGCAAGAACACTACCATAAACCCCAGTAATTATTTTAAGTATTTTGGAGTCAATCTAAATAATAGACTAACGTGGTCTAATTACTTAGATCTAGTATTGACAAAAACTAGGCATTTTTACTATTATATAAAAAATTAAAATGTTTTTATGTTAGCAGCAAAATAATTAATTTATTTTTTTAAGTCAACCTTTTTCCCAATGATTTTGTACTGCTTTCCAGTTATATTTCCAGATCTGTTAAAAAAAGATTTTGTTATTTTAAAAAAACGTATTATTATAATAACTAAGTTAGTAGGCATTGCACATGTAGAAATTACTAACAAAATAATTGAACGACACTTTAAGAATTGTCGTCTATTGATTAAAAGAATAATGGAGGACAACGATCACCCCCTACACGCCAACCTCAACAAATCAACTTTGGCCGGCAAAACAAGAAGAAAATTTATTTATATTTAATTAAAAACAAATATCTACCATAATTAGTGCATTCCTTATTCGACAAGATATTTAACCAACCATGATCTTATAAAAAATAAACTGTTCTTGTATCTTTCAAATATTAATTAATGTGTTTTAATCTTTTAACTTCAAACACTGCTTATCTTTTTATTAGTCAGTTTGTATAAAAATTTTATATTTTATTTATTATTTTTTATCCCATATTTTGTATCTTATATCTACATATCTATTTATATATATATATATATATAATTACAAAGGAAAGTTATTATATGTTATATACTGTATAATTACAAAGGAAAGTTATTAATGTTATTACTGTTAAGGTCAAAGCTTTAATTACATCATTTTTTAATGCGTAAATATGCTAATATGTAATGTTTGTTATTGAAGAGAATATACAATATGTATTTACCTCACAGTTTACATATTCAATTATTTCTATTTGGAACTTACAAGGATAGCCTAGTACTATAAAAAGAAGTTTCTTTCGTTGAATCGATTTTTCAACACTAACAATAATATTAAAGCAATATATATATACATATATATATATATATATATATATATATATATATATATATATATATATATATATATATATATATATATATAACGCCTAGATTAGATCAGAAATGATTCAATCTAGCTAGTCCCAAGCCTGGATAAATGAGGAGGGTTCAAGCGCAAGGTTAGCAACCTGGCCTCTATAAAAAATTCATACTGCTACGGAAACAATAAAAGGAAGCCATTCCGGCAAACAATGGCAAAGAAGTGATCGCGCGTATCTCGATGACAGAGTTACACAAATGACAGGGTTGAGTGAAACTGAAAGGAAACTCAATCTTCGATTTACAGAATCTTTAATGCCAAAACCTTAACCAGTGTTGGGACATGGAATGTGCGCACACTTTTTGTACTGGACAGTTAGAACAAGTCCTTCGAGAAATGAAAAAGTACAACTTAGATATTTTGGTATTAGCAAAATGCGATGGAAAGGCCAAGGTCATTTCAAGAGTGGAGATACATCAATTTTATATTCTGGACATGAAGAATATCATATTAATAGAGCTGGTATTATGTTGAGTAAAAATGCTGCTAAAGCTATAATTGGATAGAAACCTGTGAGCGACCGTATCATTTCAGCTAGATTCAACACCAGATTTGCAAAAGTAACAATTGTACAAGTTTATGCCCTACTGAGACTACTGAGGAGAACCAAAAAAGATATTTTTTTATGATTAATTACAAAATTTATTAGATGATGTGCCAAGAAGAGACATCAAAATTTTGATCGGTGATTTCAATGCGAAATTGAACAAAGACAGATCTGGGTACTTCTCAAATGTTGGACCACATGGCTATGCTGATAGCATAAGTGATAATGGTTATAGGTTGTTGACGCTAAACAGTCATTATGGAATGAGTGTTGGCAACACTTTTTTCGCTCACAAAATATACACAAAACAACGTGGGTTTCTCCAGATGGAAAAACAACAAACGAGATTGATTACATTTGTATTAGCACAAAAATGGCAATCTTCATTGCAAGATGTACGTGCATATCGCGGTGCAGATGTTGGTTCTGATCACAATCTTCTTGTTGGAAAATTTTGTTTAAAATTAAAGACAATAGAAACCACACAAAAATTACATCCATTTTCGTGTGAAAAAGCTTAAACAGTCAAATATCTTAACATCAATTTTACAATTCCTTAAAAAATACATTTCAAAATTTGATAAGAGTAGACAAGTCTGATGATCAATGGAAATTGTTTCATAAAACAATTACAGACTGTGCAGCAAATGTGCTAGGTAGAAGATGTCACTCTACAAAGAAACAATGGATTTCATTAGTCTCATGGAATTTAATTGATCTCAGAAAAGAAAAACAATATTAGAAAAAGAGATCAATCTAACAATCCTGTTATTTGGAAAATATTTGATAATAAATATAGAACTTTAGATAAAAGGTTAAAAAAAGCACACTTACAAAGAAAAGAATGATTGGCTAGAAACAAATGCAAAGAAGCAGATAAAGCAGCAGCAAAAATAATTCCAAAACTCTGTATAAAATTGTAAAACAACTGTTGGGAGTTAGAAAGAACACCGATATTCCAATCAAAGGAAAAGATGGTCGTTTACTTCTAACAAGTGATAAGCAATTATATAAATGGATAGAACATTTTAAAGAAGTACTTAATCAGCCTATGCCAAATACTCTCATAGATTTTGGTAATGATAATGATATGAATGTGACTCAAAATCCGGAAATATGCATTGATGACATTTCTGTAACTGAAGTAATTTATGCAATTCAAAGGTTGAAAAACAATAAGGCAGGAGGACTTGACGAGATAACTGCAGAGATGCTCAAACATGGAGGGTGATATTGTAGCAAGTGAGCTTGCTCATTTATTTAATGTTATATGGCATAATAAACAAGTTCCAAATGATTGGCGGCAAAGGAGTAATTGTTACTCTTCCTAAAAAAGGAAGTCTGAATGATTGCAATAATTGGCGCGGAATAACCTATTTGTCTGTTCCTGGTAAGGTGTTTTGCAAAGTAATTTTAAATCGTTTAAGTAAAGCGGTAGATTAACATCTTCGAGAACAACAAGCAGGTTTTTGGAAAGGAAGAAGCTGTATTGAACCAATACTCACCCTTCGTAACATTATTATAAAGTCAAGAATTTCAGCAATTACTAACAATCAATTTTATTGATTTTATGAAAGCTTTTGACAGTGTTTATCGAGAATCTTTGTAGAAAATCGTTAAGTTTTACGGAATACCGTTAAAATATGTGAATATTATGCGTTCGCTATACCAAAATTCAAGTTGCTGTGTTCGAACAAAAAATGGTCATACTGCTATGTTCGAAATTGTCACGGGAGTACGTCAAGAATGTATTTTGTCACCGTTTTTGTTTCTTCTGGTAATTGATTTTATTATGACTCAATCCATGAATAATTTGTCTTATGGTATCAAATGGAACCAAGGCAGATTAACGGATTTGGATTTTGCAGATGATATTGGTCTACTCAGTGAAACCCCAGAAATGATGCAAAATATGACAACACGACTCAGTGATATCAGTTCTCGTATTGGCTTACGGATTAATTGTTCAAAGACAAAAGTGTTATGCATAAAGTCAAACAATGATTTTCCCATCAAAATTAATGCACAAAATATTGATACTGTTGATTCCTTTACATATCTGGCAAGCATCATTGGTAAAGACGGACAAACCGAAATTGATGTTAAAGCCAGACTTGGTAAGGAAACAATGTCAGTCTTCAATAGACTCAAATCAATATGGTCATGTTCTTCCATTCGCCTAAAGACAAAACTTCGTTTGTACGCATCAATAATCATTCCTACGACGATATATGGGAGTGAAACGTGGAAAAGTACGGACAAGAATGATAAGATGGTAGATGTTTTTCATCGCCGGTGTCTTAGAAGTATTTTAAAGATTACCTGGTGCGATCACATTTCAAATGATGAGATCATAAAAGAACTGACTCTCGTTCATCAATGACATCATTACAATTAGACGAAGAAAATTACTTGGTCAAATTCTACGTTTACCGCCCGAAAGACCAGCAAAAACGGTTTTGGAATGGACAATTGTAAATGGTAAAAGAAAGGTTGGCAGACCAAAGAAAACTTGGCTAAGAACTATTCGGGAAGACCAAATTGAAATGAATGTTTTCATGGACACAAGCAAAACTTTTGGCAGAATGTTCAAATACATGGAAACATTTTGTTGTCTTATGTTCTCTTTGAATTACGAGACTTTGATGTTAATTTTTGCTGTAATTGTTATCTTATTGCCCCAAAAGGGTTTTGTAATAATATAAATATATATATATATATATATATATATATATATTACCATAATTTAATAATTCTATATTAAATGTGCTATACAATTAAAAATAAAATATTTTTATTTTTTACCTTTTATATATAAACTATAATATCGGTAATTTTTTTAAAATTTAAACAAAACAAAACATAAAAGTATTTTTTAATATTTTTTTTATTATAATGTAATGTATTTAAATTTAAATATAAAATAATTTTTAATTGTAAACACATGCAGTAAAAAATCATTTTAGTTTATATTAGCAAACAAATATAAAAATTACAAGTTAAATTAGTTTTTAAATTGTGTTAAATGTCTAAAATATCTAAAAATGTATTAAACATAATTGAATTTTATTTTAATAATTTTAGTATGATCAATATTTACTGCTTACAGATTCGCTTTTACTACTTCAATCACTTTTTATATTTTTTGGACTGTCTGCTGCTCGAGATCCATGGCTTGATAGAAACTGAATGTCATCGTTTAGATTAATTGGACTTACAATTAAAGATCTAAAAAACGGAAAATACTTAGTATTAAATATTTTTAATAGATTATCTCCATAATGTTTAATACTTAGAAATTTTAATTCAATTTTTTAAATCAATATTTTTAGTTTTAATGGGCAAGTATAATCTTCCTTTTCCAATTGTTTTCGATTTTTCAATATTTTTTATGTACTAAATGATTAATATTGTTTTTAAATCGTATGGCAAATTGGAAACATGTTTTTAAATTTTAGTCTACTATTTTATATTTCAAAAAATGTTAAAATACGTTGCTCATGATTCAAAAAATAAGTAACACACATTTTCTAATAATTGTTAAAAAGATTAATACAATATATATATTAATAAGAAGCAATATAAAAAACAGACAATAAACACAATATAACATATAATTGAATCCTATGTGATCCTATTCTAAGTTTCTTAAACAAAAAACTGACATTTTACAAATTCTACTTATTATTTTAAACAAAGTTTTAGCACAAAATATTTTTTTTTATTAAAAAAAACAAATATTTAATTAGTAAACAGATTATTTAAAACTTGACAATAATTAAGTAAATATTTAATGCTTAAGTATATTTTTATAATATTCAATATTATTAAAATATATAAACATATAAATATTCGTGATCAAAACATCAAATTGATTTTTACCACAATTATTACTAAAAAAATAAAATTTTATTAATATATTGTAAAAATTTGAATTTGCAAACTATAATCACTAATGGAAATAAATTTTAGACATAAAACGGTTTTATAAATCATAATGATATCGTCCTAAATTCATATAAAAAACATTTTTCAAAACATGTTAAAAAATATTTTGCTATACAAAATTTTATAGTATTATTAATTATACAATTATTTAAAATTTTTGTTTAATTTTTGTCAATGTTAAACGATGCTTTGTACATTATGTCATTTAAATTTATTCAATAATTTTTAAAAATCTTTTCCAATAAAAAATTCAGTTTAAATGGCTTAAAAGCAACTTGTTGAACTTATATATAATTTTATAATTTATAGTATTGTTTGGTTGTTAAAGCTCTTAACTAAAACAGTGACAAGAAGACATCAAGCCAATCTTGTGCTAAAATGATCATCGAGGTTCAAATGCCACTAGTAATCCACTAATTGCGGTTCCTCGTTTGGCTAAGATGCTTACTGCTAAAAGATGAAACATTCAAAGTCGAATTTCTAAGCAGAAGTTGTCGGATGCGAACTGGACTTGGCTAAAAAACAATTTCTTTGTCACGACGCCAGTATTTACAGGAATTGACAAGGCAATTTTCTTTGGGATTAACACCAGTTGACAGATCCACGAGCCTAGCCGATTACATATGGTAAATTGTTATCTTGAGATACTTTTTAAGCATCTTGGGTATACACTAGCACTCAATCACTGAACGGGACTCTAATGAAATCCCAGTTATACCACTGTGCACTCGGTCGCAGCTGTTATTAGTCTAGATGCCTATAGGTACCCAGTCCAAAATGCATCACATATTTTCCATCAAAGTAGTAAAAAAAAACAAAATAAAGATCGAATTTTGTTCTCTGAACAAAACTAAGCGCGGATAGTGGAATGACCTTTAGCAATAAAGGTTAGCTGTGAATAAGGCTGTGCCAAATAAACAGCCGTGAACCAAACGGATACTCAGGCGTTAAGGTCGTTAATGCGTTGACAAGAAGGCGACAACGGTTAACGGTGTCACCCTGAGTATTATCACCAAGCAGCCCTATTTAGGGACAGCACTGCTTGCTCCACTCAGAGAGGGGCCTAGAATAGGTGGTTTAAAAATTGTTCGTCTTCTCACCAGGATGGCTGGCCGCGGCTAACTGGTCTATATACTCGCGGTCAAAACTATCTCAAAAAATCAATTAAAGGCCGTGGTCAACAGGGCAGATACTAATGACCAAATTCAAAAAAACACCATTCTCAGAGCTCAAACAAGGCAGAATGTGACTCGCGACGCTACTGCCTGCTCTGTGAATATTACTCGCGATAATGCACCGGTTTGAACAAAAACAAACATTACTTTTGACTTGTATCGGAAATTGTACATCTATCAAAGTCAGATCGCGCGGTAGTTTGCTGACTCGAATTTAACGATACGCTGTTCGATCCAACCGGCGTAGGTGTAGCAAGTTTTGTTGATTTGAACGAAGTACACGATGTCGTAGTGCTTAGCCGACGATGATGATCGAACTTGTTAACCGGCAATCCAGAAGTCGTTACCATTGCGTACGTTTGTTCGTATACAAAAGCGTCGGATTTGACACGATTGAAAAGTTCGTGGGTAATAAGAACGATCAGTTCTTTGGCCATGCGAGTCTTTATAATATATATTTTTTTGGATAAATGTAGTTGATGTTGGTGATAATTTTTGGGTTTGCAAAATGCCAATATTACTGAAAACATTTTGAATTATAATTGTGATTAAAGGTTGCAATGCAAATTTTTTAACTCGCCCATTTTTTTAACCAATAAATAATGCTACAAAAAAGTATGATTTTTGACACCAGATAGGGCGTGGGTTCAAGGTCATGTGTGTGTGTGTCAAACTTGGAAGGTATGCGCTGCTGATAATTCCAAATAAGGATGAAACAGCTGTACAGTGCTCTGGTTGACTGGAAAACCTAGTAAATTTATTATTCAAGTGAATCTGACAATACTAATATAACATTTCTAAAAAACATATAATCCCTTAAAACCCCATTGTTAAATAAAACAAGGTTAAGTCAAATCTAAAACAGGCTCAAATTTGGATGTGCAGCAAGTTCATGACCGAAAATTGAAACTACGAAAAGGTTTTGTAATGACAATAATATTAGTAATAATAGAATAGAATAGAATAGAATAATATAATAATAATAATAATAATAATAATAATAATAATAATAATAATAATAATAATAATAATAATAATAGTAATAATAATATGATGATGATGATAATAATATAATTATTATATTATACAAAACCTTTTGTTTTAAAAATAACCATGGGGCATTAAGACAACAATTACAACAAAACAACAACCACAAAGTCTCGTTGGCATTAAAGATTCTGTAAATCGAAAATCAAGCTTCCTTTCGGTTTTTACTCAACCCTGTCATCTGTGTAACTCTGTCATCCAGATATGTGCGATCACTTCTTTGCCGATGTTTGCCCGAATGGCGTCCTCTTGATTGTTTCCCTAGCAGTATAAATTCTTACAGAGGCCATGTTGCTAACCTTGCAAGCTCAAACCCTTCTTCTTTATCCAAGCTTGGGACTGGCTAGATTGAATTATTTCGGATCCAAAATAATAATTATAATATATATATATATATATATATATATATATATAATTTTTTTTTCAATTATTATATAGTATTGTATATTTTTATATATCTATATTTTATTTTAATAGCCCATGTTGACACTTGTTCGGGGGTTTTTATTAGATTTGTCAGATTTATTTTTGTTTTTTTATTGCCTATATATTTGACAATAAATGCTTTTTTCTAGTAAGTGTGATGACCATTTGTAGATGTGGTTCCGCATTTAGTGTCGGTAGTGCGACTCAAACTTATTGCCATCCAATTTTCAAATCAATTACTTATTATTATTATTATTATTATTATTAAGCTTTAATATCTCACTAGAGATACATTCAACATAAAATACATTTTTACCATCAATATAAAAAAATAATAAGACCAAAAATTAAGAAAAAGTAGTAGTACAAATAATGGGATCAAAATGAAATAAAATGTCATTTTAATGAATATAAATATAGTCAATAGAGTAAGCATGTGATTTTTTTAAATTGAAAAAATTACTATACATTTATTATACATTACTATACATTTGAACCATTCCAACTCAATTCACTAATTATTTATTTAACTTGGACTTAACATAGGAATGTGTAGTTATTAATGTGAAGTTAATTACATCATATATATATATATATATAATTTTTTTTCAATTATTATATAGTATTGTATATTTTATAATCGAAGTAACGTTTCTCTTGTATTTAGTTGCTAGAGAGGTTTTAGTTAAATAATCACTATTTTGCAATAATTGTTGCGAGAGTTGTACTTATTTGCGTCTGTTGAGTATCCATAGTATTCTATAAATACAATGCCAAACTTAATACTAATCTATTGTATTATAAAATAACATCTGCATAACCAAACAAATCAGTCAATAAAATTTTAATGTTTCCGCATAGCCTAGTTGATAGAGTAAAAGATACTGAAGGCAGATTAAGTACCACAATCACAACAATGCCGTCTACATTTGTGGCGCTTATCAAGCCATCGAAGTCGATTGTTTGACATGCCCTACAAAGGTAGAAAATAATGAAAAGGTAATCATGGATCACCAACCAAAATAAATAAACCATTTTACTTTCAAGTCACATTCAAAAGCGGCCATTTCGTCGGTTGAACACAAATTCTGTCGTTTAGTCGATTGTTTCACCGATCGAATACGTTCGATGGCCCTTTGGACGCGTTCGGCATTCTTCGACGTGTTGTCGGCCACTTTCCTATAGTCCAGTTGCAAATGCGACATTTGTTCGGCGTACAGTTCAAAATCGTTATTGATGCGATCAATCGATTGTTGAATTGTCTGAAATTCGCAAAAGGTAGATGGAAACTTAGTTACGGCGACAGGTGGCATTTTGCCATTCCCTATTTCAAAGTAAGTGACTGATTGTCAAAAAATTCATTTATTAATATAATTAAATTTAAAATAAACCTAACATTGTTGAGTATCATATTAGCAGTAGTAGTAGTAGTAGTAATAGTAGTAGTAGTTGTAGTAGTAGTAGTAGTAGTAGTAGTAGTAGTAGTAGTAGTAGTAGTAGTAGTAGTAGTAGTAGTAGTAGTAGTAGTAGTAGTAGTAGTAGTAGTAGTAGTAGTAGTAGTAGTAGTAGTAGTAGTAGTAGTAGTAGTAGTAGTAGTAGTAGTAGTAGTAGTAGTAGTAGTAGTAGTAGTAGTAGTAGTAGTAGTAGTAGTAGCAGTAGTAGAGCAGCAGCAGCAGTAGTAGTAGTAGTAGTAGTAGTAGTAGTAGTAGTAGTAAAGTAGTAGTAGTAGTAGTAGTAGTAGTAGTAGTAGTAGTAGTAGTAGTAGTAGTAGTAGTAGTAGTAGTAGTAGTAGTAGTAGTAGTAGTAGTAGTAGCAGCAGCAGCAGCAGCAGCAGTATAATAGAATAATAGTAGTATTATTATTATTATTATTATTATTATTATTATTATTATTATTATTTAAAAAATGGCTCTCAATATTGCTATTAATAATAATAATAATAATATAATTATTGGTATTGTTATTACAATTCACTTCTGTCTAATTAACATAAGATAGCAAGATAGTTTAATATAAACTTTTCTTACAACGCACACTTTATTCTATGTAATACACGTTTAACTTAAATATAATTTTCAATAATGATTAGCCTAGTGATAATGTGTTTAATAATAAGTTTTAATTTAGCACAGGTTTGGTTTCTAGACCTATTAACAAGCATTTAGAATAAACTAAGACACACAATTAACGCATTTTATACCAGCAAGAACGGTTTGGCAATCAGCAATCAAAGATAGTAGAATAAAAGTTGGCTAAAAACTATTTGGGAAGATCTAACTGAAATGGATGTTTCATGAGTCAGTGTAATTCCTTCAATCCTTAAAGGTACATATACACGTTTCCAAGCTGTACAGTTTTAGTAAAGTTTTTTATTTATTAATGTGTTTTTAAGGGATTCTATTTTTATCTAGAATTGTCAGATTAAAATTGTTTGATTTACTTAAATAATAAATCTGCTTAGTTTCAGTTAACCAGGAGCGTTGTACAGCTGTTTCATCCCTAATTGGAATCATGAGCAATGCATACTTTTCAAGTTTTACATACACACATGACCTTCAATCCACACTCTATCTGGTGTTAACCACTAAGCTACAGGTGGTTAAACTTGATCCTGTAATTTTATTATTTATAATAAATCTGATCAATTCTAATTATCCAGTGTTCTCAAATGTTGTACCTTACGATCATTAACAAGCAAATGCATGATTCCTTTTACCAGGATATTTTCAATATAATTACTGGTATATTGCACAGGTTTGACATTATATATATATATATATATATATATATAACACGGTTTAGTTATAATTATTAGGAACTATTAGAACAAAGCCTTATCCACTGATTTCACTGCAGCTAGCAAGCAAGTAAACAATTTATTGTACAACAAAAATTTAATTTATTGATGAGTTTTCAAGGGAGAATTATTAGAATTGTCAGATTCACTTGAATAATTTATCCACTAGGATCAATGTACAACTGTTTCATACACATACACACTATCTGTTGTCATACCAGTGTCTTCACTGCTAAGCTACAGGTGGTCGAAACTTACACTTTAAATTTATATTTATATATTTTTTTATTTTATGTTTTCTACTTTGAATGTTTTACAAGAAACATCTTTCAGCAGTGGACATTTTAGCAAAGCCAAACTTGGGCCCGCATTTTAGTGCCGGTGATGGGATTTGAACCCATGTCCACTGAGGTCCGAATTCGAGCGCTGTACCGCTAGACCACCCCGGCACAATACAAGGGAGTACCGTGAGGTCTCTCTACTAGCAAAAACTGCGCGCCCAAACGAACCCGATTAAAGATCGTCGCAAGCTTCAACCCGCCTAAATGCAATGGCGAGTCTCCACCCGGGGTCAGAGCATCCGTGATCACCCTGAACCCGGCGCCAGGTAAGTATAATTTATTCTCCCCCAAATGCTACACGTTACTACCGTCCACTAGGACTTACCTTTTCAAGATTGGCCAATTCGTGCAAACGACCGTTGTCGTATCGTGATTTGATAGTAAGAACTCGAATTTCTTCATTCAACTGTTTTTGTTGTTCAATTTCTTCGGCATTGTCTTCCAATTGGGCATGACTCATTTTGTAAACCGCATTGCAACCGCCCATCAACGTTAGGGTATTTTCTAAAGCAACCAATTCCTGTTCCATTTGTCTTGTTTGTTGATCCAAAGCATCGCCCTTGCGATGTAACATTTCCTTTTCTTGAGCAGCCTTCAATTCATGAAATTACTTTTTTGTACATTTTTAGTGGAAAAAGTTTACAATTTGTAGTGATTAGGACTTTACGGTGCCGCCCTAACAAATCAGGTTCATATCGTGGTAACGACACCTACCAAAAGGCGACAACCTCTGGACACCTCTGGAAGACTAAGTATTCCAAAGTCTTAAAATATTAATGTCCAATAATAATAATAATAATAATATTCCTGCTTGTTGCTTCCACTTGGTGCATCCTGGACTAGGTATACATAAGCACATAGACAAACAGCATAAACCGAACGCATAGCAGTATAGCCGGGTTTCCGTTTTGGTGAATGGGTGCAAGCATACACCCAGAATACTTCCAAGTATTTTAGAATGATTTCATCAATACAGGCAAACAGTGGAGCAATCTATCTGCTTTGTTATATTAATTAAGTCACAGAGTTAATTGGTTAATATGCTTTACAATTTTTACAATTTTTTTACTACTTTAAATGTTTTATGGGAAACATTATTTAGCAGCAAAGTCGAACGTGGACCAGCGTTTAGTGGGCCGGTGGTGGGATTCAAAACCCGATATCTATCCAAGTTCAAGTCGAGCGCTGTACCGCAGACCACCCAGGCAGAAATATTAAACAAGTGACTACGTCACTAACCCAAATAAATCGAAATAAAAAAGTTGTAATAGCTTTAAATAAACATTAAAAAAAAATAATTAAGAATCCTAATAAGCTTACTTACTCGTATAATGTAATATGCCTGCGTACGTTCTTCTTCACCCTCTGGTGGAGCCATTAAAGACGTTAAAATTTCGTATCTGAAGAACAAATTGTTTATACAACCATATATTATATAATTACAAAACTTTTTATAAAACATAGTGTATATAGAAACAATATTTTCTATGTTACTTGCCACATTATAACTTATTAATTATATTTTTACTACTTTAAATGTTTCACAAGAAACATCTTTCAGCAGTGGACATTTTAGTGGAGCCGAACGTGTTTTTCATTTGGTGCCGGTGGTAAAGATTGTTTTGTGTTTTCATTTCATTGCCATATTTTACTAAAATGACTTCCTTGTCTTGTTTGTTTAGCAAAGTGTATTTTACAGAAGTCAAACTACTAACTTTGAACTTTGGTCCTCCACGGGATTTAAGACCAATTATAGTTCAAATTTTAAAGTAGAAACTGTTGTTATCCAGTTGTTAAATTTTGAATACAGTAACAGACGTTCCATGTGATGCAGTAAAAAGTCAATTACAATTTTAAAAAATAAATAATATTAAAAATAAATGTAATTTTAAGAATAAAGAAAGAACAAATATTTGCTAAGCATCATAATAAACAATATTACAATAGTTGGATGACAGATAATAAGGAAAAATATTGTTTAATAATTAATCATTAAGAGTGTAAAAGCAATGTAATTGGTTATTAAATTGCTTTATAAATTACTGCAATTAGTCAACCAATAAAATTTAAGATTATCAATAATTGGTTAATTATTCAACAACCAATAATATTAATTCATACTTTTGCAGTTAGTCTTTTTGTTAAATGTTCGTTTACGAAAAGTATAGTTTTCTAACACAATAGTGCTTTTTTTATAAAAATTGCTTACATTACATTTTGTTATTTGTAAAATGAACTTGCAACCTTTCTAAAATGATAAAATATTTAATTAACTCCTTCATATATTTTTTAAAACAACTTTACAACGTTCCTGTAAATTATTTTTATGAATTAAAACTCAATATATTGACATTTGGTAAATAAATAATAAAATTATTTAAAAGCACATGTACACATACCGTTTAATTAATTTGTCAACTTTTGATTTGCGATTTTGAATTTCAATTTTTAAATTTGTATTTTCGTCGCGATTCATGCGATATTGACTATTGAGCATTGACTGGTGCAATTTGATTTGTTCATCACGTTCTTTCATTTTCGAATCCAATTCAATCATAACTTTTTCCAAACTGCAATTCTACATGATTTTATTTTTTAAAAACTAATTAATTATTACAAATAATTAATTAACAATAGGAAGTCATTTTTTATAACTTTTTAAAACAAAGCTATAAACCTTAACTGAATAAAAATATAGATAATCAAACTGATAATTTAAAAATATTATGTTGGCACCTAGTCCAGGCTACACCATAGTTAGGAATATTACCATAATTAAAAATTGAAACTTTATAAGTATTACTCAAATCCCTTATATATTAATGTATTTTTGCTAATCAAATAATTTGTTTTTAAGTTTTAATAAACTAAGGTATTATGATTTGTTGCTAGAAGGAATGTTGTATATTTTAACTACAATGTCTTAGATTAGTAAGAAGTACTAAATATTCTTAAATATCATCGTAGGTCAATATAGGACTCAATTTTGTTACCGACTTTAGTTATATCTGATCTGTGTTAATCTGTGTACAGGGTGTACTACATGAAGATACTTAAAAACGGAATTATTGTTATAATAAAAAACTGAGATTTACTTATAAGCATTACTCAAATATTTGGTATTATTATGTGTAGTATTCCAGAGTTGAATAGTATTGAGTCATTATCAGTAGCGACAAGAAGATTGATAATTTAGTGACTGTTAAGTAACTTGTGTATTTTTATTCCGACTTTTATGATAACCGGAATTTATCTACAAAAAGGTGGAATCTTGACTAAAATTAGTTAATACTCGTGTTTCGTGTTAGACATCCTGTCAGTATTACACACTCGCACAAACACACACATTATCAACAAAAATTGATGTGCACATTAACTTGCCTTATTCCAATGATGATTGAGTACAGTCGACAATTTTTGAACTTTTAAACGCAACAAATTTTGGTCGACCAAAAGTTTTTCAACATCTTTGGACAATTTGGTTTGTTCTTTCAAGGCCGTTTCAATTTCGGATTCATTTGTTTGCAACTCAAACGTTAGTTGGTCCGATTTGGCAATAATTTGTTGGTGATCGCGCTTCTTTCGATAAATTTCTCGCTAGAAATAGCAACACAAATGTAAAAATAACAATGATAATAACATAGACAACAATATTATTATTATCATTTTATACTATTATTATTATTATTATTATCATTATTATTATTATCATTATTATTATTATTATTATTATTATTATTATTATCATTATTATTATTATCATTATTATTATTATTATTATTATTATTATTATCATTATTATTATTATTATTATTATTATCATTATTATTATTACCGTTATTATTATTGTTATTATTACTATTATCGCTACTATTAGTATTATTATCATCATTATTATCGTTATTATTATTATTGTTGTTATTATAATTATTATTACTATTATCATTATTATTATTATTATTATTATCGTTATTATTATTATTATTATTGTTATTATTATTAATATTATTACTATTATTGTTACTATTAGTATTATTATCATTATTGCTATTATTATTATTATTATTATTATTATTAATGTCATTATTGTTATTATTATTGTTATTATTGTTACTGTCATTATTACTATTATTGTTATTATTGATATTATTATTATTATTATTACTATTATTATTATTATTATTATTATTAATACTACTATTACTATTATTGTCCTGAATGTTAGTCTAATCATACTAAATTACTACCCATTTCAACCGACCTTTTCAATAGGGTAATTTGGCCATTTTTGAGTTAGTTTATACCAACTGCACCATTAGTAATTTCCATATATTAATAAATATTAAAGACTGTATTTGTGTGTTGAGCAATGTTACAACATTATTTAATTATTTGATAAAAAATAGAAATGAAAACCCATTTTTTGATAAATTATGACTCTTATGCAAAGAAGGTCACTTACGCAATCAAAAAAACCCTTTTTGTACTTAAATTTTGTCAGTTATTTTGCTTAAATGTCGCACATGTTTTTAGCACATATAAATAGGAGTCTATCGTTTACTGCAAAGAAAGATACTTGTTCCTCTTGTGCAAAACATTCTGAAGTAATAAGGTCGACAAAAAGCTTCAGTTGGTAGTTGGGAAAAAAAATAAGAAATTGTGCATTCATTTTGTAAAAGCCAACAACGATACTTACGCGTAAATTTGTCAATTGATTGGTCAACATAGAACATTCATTGTTGCGCTCATCTAAATCTTTGGTCAGTATGTCAATTTTTTGTTCTAGTGCTTCCTTTTCATCCATATTATGTTCGCCAGCCATGCGATTAATGCGTCTTTCAAGTCGTTGAATTTGAAAATCCTGGAATATTTATATCCAAAGTATTTAAAAATAGTCATAAAAAACCATAGCTATCCTTAAACTACTAAATTTGGATAATTGGTGATGTCTCTTTTGTATAAGTGTACACATTTTCTAATATAATTTATTTTTAAGTAAATAATGTGGTAGTATTTTTATGTTGTCAGATTGTGTAAATTCTGGGTTTTTGTTTAAGTAATACTTCGGTAGTGCTGTTTGTTAAAAAAAAAAGATTTTTATGGTTTTAATTACAAGTATTGGTAAAGTAATGTTTAAGGATTATTATGTAAATTGTTGATGTGCCTAATATACTTAAGTAATGTGACGAAAGCCAATCAATTTTAATGTTAATTTTGACAGGGCCCAGCAGTAGTAGTAGTAGTAGCAGTAGTAGTAGTAGTAGTAGCAGCAGCAGCAGTAGTAGTAGTAGTAGTAGTAGTAGTAGTAGTAGTAACGTCACTACTCTTTTTAAGGATTGAAAAAGCTGCATGATTTTGTGTTATAATTACCTCCCTTCACTTTACGACTGCACATGGTATAGTATACGTTTTAATTGCCCTTAGTGTATCAATTTGTATTAATTTAGCAAAACAAAAACCTATCCTCCCTGTACTCGCTGTGTCAATCAAAGATTTCAAATGACTCTAATCTAGAACGCACCACATAGAGATGACAGTTAGTGAAATTGAGACTTTATAAGTATTATTCAAATCCTCAACATCATTAATATTCCACCAGGACCTATGTGGTAAAAGTATATATATATATATATAATATTTGATTTGTCTGCGGTTAAATTCCTAGAATTGTATAATAGAAAACAAGGGTAAACTCCTATTACCGGCACATTTATATGGAATAATGACAATAATAAATTACAAAAGTTGCATGAAAAGTTATTTGTACTGCCATCATGACAACAATTCTTATTCTGGCACTAATTGTGCTTTTTACAATATGGTATCAGGTATTCTATTATACCTGCAAATATTTTGTAAGCACGTTATAAATATATTGATTATTTTTTAAATACACGACTTCAGTATGGTTTTAGTTTCAGTTAGGTTGGTGACCTAATCACCTCTTCACTGTATTCCATATTTATACGGTGCCGGGGTGGTCTAGCGGTACAGCGCTCAAATTTGGAATTCGGTGGGCATGGGGATTCGAATCCCACCACCGGCACTAAATTGCGGGCCCACGTTAGGCTTCGCTAATTGACCATTCGGTGGCTTAATAAACGTAGCAAACGTGGAATAATGACAAAGTTTCTTGGCTGGTAGACGGCATCTTTGTGACGTCGCTACTGTTCGCAAAGATTGACGAGGACGCCTGATAGTTTGTCAGGGTTACATTTTAAGTATCATTGGTATATGCTCGCTCCCACTCGCCATAGCGGAAGCCATGTTACTAACTAACATCTCTCATCCCTATTGATTGTCTTCTGTAAAATGAATGCGATAATTTAAATGCCATTTTTCACAACAATAATTTGACAAACCTGTTTGTACATCATTTCCTGTCGTCTTAACAATTGCGTGTCTAAGTTGGCTATTTTAGAATTTAGCGTTCGCTGATTGGCTTCACTGCCCACTATATTTTGTTTCAATATTTTTTCATCGTGAACTGTTGTTTCTCGTTTCTAAAATATTTATCGACAATTACACAACAGTTATTATAAATGAATAAAAAGATTATTACTATAATAACAAATGTTTTAGGTGATAAACAGCATCCTATTTATATCAAGGTTATCTCCCTATAGCTACATATGATGTATGACCTTGAAATACTTATAAGTACCAAATAAATAACAACAAACGTTTGTTATAAATTTGAATAGCATTCTAATTTTTTTACTAAAAGTTTGTAAAATGCAAGATGTACTTGGTTAGAAGACAACTTCTTTACGACAATGCCAGCGATCTTTTTTGTAGGAATTGGTAGAATTCACGCCAGTTAACAGATCCGCATGTCTAACCAGCTACATTAATAAATAACTTGAAATACATTGTAAGCATCTTGGATGTATGCTAGCACCCATTCATTAAACGTGAGTCTAATGAAAGTCCAGTTACACCGCTGTGTACTCGGTCCCTGCTGTTATGAGTCTAGATGTCTATGGGCACCTAGTCCAGAGTGCACCACGTGCAGGAGGAACAGTCAAGAATATCACCATCGTTGCAAAACAAAAAGACTCACTTGTCTCGTTGCAAATTGTTCTTCTCTCAATTTGTTTAACAAATTGCCCAACGCAATTTGATTGGCTTCGTCTTTCGACAATTGGCGGTCGGCCTCGTTGGCATATTGTTCGGCTGTCAGTTTGGTGTTGGTAAGGTAAGTCAATTGTTGGCCCAATTCTTTGTTCAATTGCTTTATTTTGTCAAAACTTGGCAAAATGAAAAAGAAAGAAAATAACTTGAATAATTTGCAAGTGGACATTTCAACAAAGTCAAATAGTGGCATGTATTCAGTGGCGGTAAAATCAGTCAAACCTGTGCCCACTCAAGTTTGAATCTAGTACTCTACCGCCTAGTCTGGATAAGGCAGGAGGATTAAAGTGCAAGGTTAGTAACCTGGCTTATGCAAGAAAAATTTATATTGTCATAGAAACAATAAGACGATGTCATTCCGGAAAACAAGGGCAAAAAATCGACAGTTTGGTGCCGAAAAACTAGCAAAAATAGTTTTGAAGTGGACAAGTGGAAAAGTTGGATTACATCGCAGAAAATATGGCAACTCATCGGTAAGATCTAATTGAGCTAAATGTCTTATAGGATCAAATAAAAATTTGCCAAAATGGTCAAACACATGGAATCATTTACTTGCTCCATGTTCTTTTTAAATTATGAAAGTTTGTTTTTGTTTTTGATGTTATTGTTA
>JAKXYG010000553.1:85000-237500 GCA_025895645.1 Cardicola forsteri | reverse complement strand
GGCATGGGTTCAAATCCCATCACCGGCCCACTAAAATGCGGGCCCACGTTTGGCTTCACTACAATGTCTACTGCTGAAAGATGTTTTTTGTAAAACATACGAAGTAGAAAACATAAAATTAAAATAAATAAATAAAATAAGGCGTAGGTTCAAGTTCATGTGTGTGAGTAAAACTTGAAAGGTATGCATTGTTGGTGATTCCAAATAAGGATTATGACAATTCTAAGTAAAAATAAAATTTTTTTTAAATCCATTAATAGATTTAACATTTAAATAAATTATGTTTAGCTCCGCTAGTCATATTTCGCTAAGTTGTCATGTTTGTACACTTTTAATTTTTAATAGCGGTAATATTCTTGACTGTCACCTCTACGTGATGCATCCTAGACTAGGTGTACTTAAACACTTAAACTAACAAATCGGAGACCGAGCTACTAGTTTGGTAAATAGATAAAAACATACATACTTAAAAAATATCTGAAAGTATACGTATACTATATGTAGCATTCATAACAAATTATAACAAAAAATCAGGCAAGAATGTGGCGTCGTTTATTAACCTAAAAAATTGTTATTTTTTCAACGTTTGTAATACTTATATGGCTATCAAAATTGATTGTTTAAAATACTGTAAAAATATGGAACTAATGAAGAAGTAACTATATTGTCAACTAGAATAAAAAATAAACTTAAACATAGAATTTTACTTAATTTAAGTCCATTTAGGTACAATTTTGGTGTCTTAGCCGTTCATGTTAACTAACCATTAACTATTTTGTATTTAAAAGATTACGTTTTTACATTTAATCCTGTTATCAAAATGGTATTGTTGTAGTTTTTTGCTGTAATTTTCATGTTTTTAAACATTTTATGTTTGAAAAAACTAATGTTTTTGTTAATGTTTTATCAAGATTATTTGGAACTGTTTACTGTAAAATTAAACAATACAAAAAGAAATTAAAAAAAGCAATTTAATTACTTTTAATTTATGTTCATTATGCTTAATGTATTTTTTGAAAATATCCATATCTTCCTCTTGATGTTCAATTTCTTTAATACACGAATTCAAATTACTTTTTTCTACGTTGATTTGAGAAAAACATTCTTCTAACAATGATCGTTTTTCAAACAACAAATTCTAAAATATTTAAAAATTAGTATAATTATTTGCAATACTTCTAATCGTGATATTTTACTGGTCAAATCATTTTTGATGTTGTCAATATTTTTAATTTTTTGATTTAAAAGACCTATTTCTCGTTCGGATATTTTGGAATAATTGAATTGGTCATTTATTTCACGTTCTCTCAAATTGTACAATGACGTAGTACAATCCAATTCTTGTTGAACATTTTTTAAATGTTGTCTTAACGAATTGACTTTTGATTTTTCCAACTCTAATTCGTTATTGCGTTTAAATAGCAAAGTTTGTAAATTGTGAAACTACAAAAAATGTTTAACAATTAAAATTTTAAAGATTAATTACGTTTGCATAATTATTTTAAATACAATTTTTAAAAACGTAAAATAATTACACACAATTATATTTTATGCCGGAAGTGTTTTAGTAATATATAAATGGGCGCAACATTAAATGAGCACTAAATATACGCTTTTGTTTTGCTTTGCTAAATATCCACGTACTAAAAAACTTTTTTGTTAAAGATTTAAAACAGCTAACTAAATTTTAAAAATCTTTTTTTAAATACATTTTTGTTAATTGGATTAAATATACATTAATATATACATGAATAAATTAATTTTAAACATTGTTTTAACCAATAATGTTTCATAAATATGTAAAATAATTAACAAATTTAATATTTTTTTATTATCTTCAAATGCAAATAATTTTTAATACAGTTTTTAGTTTGTAATTTATTTTTAAAATTAACCTTTTATTATTTTAGTGCATTACTAAATAAACCGATAAAGTACATATTAGTTAATATTTAAATGTTTTGTTTGATATTATACGCCCAATTATATATTTGAGTTACAATAACATTAATTACTAATATAAATAGTAACGACAAAAATGTTTTTACGTACAATTTATGTTCAATAAAATTATTATTTTTTAAAAACAATTTTGTTTATTTAAAAATTTGTTTATTGTATTATTTAAAAAATTAAAACAGATTACTGCAAAACAAACATTAAAATTATTTTACAAAAATTGTTGTTTAATTTTTTTACTCTTAGATAAGGTGATAATTACTCTACAACTGTAATTACAAATAACTTGCTATTGGTTTAAAAAAATATTAAATAAATAAGTATATTTAAATGCCATTATATAATTTTAGCACTTTTGTTATTATTTTGTAAGACTCTTTTTTAATTGTATTTTACCATTTGGTTTATACAGATTATTTTAATTACAAACATATTATCAATAGATATTTCTATAATTTTTACGGCATTTATGACTTTTTTTTAATAAAATTATTTAACGTAAATTAGTTATTTTTATGTTTTTATTTATTTAAATAACTACTTATTATTTCTTAAAATTAGAATATTAATGTTATTAGTAACTATCTGTAAAACTCGCGAGATGAGGAGCGCGTCTTGCTACACGTCTATTAGAGCGTTATTTATTTTTTCCTTTATTTTTTTAACTTTTTGCAGTATTTGTTACATTATAATACAAAATTTGTTTTATTATTACTTTTATATATTTATAATTTTTGCTTGTTTTTCATAATTGTTAACTTCAACTATTTACCCTAATTTTGTCTTAACTTTACAAGATTTTTTTGTGACTAATTCATTTTTACCTCACTATTTACATTATATTTTTTTTAAATTTAAAACATTTTAAAAAACAAGTACAAAAAACCGTTTTAGGCTAGTCAACTCGTGTACACTCCTGAAATAATTGTTTTACAATTTTATACTGAGACTTAAAATCATTAATTGCTGTTCCATTTGTTTATTTACATTTCTATTTAACTATTTATTTTTGTAATTGTAGTGTTTGTAAATCTGTTTATTTTAATGCTTATATATTTTATTTGTTGTTTGCCAAACATGTTTAGACCATTTATAAAATATATTTCATAACAAATCAAAAAATTCTTTAGATATATTTGCTCGCTTACATGATAAACTTAAGTTACAAAACAATATAATATTATTTAAAATTATTAAAATATTAATTTTACAAAAAATAAATTTATTTATAAATATAGTTTTAAAACAGCATACATTAAAAATGTTTTCTATATAGAATAATAAAAATATTTTATTAAATAAATTAATATAATACACATAATAACAATTTAAAAAATATATTAATAACATTATTATAAACATATTATTATTTAAATTAATAATAATTTTTTACTTTTCAAATGCTATTCTGTACTTTTAACAGTTAAACTAATATTAAAACATTTTATTTAATATAAATTATTTTTTTACTTTATTAATAAAATTTTTGTTTAACTCATTAGCAACCGGAATAGCATGTGCTTCATTCCAACCTAGTTCAGCCAAAACTTGTTTCACTGTATCATTTTGATTGCGCATGTTTAATATGTAAAGTCAGTTGTCATGGTACTTACAAATCTTTATATTACCTAACAAATATTTATACTTGTTAAAAATATTAAATTAATTTTTTTTAAATAAACAAATAAAAATATACAAAAAACATTATTTATTTATTATATTAAAATAACAAAAAATATAGTTCAATTTCTATTTTTTATCTTATAATACGTTAATATTTTGTTAAGTTGTATTTTTTATTTTATCAAGCCATTGTAGATATTTTTGTTTCTAAAATTGTGTAATTATAAATACATGTTTAAAATCCTTAACCTTATAAAATTATTTTAATTTATACTTTAAATGTCAAAATGCTTCTTTTCTCATAACAAATATATATACCATGTTTATAAGGTTATTATAAACAGATGTAATCTTGTGTAAAATATTGTTTTAAGCGCTTTAGCAACTTAGTTTTAAATGTTTATACAATTTCCACAAAATTTCTATGAAATATTAAGTTACAATAATATACGTGACTTAAATAACTTTTATGCATCAAGGATTGAAAGTAATGACAATCACTCACTACACACAACTTTCAACAATTCTAAAGCTTCTGAAAAAAACAAGAAAAACTTACCTGCACATGAAAGCCAAAACTAATCAATACAAAAATTCATGTCTGTCATACTTATCCCGAATATTAACCAATCCAGAATCAAACAAAATTGAACTACTAACAAACCTATCAAAGTAGGAATCATTCTACTCACGCATTTATTTGAACTAATTTGGACATTTTACAGTATAATATAACAAGTGTGCCTTATAATGACTTATTCAATGTATAGTAATTTCGGATATTTTTTTAAAAATCACATGCATACCATATTGACTATATTTATACTCATTAACATGACATTCTATTTCATTTTCATCCCATTATTTGTACTACTACTTTTTTTGTATTGATAGTAAAAATGTATTTTACGCTAAATGTATCTCTAGTGAGATATTAAAGCTTAATAATAATAAAAAAATTACTTTAGAATTGTTTAACGCTGATAGAAAAACCTTGGAAACTTTCAACTCTTTAGTGTATAATTTATGTCCGAGAAACCATTGTTTTACTCAACCGTCATTAATATCCCTCCTCACTAATTTTATTTTAAAACAAAGCTAATAACCTTGCTTTCTGGCAATATTCATTTTTCAACTTGTAATCGCTAACCTTATATCACAAGCTTAATGTTAGTTGCTTCGTTTAAAATATGTAAATTGCTGTTTAATACCCTACTCCAATTTTGTTTAACATATTTATAAAATCATTAAGACAAAATTTTAGAAAATTATATTACAATGTATATTTTTAAAAAGTAGTAAATGTACAATAAAAAAGGTTTTCAGAGAATTAAGGTTTCCATAGTTTCACAAGTCCTTCTTCAGAATATGTAGCAATTAGGTTCTGATAAGGATGATGAGTACATCCAATAACTTGCTTTTCGTGAATCTAAAAAAACGTATAATAAAAAGTGACATTTAACAAGCAAACAAGTTGTTTCCACAAAAAATGAAACAACATTTCACGACCTTCACTTACTTGCATAGTACGTTCCAATTTCCCACCAGCAGCCACGTTAAAACAATATAATAGACGATCTTCAGCAACGCAATAAATCCATTCACCGCGTCCACTTACGGTACAGTCAAGGAAATCACCACCCTCACGTTTACCACTCAGAAAGCTTCTTACAATCTAATTTTACAAATAATAATATAAAAGGGAATTTTGCATTAAAATGAATGTTGAAAAAAATAATTATTATATTTAAAAAACCACAAACATATTTTATATATATACATTTTCCTTTGACACATCCAGAAAATTATTTAAATAAAAATTATTAATTTAATGGATATCCACCATTTAAGTTATGTATAATCTCAATGAAAATCAATACTAACATTCTCTAAGACTTTTAAAACATTTAAATTCCACTTTACATTAAAAAGCTGAAATTATTTTGTTTATATTAAGCACAAAACCAAACAAAAAGAAATAAGAAATATATTTAAGGATAAAACAATTTGAAAAACACACATACAATTTATTCAACCACCGGTACAATTGAATTATATAAAAGTTCACTAAAAAATACTAGTAATTATACAAAAAAATATTACATAAAAATAATCAATTATTTGCTAAAACAGAATTTCTCCCCAATTCCATTTTCATGCTCAAAAGAAAGGTTTTCAAAACCGTTTTATAAAACCACAATCCCAAATTAATTAAATAAAAATAATTTTTAAAATCTACCGTCTAAAAAATTGACAAATAACTATTGTAATAATAATTTCAAACACAATAAAATCGATACTTACTTGACCTTGCATATTCATAATTGCCACAGTGTTCGATCTGCTGCCAACTACAAATTGATCAGTATTACGAGGCAAAAGATGTACAGTATGGATAGGAACTTCACGTCCAACTAAACCCGAAATAGCCTGTATGTTTGGTAAAAAAATTTAAATCAAATATTTAAACTACTAAAACATGAATTAAAACAACCTGAAAAAATAATTCATTGTTGGGTTGAGAAAGGGAAAGCACTTTTTAACTCATAAATGTTGCTAAACAATCAATAAGAGGAGTATATTTCATTAAACTAAGGCGTTGGAGAGTGAAAATATAATTTCAGTGGCGGGGTTGAATAAAGGCCAATTTGATAAATAAATATTGCTAATAAAAAACCATTTAAAAAATTTTCGGTAAACGGAACCTTCAATGTAAGGTATATTTGATGCCAATTTTCTTGTCAAGGTTATTTCCCTTAGTCCAACAGCCACATATAGTACTTGAATAATTCTTATAACTTATCAATTTCCAATAATAGTGATAGTCTGGTTTTTACAATTCCATGTGGTATATTCTGGACTTACACTAATGTAGATTAGAGACCAAATGCACAGTAGTATAACTTTGGTAAATGCGTGCAAATCAGGAATACTTAAAATATATTATCATTAGTATTATTACCCATATCAAATCAAAGCCCTCTTTATTAATTTCAAGTTAGCATAGCATCCCGAATGCCTTGCGAAGAAGAGGTGAGATACAAAGTTAATTTGGAAAATAAATGAAATTCCTTGGCTAAATCGCTTCCTTGCGACGATGCCAATATTCACATAAATTAACGAGATAACTCGGTGTTGTAGCTAGTTGACGGGTCAACAAGCATAACTAGGTACATATGGTAAATGGATATCTTGAAATACCTTTTAATCTTCTTAGGTTTTTGCTAGCACTTATTCACAAAGAAAAATCCGGTTATAAAACTATACACAGAGTCCCTGCTATTATTAGACAGGTTACCCATAGACAGGTTACCCATAGACACCTAGTCCTCCACGTGATGCACCACGTGGAGGACGAACAGTCAGGAATATCACCATCATTGAAATTTGAAAATTCATAAGCATTACTCAAATCTTCGGGGTCATTAGCATACAATGGACGTATCTTTTATTACTATTTTAATTCAAAACCTTTTCGCTCTCGAGAGCACATACAACAAGACTGTACATAACATTTTTGGCTTTGAAAATCGTGCATATTACTATTGTCAGAGATAAAGCTGATGGGCTATGGTTAATAACCTTGACAAAACATCAAGCCACCTAGTCAACAGTCGCACCTTCACAAGGATGCCATCTATTAGCCAAAAACGTTTTGTTATTCTCCTACAAAACCAATAAAAACAGTCATTTAATATTTTTAAAAATAGGTGACCAAATCATCGGTCATACATGTAACGACTGCAATATCGTTGATTATCAAAACAAAATCTATTGAAGCCGATCTAGTTTGGCAAGTCAAGTTTATCGTTAAAATCTTACTTTATACGTATGAGCGCATTCGCCAGTTCGAATGGACCAAATCCGCACCGATCCATCTGCACTGCCACTAATTATATAATGTCCATCGGGCATAAAACTGACCGAATTCACTACTCCCGTATGACCGCTAAATTCCTTGATCAACTTTCCCGACTTCATTCCATAAATGCTGTTTAGGATAATACACAAAGTAGTATTAGTTATCAAAAACTTTTCTGGTTGAATATTTAGCAAAATAAAAAATAGATAACTAATTCCTTTAGAAAAACCTTCCAATCAGGAATGCTAATGATCCTAAGGATTTGGGTAATGAGTATAAAGTCTCAATTTCCAATGATGGTAATATTTCTGATTGTTTGTCTTCCATGTGGTGCATTCTGGTTTAAGTGCCCACGGGTATCTGGACTAATAACAATAGAAACCTGGTGCATGGCGGTATATTTTGGCTTCCGCTTCAATGGGTCGGTGCAAGCATACACCCAAAGTACCTAAAAAGTATCCTAATGTATATGCATACCACATGTAGTCCTTGGGTTAAAGAAGACAACCTTGACAAAAAATCAGCAGGCCTCGTCAATCTTTGTAGACGCTGGCGCCGCCACAAGGATACCAGCTACTGGCAAAAAAACTTCCTTATTCTTCTACGTTTGTTACGCTCATCAAGCCATCAAAATCATCGCTTTAATATGTCGTGCAAATGTAGAAATAATTAAGAGGTGACTATGTCACCAACAACAAGAAAAATCAGGAATCTTGGTTGAGATGGAATTGTGTACAACCTAAACATTTTCTAGGAATAAAATAATATATTCGCAATAAAATATACTGAATTCGATATATATATAACTATAAATGCATTAATTTTTGCAATAGATACATTGAGAAAGTCAGTAAAAATATATAATCTCAGTTAAATAAAAATATTTTATATTAAATAGGTTGGTTGCATGATCATCTCTTCATTGCTTCTACATTCATAAAGCATCTCACGCAATTGCATCTGATATTTTATATGAAAAACCTAGTGCACATAACAAACTTGGAAAGTTTTTTTCCAACTAATAGACAGCATCTTCGTAATAGCACTACTACTTAATAAAAGGAGTTTATCCCTGATGATGATAATGCCAAGGTTTACTGTCTTACTCAAACAACTACATATAATGCACGTTGTTTTTTCAAATATCATGAGCGTATGTTTACATCTATTCATCAAGGCTGAAACTTAGTTACACCACTGTATACTTAGTCTCTTATCCAGAAAGCATCATATAGATGAATAAAAACCAGTTATTATCACCATCATAAAAAAATAAAAACATTATTCAAATAATGAGAATCATTAGCATTCTTAAATATACTATAATGCAACTTATACTTCTATAATATAAAACTCAAAAAAATATTGCGTACCGAATATTATGATCAAGACTGGCTGTAAGTAAATGAGTGTTGTCTTTAGAAAATTGAATGGCAGTTACACCTCTGTGATGAGCTTTTTCGAATCTTCTGAGACATTGACCATTGTGTATTCGCCATACTTTAACCATTCCATTAGCAGAACCGGAAGCCAGCATTTCTGAATCACGGCTAAAAGCCAAACACAGTACGCTTTCTTCCATCATCATAAAAGCATCCTCAAATTTTTTTAAATAAACATTTATACCAATGTTTAATTGTCAGTGTTTTAATTAAAAATAAAATTATTTATGTAGCATTATTTAATCAAAATTAAAAAATAAATAATTAATTTAACTAATATATACTTATATAATGTGCTTCAATCTTGTCTAATTAAAATAAATACTAAAGCAAAAAAGTCAAAAATATACAAAAATGTATGAATTATTATAAATAAAATGCATAAGCTTAATAACAGAAACCCTAAAAACAAGCATTTCAACAGACATATTCATTATTAGTTAGTTAAAAAATACAAAAACCTATTTTTATTTAACGTATCGTTTGAAAAGCCATCAATTATGACGTACTTGTGCTTGGTATTTTAAATCCTTCCTTAATTTTCCATTTGTAAAATTCCACACTTCAATAAATCCATCAACTGAACCCGTAACCAAAAACTGACCATCGGGACTGAATTTTGCACATTCAATATGACACTGTTGTGCGACCTGTTTTATATATATATATATATATATATATATATATATATATATATATACAGGTTAACAGGTTAATACACGAGTGCAAACCATAAAAATAATATTAAGTTTAAAATTACACGAATAATAGTTGAAAGTTTGGTAGGTGGCTTTTCATCTTCTTGTTCCCGAACAGCTGCTTTACCACGAAATATATCAATCGACGTTCCAGCTGGCAATAAACCTTGATGTTGCTGCCACTTCAACGCTTGACTTAAAAGAGCAAGGAGACGGGACGGAGCTACAATGCCAACATCTTCGGACAATGAAGTAGCCAATTCTTGGCGTTTTCGGTCGCGATTATAGCCTTCAGAATAAGCCTAAAATAAAATAAAAGTAAAACGGAGAAAACTAACTTCTCGTGGATCAAAATAAGATCGTGAAAGCAAACTGTCTAAATTATTAAATCTTTCAGAATATTTGTTTTTTAAAGTCATCATTATTGGAGTTTGACGCAATATTAAACGAGCTGCAGCTAAATCACGTGTTTCAACAAGTTCAATAAAAATCTGTAGAATAATAAGCTCAAGTAAATAAGCAAACCTGTTCATATAAATCCATTAATTTCCTCAATGGCAATTTCAAATTTTCGACAACTTGTAACACAACATCCCAATGACCATTAATAACTTCTGTGACAAACGTTTCTAGTGAATCGACAGTATTTAGTTGAATTTGTGTTTCATCCTGTTTATGATTAAATGGAATATATTTACCTGCAACACTTGCAACGTTTTTAACAAATTACTTTCTTTCAAATATTGTTCAATAAGACGTACAACACTGTAAAAACATGAATTATTGATAAAAAAACGTACTCAGATGATTCTATCTCAATATCCATTGCAAAAAGATATAATAACGCAAAGTTTGAAGGTCAAACTTTAAAACATGTTTATGCTATTTAAGTCGAATCAAATACTGTCATTACAGTGTCATTATTTAAATTTTTATTATTATTATTATTAATTTTTATTATATTTATTATTTAAAAGTTAATTAATATAATTGCAACATCTATTGTTATAAAATGTAGTAAACGTTTTTAATTTAATTAGTTTTTTTTATTACCCTTTTATATATAATTGTACATTTTTTAAATTTTTAGTAAAACATTGCATTTGTACAATTATTATAATCGGTTTAACTATAGCTTAGTCGCAAATCAATATTTGAGCTAACTAGAAGCAGCCAATTTGATTCTAAGAGTTTCCCAGGAAGAGATTTTGGCTGCCACTAAGCAACACGTTTAGGATACAAAGTGTGATTACAATTTTATAAATTAAGGTATTAAAAACAATATCACTAATTATAAAAATTAGTCACTAATATCATTTCCTCATGTTCTACTAAGGTTAAAAATTTTAAATATGTAAACTTTTTTGCAAGCGTCCCCACTCAGCTTACCCTATCCTAGTTACTTTCACTTCCTCACTTATCAAAAAAAATATTTTGATGTTTTGGTTTAGCGTTCGCTTTGATTATCCTGGTGTTCGCGTATCAAATGATTTTTTGGGGGATGAGCGCTCTATTAAGTTTTCTAGGTCCTTAACCCCCATAGACAACACCGTTCTTACAGTTCAACTCACCCTTTTAAGAAGGATAATTCTGACATACGACATTTTTGGCTATTACCCCAAAGTCAAACTCGCATCCTCAACAAATTATCTGAACTACAAAAACTAGTTGGCTCAACCTCTCCATATATTATAGGAATCACAGAAACCCGATTTTTAGATGACATACTAGACAGTAAAACACTTATAGTAGGATTTAACATAGCTGGACAAGACTTATGTAAGAGCAAATGTGGAATATGCCTTTTCTATGACCGTGATGACATACCATATTTTATTGTGTTCTCACATCATAGCACTCATCAGGATGGATATGATGTTGTTTATCTGGCATCAGGTTCTCATACGATTTGCTTTTTATTCTACCGCCCTACCTCATTATCAAAAGCTTTCACTAAGGCTCTCATATCAGAACTCAAATATTGTTTTTTTTTCTTTCCTACAAATACCGCATTCTAATAGATGATTTCAATTGCTATTCTCATAAATAGCTCTCTTTTTCCGGTTTCTCCAATATATTCGAAAATAAGCTTTTGAATCTTAGCACACAAAATGTACTATTTCTTACTAGATATAGACTCGGTTCTTTCCTTCTTATCTTGTCTTTACCAATAAATCCTTTTTTATCTACTCTATCTCATATTTGCCCCTTTTAGGGAAGAATAATTACATCCTCTTAACCTTTAAAGTATCTTTTTACTCTCGTAGCTCTAGCAGTAAACTGGACAACTTAGCACCTATCCCTGATTTAAAAAAAGTTGATTTCAAAAAACTTCCTCAATTCCTCATATCCGCCAACTGCGACCCCTTATACGACAAAAATTTAAAGCAGACTTACTCACACTTTGTAGAATTAATCAAGGAAGGTATCAATAGGTTTGTTCCATTTAGGATTTCTTTCTTTACCAAACCTAAACTCCCAAGGAAAATTGTCCGTTTAATTTAGAAACGGAGCAGGTTTTTCTATTTTTCGAAATCTACCAAGCTCCTCTGCTCCTACTATAATTATATTTCAACCAGAAACAAATGCTCCAGACTAATTAAGTTGCATAAGCATTTAACCTTTTTAAATAGAGCAAAAGATAATAAGAGTCTTTTATTTATTAAGGACAGACGAGCTTTTAAAATCTCATTATTATATATATTATATTATACAAAACCCTTTTACTTTAACAATAAGCATGGGGCAATACAGGTTACAGGTTGAATACGCGAGTTGAGTAGGAGTAAAACTCCTTTTGATCCTCGGTTCTGTTTATCAAGTTTAGCAGAAGATTAATAACAATAAAATAAATAAAATTAACATGATTGAATATTAGGATACCAGAAGTTAGTTAGAAGTAAATGGATAGATCAAATAAACTTGGAAAGCTGATAATTATCATAAGCCTTTTTGAAGGCGGAAAGTGAGAACGCAGAGATGACGCTGCCAGGCAGATTGTTCCATGGAGTGATCACTTTGTGTGAGAAGTGATGACTTCTCAGTCTGAAAAAAGATCTAGGTTTAAATAATTTAAGGTTATGTCCCCTGAGTGAATTTTGGGCTAAATTAAAAAAGGGCACATGAGAGCCGGAATTGAAAAGTTGATGAGTCAGGATGGCATCACCCCAGAGACGCCTATCACTTAGAGGAAATAATTTTAGGGATTTGAGCCTAAGACAACAATTACAGCAAAACAACAACAATAAATTCACGTTGACATTGAAGATTCTGCAAATCAAAGATTGAGCTTTCTTCCGGCTTTTACTCAACCCTGTCATCTGTGGAACTCTGTCATCCAGATACGTGCAATCACTTCTTTGCCGTTGTTTACCGGAATGAAGCCCTCTTAATTGTTTCCGCAGCAGTATAAATTTTTACAGGGGTCCGGTTGCTAACCTTGCGAGCTCAAACCCTCATCCTTTATCCAGGCTTGGAACCGGCTAGATTTAATCATTTCTGATCCAAACTAGGCCTGTTTAAAAAATGATGGGTTATTACTAACTGGACCCCGACCTTACAACAGTTTTAGGAATTATTTTAACTATGTGTTTTAATTGTCTGAATTTCCCTCTCCCGAATACTAAGACACATACCACTCAATAAGTCCTTTTATTCCGAATGCTCAAGCAGTTCTTAGTCAACTCGTTCAGCTCAAACTTTTCTCCTGTAGTGCCAACGGGATTTATCCAAGTCTACTTAAAGAATGTGCTGAAATACTTGGACCCCACTTAACCCAAATAATCTCTCCTTAAACTCCGGCCGTTCTCCACTTATCTGGAAGTCGGCATTTATTAGGCCATTATACAAATTGGGTACTTAATCTATTCCAGATAGCTATATACCAATTAGTATTCTATTAAACTCAAGTAAAATTATTGAGAGGTTAATTAGGACTCATTTAATAAATTTTATTTTTTAGTTTAATATAATTAGCCCGACCCAACATGGCTTTATGCCTCACAGGTTCTGTCTCACTAA
Source organism: Cardicola forsteri (assembly GCA_025895645.1). NCBI lineage: Eukaryota > Metazoa > Platyhelminthes > Trematoda > Strigeidida > Aporocotylidae > Cardicola > Cardicola forsteri. Next base: position 223,896 of record JAKXYG010000553.1, on the reverse strand, counting down.
TTGAGTAACTTATACAAATAGCATTACAAGCATACTATATTCAAGGTCATTAGTTAATGCCATTTACTTTGACTTTGCAAAAGCGTTTGATAAAATACCTTATGATCTAGTTTTAAATAAGTTAAGATCATTTGGCATCACTAGTCCAATTCATACTTGGATTTCAAACTTTTTTTCTAATTATTCTTTAAGGGTCCGACTTGGAACAGACCCATCCCTTCGTTGTTAAATCAGTTCAGGCGTGCCCCAAGAGTTGGTATTAAGGCCTATACTGTTTATTATTTTTTGTCAACGATTTACCAGCAGTAGTTCAATCCAACATCCTGCTTTATGCAGACGATGTTATGATCTGGGTTTCTAACCCTGATCTATTACAGATTAACATCCCCAATATCTATGGCTGGGCTGTCAAAACTTTCTCTTATTAAATTTAGCTAAGTGCAAACACATATATTTTAATAAGCAATCCGGGAATGCATTTATAATGTCACATCCTAACTTCCAACCGACAGAATCGGTTAAGTTTATAAAAAATCTAGAAGTATTAGTGGACCCTGCACGCAAGTTTACGGGACATCATACTAGAGCAGTTCAAACTTGCTATCGGTTTTCTAAATTCTTAAAAAAACATCTAGGTAGTCATCCCCGGGACGTGCTTATCTGCTTTATATTAGACCGCACGTGGAATATTGTGCTCAGGTTACTACACCAATTCTTAAATTTGACATACAGTCGCCAAAAGGTGCAAAGGGCTATCTCTAAACTGTCTAGGTCTATAAAACATTTGCCCTACCAAGATAGACTGCACTTTCTCAAAGTGTTTCCCTAATGCTAGCAAGGGTTTTGGGATAATCTTAATTTGGTGCTTCAATTTTGATCAGGGATCATAATCTCAAATTAAATAACTCAGGATATATTCCAACTTGAGACTCCATTACTTCTCCCAGAGTTACCAACACCTGGAATAGTCTGCCTTTAAACCTGATCAATGCCCAATCTGCATATGATCTCCACGCCCTCTCTAATTTCACATAATTTTTATCGGTGTACTCTCCAGGTATATTAATGTTTTATTTGTTTTAAGTCTTTGTTTAATTTTCGTTTTTTCTTAACATGATGTCGACACATTTGAGCCGAGGATCAAAGGGAGATTGTCTCCTACTCAACTCGTGAACCAACCTGTAAGATAGTTATTTTATTTCTGTTTAAATGTATTAAAGTGTTGGGGAAAATATTAATTGCATTATACTAACACTTTTTATCTTTACTCAATTTTATTTTTATTGCTAAGACTAACAAGCAATGCAGCTTTAAAAACTTAGATACCTTTATTTTTAGAAAAAGCAAATAAAACCTGGGTACTGGTAAGACTAATGCTTACTGCGTACTACAAATGCAACATTTATCGTTTGTTTTAATTATTAATACTGTGTGATTTTATAATGGTAAATGTTGGACGTCATATAATTTTTAATTGCTCGAAATTTAAGTAAATTGTATTAAATGTGGGTTTTGTTCTCTGATTGGTTCATTTTAAAATTGAGCTGTAATTGCATATTTTGGGTACTATTTAGTGTAAATATTTTTGTACTCGCCTCATTTTGCAATGGTATTTATTTATGCACCGGACTGGATTAGACTTAGTTATTTTAATTAGAAGGATGTGGAAAAATAGATACCAACAGTGAGTTTTATCACTGTGTATTTCGACAAAACCGTGGAAGAGGTAAAAGATTCCCATAAAATTTTTTACAGATGTACGTTTTATCAGAAGGCACAAGACTTCGGAAGACTAAGTAATTTTACTTTTATGTATGTCTTTGTAGAACTAAAATTTTAAATTGTTCTGCACGTTTTACAGTGACTTAAAAACGATAAATATGTTGTAACCCCACCAAATTTGGAGCACGATCACACATGCTCCACTAAAGAAATTGCTTTAGATCCTAACAGGAGAAGGCTAACAAAGGACAAAGAATCTGAATTAAAATTATTATTTGTGCAGAAACGTCCTATTTCCCAAATTCAGATATATGCTTGTAACAAATTTAAAAAAGACGTCACAGCTAGAGATTTGTATAATCTTCGGTAGAAATTTGATCACAGTACGATGAGATTTAACTTAATTTTTAGAAACTGCGAATCTTGAAAAAATGCCGTCCTTTTTAAAGAAAGAAGGATTAGTGGCATGCGAACGGGACAGCGATAAAAAATATACTGTAATCGGTTTTTGCCACACTGATCAAAGAGTATTATATACAAAATTTCCTGAAAATGTCTGTTTTGATGCCACTTGCAGTACAACAAGAAATTATTATATTTTTGCTATGTAATAAATTTTTATTATATTGTATTTGTTTTTTGCTTATTACAAAATATTTACGTTAATGCCAACTAAGGAACATTTGCAATCGCTGTTAGAATAACGGTAACGTATTATCTGAAAAATGGAGACAATTTTTGCTGGCCTTATTAACGTCCTAAGTTAACGCGTGTGATAAGACTAGGATAATTAACCCCGTTTTTATTAAAATCAATAAAGTAGTTAATGCATAATAGGTATTAGTTTTTCGAATAAGCGACCAAAATCGTATGGCACCAAATAACACTAGTAGTATACTTGATCTCAGTTTCTATAGGATCGACCTACTTTTCTATGAAAACATTATTTAACTTAATGTATGTAAAATATAAGTAAATCTAACATTATTTTGAACAATGATCACACCTGCTGCGATTGCAATATTTGTACAGTACTGTCCATTTATTGGTAAATCAAAAGGTTTGTGTAACATTATTGACGGCTAAGCAGATAACGGGTATTTTATGTGATTCTCATCATGTGATGTGTAAAAATAACATTTTAGTCTGGTTTAATAATACTGTTGTTAATTAAATTCTACCGTAAAATAGGTATTTAATAAGATAACTATCCCTTATTTTAGGAAGTATCCCAATGTGATTCTCAGTAAAATGACACTTATTACATTGTAACAAAGACCAACATAATTCATGAAATATGATCCCTTGTCCTAGTTTATTATAGGCACTAGTAATATAAAAACCTCACAAAAAGTATGAAACATTTTTTAAAATAGATAATCTTTATAATGCTAATATGATAATCTTTAATTTACCATTTATGCACAATTGTCTTCCTCTTGATATTTTTACACTGGAAGTATGTTTTTATTAATTTCCGTTTTCAGTTGTTACTGTAATTTGTAAATTTTGCAGTGCCACGCATATGAAGCAATAAAGTATAAAAGTTTTTGATCTTTGTTGGCGTGTAGCTATGTCCACGTAAGATTTATATGGTAGATGATAAAACCAACCAAGGGAAAAAGTTGCGAAAAAAAGGAACCAATAAGAGCTAGATAACCCTTTGTGTGAGTGTGTGATCAAATTTACACAATAATGCAATACAAATCGTATAGTACTGTAAATACTGATTTTTCCACCTGATATACATTGTCAAGGTCAAAAAATTCCCTTTGGATAGAAGAATGCACCAACGGGACGTACTCACGGAGGTTGACCAATAGGATTTTTTTTTAATTCTTTTTTTCTTGGTTGGTTTTACCACCTACCGTTTGTATCTATAGATTGTTCATATTTGGATTAGTTGCTAAAGTAAATGCCAACTTCACCATTGCACTTGTGTAATAACTATTCAGACAACGATTGCGTCATTTACTTAAATAAACAAAATTTCATTTGGCTTAACTACTCTTCATGTGAAACCGATTTTTATCAAGTAGACTTAAAATTCCAATTTACAGTTCTTTGATAAAGCATAATTATCTAAATAGTTAATGAGAGTTACAAACTGTCTAAATCACATGTATCAAAAACTATTTGTACATAAATGGAATGGTAACGCCTATGCTGTCTTTGAACAATATTTTTTCCAAGTACTTTTAATAAATACTGCTTTTCATACAATATTTTTATTCGTTTAATATTAATAATAATCCGATAACAAATGTTTGAGTAGACCAACTTTGTCAAAACTGAATGCATCAAAAATTATTTTGACATTACTTTAATATTAACAGCTATTCTGTTTCAAGGAAATATTTACATGTACTGTTCATAAACATGGTATTCTGGTCAAATACTCTTATTAGTCACAGTTATTTGTTAAAGTACAGTTACCTAAATACTTAATGTGATTTTTTTCCATTCACACAGCCTGGAAGTTACATACTGCCCTAGAATGACTACATTCCTATACCATTAAGTAGAAAATATATATTTTAAATGGTTTAAGAAAAATTAAAACAGATAATCAGTGATGCAGGTGTTTATTTTTCCGATATAATATGACTAATTGATCATAAACCACTTTTAAATTTTTTATTCTCACATTGTGCTATCTAAATGTAGTCATTCCAGGGCAGTATGTAACTTCCGTATTGTGTGAATTCAAAAAAATAACTGCTTCTATATCAAGCAAATTTTAAGTATAACCGAATAATATAAATAATGGGTTAAATATCGAAGTGTATTGAATACATACTGACAACATAAAAGACGTTTTAACCATACGATGGAACGTCCTTATTCCTATTGTCCAATAACTTGCATATACTAATATCTGAAGCAAAAATTACCAAATACTTCGATTCTTATAGCAGTTTCATGTTGTCAGTGCTTTTCTATGTTAGGTTTAGACAAACGACCTTTTTCTTCATCTTAGATGCAAACAGGTAGATGATAAAACCAACCAAGGGAAAAAGAATTAAAAAAATCCTATTGGTCAACTTCCGTGAGTGAGTGTGAATCATGTTGGTGCATTCTTCTATCATGTATATAAGGCAAAAATATCAATATTTACATAGCACTATACGATTTGTATTGCATCATCATGCAAATTTGGTGACACATTTTGAAACTTTTCCATCCCCAACTGACGAGTAATCACACACTCACACATACTGTTTGTATTGAACCATATAACATTAGTAATACACTTATCGATCGTAGTTCAGTGACATCAACTCACTATGTTAACAGAACATCGCTTAATGCAATATATGTAAAGTATAACCTATTCTCTCCATTCATTTATCGATTTGCATCCCATTTTATCGTAGTGCTATTGAATGCATATACAATGAGTCAAAGAAGTTTCAATAACAGAGTTGTTTTATTTAACCATAAAACAAGGGTTGATTTTGTGAGCTTAAAGTACAGAATAACAACGACTATGAATGGTGAATGAGAATTTACAAATATTATTAAAAGCTAAATAGAAAACTCTTTTAAAATATAAATAGTAGGAGTAGTGTTGAAAATAGTAAAGTTGTACTATACTAAAATTGCACCGAATTAAAAAACAATTCCTCAGTTAATAATTAGCATAGGTAAATGAAAAATTTTAATAACATTATTACTGCTTATGAAGATCAAATTGTAGTATTTAGCAATTTGTAATAATGTAGTACATCATAAAAAATACAATTTTACGCTATTCTGTGTTCCTCACGTCAAAAAAGTTATGTAATTAACAACTGTGTATGTGCCGTTTTGTTCTAACAAATGCAAATAAATTATTAATTTTATGACACATTATATCAGTTTATAAGCAGCCTCCAATAAAAGACCTATGTAATTACTCTGAACTGCATTTATTTTATTGCAGTAAGACGTAAGTCAATTCATTACAATAGCGCTCACTCATCGATTTTAGTTCTACAGTAGGCAACGTATGTCACTCCAATTAATTTTTTTAAATATTTTTGTTTGTAAAATAAATTAATGTATATTTCTAAAATAACAATTATTCAAAAGGTAATGTTTATTTTAATAGGACTTACAATTTATTATACGTTTTCCTTATTTAGACCACAAAAGCTTACTTTTATTCAACTTCTTCCATACAGTCCAGACCTCAATATAATTGAAAACTTTTTTAGCATTTTAAAACGTGAGAAAACTGATTGAAGGTAAAAATTATATTTCAAAGGCCTATATTGGTACCTTGATAGATTCCTACCCCAAGCGGCTGGCAGAGGTTGAACAAAAGCGTGGATATCACTTAAATTACTGACATTATTAAGTTTGTTGCCTTTATTTTGTATATTTATGTATTTTAGTAGATAAAACTATTTTTTTAAACCAATTATCTGTGTTTGTTTTTAAGTTTTCATAATGGTGGTATTGTGCTTTATTGCGAAAACAAAATGTTATTGTGTTACATTAATAATTTTTTGCGAATAATATTAAATGTATATATATTAGTAAAGTATTATCTAAGGTACTTATTAATAAACGTGAGATATGTCTAAGATAAGTAACAAGTGCTAATGATCCTGAGGATTTGAATAATGCTTGTAAAGTCTCAATTTCCAATGATGGTGATATTCCTGACTGTTAGTCCTCCACGTGGTGCATCCTGGACTAGGTGCCCCTAGGCATCTAGACTAATAACAGCAGGGTCGGAGTGCACAGCGGTATAACTGGGCTTCCGCTACGGCGGGTGGGTGCGAACATACACCCAGGATACTTAAAAGGTATCTAAAGGTATACGTATATTATATGTAGCCCTTGGGCTAAGGGAGATAACCCTGACAAAAAATCAGGCGGCCTCGTCAATCTTTGCGAACAGTGGCGTCGTCACAAGGATGCCGTCTACCAGCCAAGAAACTTTATTCTTCCACGTTTGTCTACGCTTGTCAAGCCATCGAAATCGATCGTTCTACATGTCGTATAAATATGGGAAATAATGAAGAGGTGACCACGTCACCAACCAAATGAATGAAATGAATATATTTCAATATTATAGTAGGTCAACATTGTATTCACTTATGTCACTATCTGTATGCAATAGTTATAATATAACTTCTTTCTGTTGTTAATATAACCGGAATATTGTCAACTATTTCTATAAATTAAGTATAAAAATGTGTAAAAACAGATTGGAACCGAAAATAATAGACAATGATGCTTTAATTTAACTAATAATAGTACGTGCATTACAAAATAATAAAAAATTACGCTCAACAAAACTGCTATAATCTTTAAAATATCTACAATTAATAATTTAACAACTGTAATTAATAAACAAAACTGCATTTTTTTTCAAAAATAACCATTTTATTTCAATATACTGACTACTTTTTTTACCGGGAGTAGACTATAAACAGCATGTTTTACTATTGGCTGTTGTGATTTTATCGACATGACTACTGAAAATGGACACATTCACACTGAAACTATTTCTATTGGTCCAAATTATGATAATAAAATTATATTTTTTAATGATATGATCGTTTAAAACGTTGATCTACTAAAGCAGACGAGGTAACAATAATACTTAAGGCTTGATTTGTAGCAACCTTCCAATAAATTATCTGTATTATAACCAACAAACAAAACAACTCATACGCACCATCAAATTGTGAACAAAATATCAGAATGAAAGCAATTGGTAAATTAACATTGGTTGATAATTATATATTTTTAGCAATAAATGTAATTTAAACACGATCAAGGCTCAAAAACATCTATTTATTTTTCTATATCTAAAAGCTCGCAATATGTTTTTTATTTACAATAAAATCGTTATAAAATAAAGCATGAATCTGTTTCTAAAATATTCTGTCTGGAAATATATTATTAATGTATCAACTCGTAAATATAAAAAAGAATTAAAAATCAATCACTCTTCCTTCATTATCAAAATCCCTCAGATCAAGCGAAGTCAACTCTGGTATGTTTATTTCTGTAAATATAAAAACAACACGGTAATTAAATTATTGGTTAATTAAAATATTTTAAATTTATAAATGCCGTTCCCTATACAAGAACACTATCACTCATCACCGTTATCTATTGAGCTAAATGAACACTAATCAGAAATGATTCAATTGAGCCAGTCCTGGTAATGGAAGTCAAATCCAGTCAAGTCTGTCCTGTTCGAATGTCCAACAGAAGAATTATGTTTTTGTCGAGAGAATATTTAGCTAGAATCTAAATACGACAAGTTGCATTCAGTACCGATAGTAGAACTCAAACTTGTGTCCCAACCAACAATCTATACCATTTGTTAACCATTTGTTTTTTCCAAATATAAAAAAATTAACTAAACTACTTGCGCAATAACTCCGCCTAGCTTGGACTAGAAATGATTCAATTTAGCCAGTCCCAAGCCTGGAAAAAGGAGGAGGGTTTGAGTGCGCAAGGTTAGCAACCTGACCTAGTGTAAATAATTTATACTGCTACGAAACAATACAAGAGGACGCCATTCCGGCAAACAACGGCAAAGAAGTGATCGCACGTATCTGGATGACAGAGTTACGCAGATGGCAGGGTTGAGTGAAAGCCGAAAGGAAGCTCAATATTCAAGACGTTGTTTTGCTATAATTGTTGTCTTATTGCCCCATGCTTATTTTTAAAGCAAGAGGATTTTGTATAATATATAATATAATATAAAAGTAACTACTCATAATTGATTAACATCCTAAAAGTTACAATTGTTTCTGTTTGTTGCAAACACGGTTTATCTATCCAAACTAGTATAAACTGATAGTTAAATAATTATAATTACAATATCTTATCAAATTTCTTAATGTGCCAAAAACAAACATTGTGCGTTCAAAGGCAATTCCGCAGCTGTTAATTGTAACTTAAAACGTTGCAATGAAATATGACTTTTAAACTTCCTTTCAATTTCCAACATAACCCATGGTATTATGAAATTTTAGTTACCAACAATCAACTTATCTGAAGCAGAAATGCAAAAACTTTCAAACCATATGAAGATTGTAAATAAATAGTATAATTCATAAATCCCACTCGTAAATGCCGACAGTGATGTAAATCGTAACTGAAACATACTATCGTCTACTCATTCCATAAATGTTTAATTTTCGACATTTGAACACAGACTCTTGTATAAGTGCCAAGTTCATACCCTAAAGTATTGCCATTATCAACGTTAAAATGTTCCCCTTGCAAAACAAAAAAGCTTGTCTCATTCAAAACAATAATTTTGAATAAAAAGCAAGCAACGTACCAAAATGCGATTCTAACTGCGCAATCAAATGCAATTCGTCCGAAGTGAGAAAATTGATGGCCAATCCCTCTTTACCAAACCGACCCGAACGTCCAATGCGATGCAAGTAGGTTTCACAATCGGCTGCTCCCGATCGAATTGTCGGCATATTCCAATTAATAACCAGATTGACTTGGGGAATATCCAAACCTAAAGCAAATAAATATAAATAAAAACAATAAGTCATCTAGGGATGCTAATAATCCTGAGGATTTGAGTAATGCTTATAAAGTCTCAATTTCCAATGATGGTAATATTCCTGACTGTTAGTCCTCCACGTGGTGCATCCTGGACTAGATGCCCCTAGGCATCTAGACTAATAACAGCAGGGTCCGAGTGCACAGCGGTATAACTGGGCTTCCGCTACGGCGGGTGGGTGCAAACACACCCAGGATAGTTAAAAGGTATCTAAAGGTATACGTATACCATATGTAGCCCTTGGGCTAAGGGAGATAACCCTGACAAAAAATCAGGCGTTCTCGTCAATCTTTGCGAACAGTGGCGACGTCACAAGGATGCCGTCTACCAGCCAAGAAACTTTGTTATTCTTCCACGTTTGTCTACGCATGTTAAGCCATCGAAATCGATCGTTCTACATGTCGTATAAATATGGGAAATAATGAAGAGGTGACCACATCACCAACCAAAATGAATGAAATGAATGAATCTGGTTAGTAGAATAGTCACTATATTATTCGCCCAATTTAATGAATATAGAGCCCATGGCTAACATAATAAAATTCACTAGATCATAGACAGTCAATATTTAATTAATCAGCATAATTAATTTTTTAAATAAAACGAAAGTTGGTAGAGAAGCAACTCTTCATCAATTGCAAATTCGTAAAAGCTTCTCGAATAAGCAATTGCTCACGGTTTTCGAAGCCTGGAGAGATATATCAACACATTTTCTGAGCCATCGTTTCCAGGATAAAGTCCCAACCAAAATAGCGCGAGGATCCAAGTACGTTTCTGAATACCTTTCCTTCTCTTCCAATCGGGATTTGGATAGGCCAAGGTGAGACTGCGTCAGGATTTCTACGAAGAAAGTATCCAAACCAGAGTAATCTTCGTTTGTCGCAATACCAATTTTTTTGATGTTTGCTACTTTGAATGTTTTGCGAGAAACATCTTTCAGCAGTGGACATTTTAGCGAAACCGAACGTGGGCCGGTGATGGGATTCGAACCCATGCCCACCGAGGTCCAAATTCGAGCGCTGTACCGCTAGACCACCAATAATGGGAGATCGTGATATTGTCGATCATTTCCAATACTTGGTCCAATCCCCCTGATAATGGGGATGCAAAATGTATGTTGTGCCAAATGTATCTTATATATCTTGCTTGAAATTTTGTTGATTCATAATCTGACACAGTCCAGGTTTCACATATGTACAGAAGTACAGTGGAAACCAATAAAGAAAAATTGTTTATCTTCGTGAAGTTTCCAAAGTTTCTAAGTTTTCCAAACTCAGCAGCAGCCGAACAAATTCGACGATTTACGTCATTAGATAAACTGCCGTCAACAATAATTGTAGAACCCAGATACGTAAATTCCTTTAGATTGGAGAGCATATAATTTGATACAATCATGGGATTAAAATGACTACAGCAAAAGTGACAATTTTGGCAACTATACAAAGTAAACCCCGATGCCCGTCTATTTAGCAGGTATTTGTCAATCTTCTTTCTTATGAACAGGAACAATAGTAGCACAGTGCCAGTCTTCAGAGAACTGCTCTGTTGGGCAATAATCCGTTGTAATACCACAGAGGTCTCCAACAGGCCGCGAAGAACCGTATTTGAAGACATACGCAAGATTTCCGTCAAAACCGGTGGATTAACTAGCTTTGAGTTTAATGTAAATGGGCATTTCTTTGGGGGGGGGAGGGCGTTCTACGGAGTCAAGGACGAATGGTCATGCAGCTATCCTATTTGCGATTTCACGATGGTTTAAAATCTAATTAAAATGGAGTAACCAGTCTTCATTTGAAATGCCATACTACTTGATCTCTTCTGTACTATACAGGGATACAATATTCACAAATTTTTAAGCTGTCCAATTTGCAATTTCCACTTTCAATCATAAATATTTTTATTTAAACAATTAGGTTACATAATTGTTGGTTAACTGATTATCTTTTCATTATTTCCATATATACGTAAAGTATGGCAAAAAACAATCACTGCCCATCATTCCAGGTCCGCGAAGATACGATAAATACACCAAATTAAATTATATTAAATCATAGACAATGGTCTTACATCGGTGTTAATACTGATGAAATTTGACGTGTCGAGATTAAATTCCTCAGCGACTACATATACCTTAAGACACCTAAGTTCCACAACTGTAGACTTACAACCACCATTAAGACAACAGCACACTTATAATGCTATTAACTCGGTCTTTGATCTGAGTTAGTCTTGTGATTATTAGCGATGGCATAGTATAAAATGTTCAAGGACACGATCAAAGAAACGAAAAAGTACCTAAAGGTAAACTAATATCGTTTGTAGTTATTAAACAAAGAGAATCCAACCTGAAAATACTCCAAGCTCAAAGATTCTTGCAACACTAGCAATCTTACACGAATACAGCCCATTTCACTAACCACCTTCATTAATTCCTCATAATGTCTCGACAAAAAATGCCACAAACCTCTAGAGCAAACGTTGGTCGTTATGAGAACACGAAAATGGACATCTCGAAAAGAACGAATGACAATTTCACGTTGAGTTACGTCCAAATCTCCAGAAAGTATTCCAACCTTGTGCCCATCCAAACTCATTTTGCCCTCAAGCCAACTTGCTTCTTTTCGGGTCTAAAAATAGGAAAGAATGGTCACATTCATTTCACTGTAGTTAGAAATATAGTCACCTTTTCATTTTTTATATTTGAACAATCGACTGCGACGGCTTGATGGGATTGACAAACGCAAAAATACGACGTCATCCTCGTGGATGCTAATGATCCTGAGGATTTGAGTAATGCTTATAAAGTCTCAATTTCCAACGATGGTGAATGAATGAATGAATGAATGAATAGAACCACACTGTTTGTAAACATTAACAAAGCAGCCTGGTTTTGTGCAAAAGTTAACTTCCTTCAACTTATAGTGTACTTATAACTTAAAATACCTTTCAAGTACCCTTGGCGTATGTTTTTATACACCCTACCGAAGAGTTAACCCAGTTATGCACTTCGTAAGGAAAATCATTCATTCATTTTGGTTGGTGACGTGGTCACCTCTTCATTATTTCCCATATTTATACGACATGTAGAACGATCGATTTCGATGGCTTGACAAGCGTAGACAAACGTGGAAGAATAACAAAGTTTCTTGGCTGGTAGACGGCATCCTTGTGACGTCGCCACTGTTCGCAAAGATTGACGAGGCCGCCTGATTTTTTGTCAGGGTTATCTCCCTTAGCCCAAGGGCTACATATGATATACGTATACATTTAGATACCTTTTAAGTATCCTGGGTGTATGTTCGCACCCACCCGCCGTAGCGGAAGCCCAGTTATACCGCTGTGCACTCGGACCCTGCTGTTATTAGTCTAGATTCCTAGGGGCACCTAGTCGAGGATGCACCACGTGGAGGACTAACAGTCAGGAATATCACCATAATTGGAAATTGAGACTTTATAAGCATTACTCAAATCCTCAGGGTCATTAGCATCCCAAAGGAAAATCAGTTCATATTTTGTCTCACATTCAATTCATTAAAAACCACAACCACGAAAAGATAGATTAAACATTCACTTTTTGTAGAACAACAACAAAAACATCATCATTGACTTACATATTTAAAGTAATAAAAAAGCAACTACGGTAGCCTTAACTGAATCAGTTAAAGTGAAGGCAGAAAACCTACAAGCCAAATGATAATCATAGTTATTGAGTGTCAATAGATAAACTTCTCAGAACTTAAAAATTCACCATTGAATGGCTGTGCTACTCTAATTTACCATGACTACACATAACATATTTTGGTTTGCCAATAATACATAATTGGAAATTATATATAAATATATTTAGCAAAGCTGTTTAAGATCTATATGGTTTCGCTCGTTGTCCTCCATTGAACGCACTCACTTAATAACTAGTAAAATATTTCGAACATTCCCAGATATTTGTAAGTCTCTTAACATTTATTGGCCATGTATCTCTAGCACAGTAAAAGAAAGACGATTAAAATAGATTGGCCATGTTTTACGTAGATCGCCCTCTCATCCAGCCAGAATAGCTATGGAAGCCCAACCATTACCCGGATGGAAAAGAAGGCCAGGCGGCCAACGGAAAATTTGGACAGACATTGTAGCATGCGAACTCAGTCCTTTTATTTATGCTAAGCCCCCTCGTCCAAATAAATTATTTAAATGGGCGTCCGTTTGTTCATCCTATGCAGCCAACAGGGATCATTGGAGGGGTTTAACTCGGGATGTAATTAACATTTAATGTCAGCACACCTCAAGTGTCGTTCTTTGAGTACACACTACAAAAGTTGACGTTTTTGCAGACGTTTTGGTTTTTTTGGACTACCCTGAGTGATAATAACCGGTGGGGAATGTTTATCCCCGATGATGATGATGATGATATAAATATATTTATATATATATAGGAATGATTTGAGTAATACTCAGTCCCAATTTCCAGTAATAGTGATATTCTTAACTGTTCGTCCTCCACGTGTGCATCTGGGTCTGGGTGCTCCTAGACATATAGACTAATAACAGCAAGGCCTGAGTGCACAGCAGTATAACTGGGCTTTCGCTTTGGCTGAAAAGTGCGAGCATACACCCAGGGTACTTAAAAAGTATCTGAGCCCTTAGTTGAACAGATATAGCCCTGACAAAAAATCAAACGGCCTCATCGATCTTTGCGAACAGTGGCGACGTCACAAGGATGCCGTCTACCAGCCAAGAAACATTTGTTACGCTTATTAAGCCATCGAATTCGATCGTTTGCTATGCCGTATAAATATGGAAAATAATGAAAAGGTGCCACGTCACCAACCCAAATAAAAATGAAATAAAAATTCGTTTTGACTGATTATGTTATTATCATTAAAATCTAATAGTCGAATTACTTTTTTTCCTACCTAATACGTGTTTTGAAAAAATATTAAAAAGCAACATTTTAAATGTAAAAGAAAATATAATTATAGTTAATTTGAACGTGCTTGAAAATAGACTTTACCAAAAAATATGTCACTGTCACTAATATCTTTCAATGCATTTGCGTTTACAAATTAATTCGAAAATTTGTCAACAGTTGTTTTATATTAATTAAAAAATTCTGGCTGGACAAATACATTGATGATAACTTTATGTCACTTGATAATCATATAAATTGATTAATTTGTCCAAAATATTTACTTTGTACTGTTTTATTTGATGGCACTAATTATAAGTTATGTATGCATGTATATGCTAAATGTACCTCTATTGATGGAATAAACCTTATGTTATTTATTCATTTCCTTTTCGTTATTGTAGGAGTTTTTTGGAGCGAGGATGGAGCGTTATATGTTATTTTATGCTTATTTGGATAATATAAGAAATATTCATGCTCCTTTTCGTTGGTGACGTGGTCACCTATTTATTATTTTCCATTCTATATGACGAAAATCGTGAACAATGGAGGGGAATTATTCGTGATGCTTTGAAAACTTGGAATTAATAAAGAGGTGGCTTTGCAACCAACTTTTGTTGTATAAATAATCGACTTTGACGGCGTAACAACGGCGAATAGAAAAGTTTCTTGACTGATAGACGGCATCCTTGTGACGTCGCCACTGTTCGCAAAGAAAACTTACGTTAATAATTAATTAATTAATCAACCTAGTAGTAATAAAACAGGACCAACTAGCGTTTAAAGAAATATTTATTTGATTTTTGAAATAGCATGACCATATTTTGTAGAGATAAACTGCTAAAATGTAAAAACGCACTCAATGTTGTAATAAAAATGACATGTAGAATTTGAATGCTACATATAATAATATGTATCAACATGGATACATTATCATTATAGGGAATAAACATTGGCTACCGTTTATTACCACCCAGGGTAGACCAAATTGTCAAAATCGAGCAAATGATCAACTTTCACAACGTGCACTCGATAGACGACACTTGAGGTATGCTGACTTCAAATGCCAATTACATCGCAATAAGTGCTATTTACCGCAAATGGTAAGCAATCAAACGCCCAGTTAAGTAATTCATTTAGACGGGAGATGCTTAGCATAAATAAAACAACTGAGTTCGGGGGATGCTAATGATCCTGAGGATTTGAGTAATGCTTATAAAGTTTCAATTTCAATGATGGTGATATTCCTGACTGTTAGTCCTCCACGTGGTGCATCCTGGACTAGGTGCCCCTAGGCATCTAGACTAATAACAGCAGGGTCCGAGTGCACAGCGTTATAACTGGGCTTCCGCTACGGCGGGTGGGTGCGAACATACACCCAGGATACTTAAAGGTATCTAAATGTATACGTATATTATATGTAGCCCTTGGGCTAAGGGAGATAACCCTGACAAAAAATCAGGCGGTCTCGTCAATCTTTGCGAACAGTGGCGACGTCACAAGGATGCCGTCTACCAGCCAAGAAACTTTGTTATTCTTCTACGTTTGCGTTACACTTATCAAGCCATCGAAATCGATCGTTTGCTATGTCGTATAAATATTGGAAATAATGAAGAGGTGACCACGTCACCAACCAAAATGAATGGATGAAACTGAGTTCGGGTCCTACAATGTCAGTACAAATTACTCGTTGACCACTTAGATTTCTTTTCCACTCGGATAACGGTTAGGCTTCCGTAGCTATACTGACTGAAGGTATAGATAGACCACGTCGTTTCCTTATTGTGCATTATAGTCAATCAATATTTGTGGAGCTACATACATTCAAAAACTCAACTCGAACCTGAGTGGACACCAAATCATCATCATCGGGGACAAACATCCCCCACCGGTTATTAAATCTAGGACACCAAATGCGAGCCCGCATTCGGTTTTGCTAAAATATCCACTACTGAAAGGCATATGTTTCTCGTCAAAACATTCAAAGTGGCAAACATAAGTAAATAAATAAATATTCAATACGTACTGCACAAAAAATGATTGCCTGTCCCACATCATAACCACCACCATAAACTTCGCTAAGAGCTTGATATTTTGCCATCCAATCGTTGAAGCACAAATAATATTGTTTGATGTTTTTCAGCGGCAGTTGACTGCGTTTAACGCGAATTTCAACCGAGTTGGGCACAAATTCGTGAGCAAAATTGATGACAGTGTCGTCAAACGTAGCCGAAAATAGAAGGATTTGACATGTTTGGGACAATTTTCTGTTGATGATAAATGTGTAGAATGTCAGACATAATCACATGGTTGATAGATGGTTCTATTTACAACATGCTAATTATCCTAAGGACTTTCAGTAATACTTAAAATTTTAATTTCCAATAATCATGATATTTCATTCGTCATTATAAGTGACCCATCCTAAACTAACAAAATAGAGATCGAGAACATAGTGATCTAACTAGATTGATGAAAGCAAATATCCACGATATTTAAAAGATATACGTATACCATATGTATCCGTTGACAGTAAGGCATATAACGCCATCTTTATAAAAAGGCATTGTCAGAATGATTCCCTCTATTAGCTTATAAACTTCGTTATTCTCCAACGTTTGTTGTTTACAAAGCCATCCCAGTAAATCGTTTAATTCACCGTACAAATAATGAAGACATGAATACATCACCATCGACAATAAAATGGATCGCTGATGATCCTGAGGATTTGAGTAATGCTTATATAGTCTCAATTTCCAATAATGATGATATTCCTGACTGTTCGCCCTCTAAGTGGTGCATTCTGGACTAGGTGCCCCTAGACATCGAGACTAACATTTGTTACGCTTATCAAACCATCGAAGTCGGTCGTTTACATGCCATATAAATGTTGAAAATAATGAAAATGTGACCACGTCACCAACCAAAATGAATGAACGAATAAAATATTTACAGTTCACGTCAATCCACTATCTCTCATAAATTCATTTACCTCCCAATGTTATATATTTCAAACTGTTATCTTCACAACTGCAACATACAATAACTACCTAACGCATGAGTTTTGGTCACGACATAATTATTGCATATGTAAAAGAACTGAAATAACTTCATTATTTCAAAATAATTAGCACGTAACCTAACCCATCAATCTAAATCCAAAAATATTGTTGCAGTGTGTTTACAGGTATGAAAATGATTTAAGAGCATTCCCAATCACATCTGGTTTGTAACCAACTGCACATCATTGGTCCCATTTTTCTCCCAATGACAATAATAAACGCAATCACCACTCACTGCTTTACACGCAACGAAACATTCCAAAATCCCTTTTCTTCTAACATTACATCGGCTTCGTCCAAAACAAACATGATAATGTGCGAAGGATCCAATTTGTATTGACCCATACCACGCATCCAATTGGCAATTGTTCCAGGAGTGCCAATTACAATTTGATCGCTTATAAAACCGTCGGCATTGACGGACACTAAATATTGTTAAAACATTTGACACATTCAGCACAAATTCCCTATCGTTTAACAAACAAATGAAATGAAACAAAGCAACATTCATTGCGAAGCACATTAAACCGGCAAAGTGCGGAAAGAACTTACCACACAATCCTGGATTTGAAATAAACATATAAAAAGATAACATAAAGCCTATTTTGTTAGGTAAAATATTGGTCTTTGTTTGGATGCTTCAATGAATTTAAATAATGGATATAATATTAAAATTAATGCAATATATAATTTTGCAAATATGGCAGTATAAAAGTATGTTGGCTAAATCATCAGCACATAAATATGAGAGTAAAAAATAGATAATAAGGATCAACTGCTAAAGGCCCTTTTAAAAAATGTAAATCTCTCTCTATATATATATATATATATATTTCTCACCTTAGAAAAAAATCAATCAGGTATCCTGAATAAGTTGAAATTGCTTAAAACTGTTTGTAGGTCCCATACATATATACAAGTTTAAGACTAACACTGTCGGATTGTCTATGTCGTATAAATATGGGAAATAATGAAGAGGTGACCACGTCACCAACCAAAATGAATGAAATATGCAAGGGCAATACTTAAAGAATGTTCACATTTACTAACTCATTTATGCGAAAGCTTTATAAAATCACTACCAGTAATAAATACAAACACACATTAAATAATATTCTCATTAACCGCCCAATATATCTATACACTAAAATAGTGTATTTATATATATAGATAATATAAGTACAATTCATTCATTACACGTTTCTTCAATATTCATTGATTCAATTCTAACAAATAATTCAAAAAAATTAAAACATGAAAAAATGCTTGTTTGAACATTTCATGACATCCAGAAAATAATAAACGCATCATACAAAGAGCAAAAAATGGATTATAAAATTATAAGGTTTAAACATATCACTATTATTATTAAGTTTATTATGACTAAATCAATAAATAAACTTAAATTATTACATCTACAACCAAATAACTAAATTTAAAAATTCAATTTTCTATAATTAATTTATTGAATACGCACGCAATCATTATATAATTGTTGAATCCAACGATCCTTTAAACCATCTTGACCTAACAGGTTGGATCATAATCAATCATGTGGTATAGATCCACCTGCAATCTACTCATTCTGTGTAGACACCCCATCATGGATATTATATATATATATATATATATATATAATTGGGATGATCTTGAGAATTTGAGTAATGCTTATAAAGTTTCAATTTCCAATGATGGTGATATTCCAGGCTGTTCGTCCTCCACGTGGTGCATACTGGACTAAGTGCCTATAGGCATGTAGACTAATAACAGCAGGGTCCGAGTGCACAGCAGTATAACTGGGCTTCCACTACGGCGGGTGGGTGCGAATATACACCCAGAATACTTAAAAGGTAGCTAAATGTATACGTATATTATATGTAGCCCTTGGGCTAATGGAGATAACCCTTACGAAAAACAGGCGACCTCGTCAATCTTTGCGAACAGTGGCGATGCCGTCTGCCAGCCAAGAAACTTTATTCCTCCACGTTGGTTACGCTGATCAAGCAATCGAAATCGATCGTTTATATGTCGTATAAAAATGGGAAATAATGAAGAGATGACCACATCACCAACAAAATGAAAAGAAAATGAATATATAATTGTTTAAATGTTACCTTGTTCGGAACGCACAGCAGCAGCAACGTTCACACCAGACATCAATTGAGACATCTCTCTTGCAACTTCAACAATTTGCATCGCAAGCTCACGAGTAGGAGCCATACAAAGACACTGACAATAAGGCACATTTTCCTTGACACGAGACAGCATAGCTATAAGAAATGTTGCTGTTTTACCGGTACCGGATTGAGATTGGGCAATCATATTCTGTGGACTAAAAATAATCAAAAATTCCAAAAATTTACTAGCTTGAAATAAGACTTGGTAAGGCTCTTTCTTGAATAGTTGATGGTTTATAAAAACCCATCTTTGATAATCCTTTTAATAGTGATGCATTTCTAAAAATATATAAAAAACGTAAACTAACAAATGAAGTTCCTGAAAAGTTATAGCCGAATGTAAAGGATGATTTGGATCTGATCTCAAAACTTCTATATCGCAACTATTCGTTTCAACTAATTTTGAATGCAATAGTTTGTTAATTTGAGAAATTTCGCTTTTAAGTAAGGCTACAAATATATTAATATAACACAGGCTTACGTCGTTCATCATCTACAAATGATGAATCTTCACGAGAACCACCCTCCATAACAGGTTCAAACTCCCCTCTGTTGATTTTGCAAACACTTTCATAAAATGAGGACCACTGCTCTGCAGACATCGTTAAGCAGATTAGCACGATTTATAGATGACCTTCAGCATTTTATATTATTAAAAAATTTATTTCTTAATAAATTTTTTACATTATATGTATATTTAACAAAATTAAATTTAAAATTATTTATTTAAATTATTTAATTTAAAGTTAAATATATGCACATTATATTTAAAAACTTTAATACATTTTATTTTTAATAAAAATATTTAATATTTAAATATATTATATTTAATATTATATTTAATATTTAAATAATTTAAATAGTTTTTTACACTTTTATTTAATATTTTTCATTGGCATGAAACGTTAATTTTTAAATCTGTAAAAATGTGTATCATCTGTAAATATTTCTAATGAACGAATCAGAGTTAGTTGTTTTATTTCATTGTTAAAACAATTTTTATTATTAATAAAATTAATTGTTTTTCACATTTTTTAGATTGTACAGTTATGTATATATTTATATATATAATTACTGGCATTTTATACAATTAAATATTTATAGTAATTTTATTTATTCAAACTTAATTTTTTTAATAATTTAAATTAAACATTTTATTTGTTGTTAGTTGCAACATTCTTCTATTTTTATGAAACGTTTACAGTCAAATAAATGATTGTACCTTAAAGTACAAATTTATTATTTCTTCAGTATTTGTATAGTTTTAGAAGTTAATAATTTTTGTACTTGTAAATTTTTGTTAATCGGATATTAAGATAAGATCATTTAATGCTAGACTGTTGAAACTAGACTAACAGTGATCCACTCATTTCTATAGTTATTTTTTGTTTAAGTTGATAAACTTAACATTAATGTTGTTTATCATTGGTGGTGATTTTATTATTATATTTATGTTTAGTTTGTGTTTTATTACTTAATTTTTTCGTTATTAATAAGGGAATATAATGATATTGTTTTATTTTAAACTAAAACTGTTTTTTTTTTGTATTTATTAGATTCGTCAATAGTGCTGCATTATTATCACAAGTTGAATCTGATGCAAACGATTTAACAAAGCAATTAGATGATTTGGTTGTTTCTTTATCTTGCGGTCTTTCTCAAGTAATTCTTCGTTTACATTTTACATCGTAACCTCATTTTTTATACTACATGTTTTTACATTATTTCAAATTTTGAAATTGTGTGTAAAATTATATATATATATATATATATTTATATATATATATATGTGTGTATAATGTAACATGGTTACTGATTAACAAATTGAAAAAAGAAGTATTGGATTTTTGTCTTATGGAAAAATAATTTCAAATTGTATATCGGTTTGTGAACGATTTGATTTGGTCACAGAACGTTTGGTAACTCGTTTTTTATATTAGATTTTTTAAAAATAAAAAATGGAGGCTGAGTTAAACGGGGAAATTATAACAATGGAGAAAAAAAAAGGAAAATGAAGGTAAAATAGAGAAATTAATAGAATAGATTAAATTTAAATTTGAGTAAGTAAATAGATGAATGTATAAAAACAAAAAGTAATAATAAATTTGATATTGTAATGAAAAGATAAAAAAGGGGAAGTACAAGATGACGTACAGCATGACGCGCGCTTTATCTTGAGTGTATGTTGATGGCGCAGTGAATTTTGTTCTAGTGAATTAGAATGTTCAACTTCATCTGATTTTAAATCAATCAGATTTTTTATCTAAAAAATACTATTTGTTTAACGTTTAAATTATATGTTCCATGTTTATTGAATTAGAATTGTATATTTTTAGTTCATTATTATTTAATGCTTAATATATATATATATGTATATAGATGTCTAATTTAACACTGGATTGTACAAAAGTTTTTGCAAATTCAGTTGACCGAACTACAGATGCTGTTCATTCGAGTATCAAGGTTTGCTTTATTTTATTTAGCTATTGAATTAACTATTTTATTGTAGACTTTGATTAATTTTTAAGCGGAAGTTTACTATTTTGTTTAGGTTTATAAAAGCAAATTTATTAGCAATAAAATTGTTGTTGGATATTTGTACTTAGTGCAGTTAAATGATTAATCTACTTAAGTTCACAAGTAACAGCAATTACCAAAGAACTCCAATCTGCCATTATTGGTTTTGCGACAACTAAGATTGTATTGGCTTTGACACAACTGACTCTTAGAGTCAGAAATCATGAAGCTTAATCAAATTTAAGCAAGATGTCTCAGATACATTTGGCACAACAACCACCCTCCGTATCAAGACATTGGATGAAACAGATCAATATTTGCTAAATTTGAGATAACCTCTAGTTTTACTATCTTCTATCATTAGTGTTGCGACAACGAAGATTGTGCTGGTTTGGACACATTATTTATAGAACTCGTGATGTAATATGACGTATCACCAAAAAGGTATTTGGATGGATGTTGTTTTGAGCGATTCTTACACTACGAATTTATCGTGGAACTAATTTGTAACTTTATTAAATTTAGTGTGGACTTAACATATGCATGTTGCATATGTGTATGTATGTATAGTTATAAATGTTAAGTTAATTACATCATATATTTTTGTATATATATATACTGATTCTTTATATGTTTGTTGCTGAAGAGAATATACGAAATGAATTCATCTCACAGTTTACGTCTTCCATTATTTTTGTGGAACTAATAGTTAAGTGGTTCCAATCGTATATATCTACACGCCTTTGAAAACCGTGAACGGTAGAAAGGATGGCTCTACTATTAATTGTTGCTGTTGTTTTTGTGTTTAGATTAAAAAAAAATCTTATTGCAACCACAGGGCAAAATATTCTAGTTACAATTTGACATTTTTATTGTATTACAATAAATTACTGATTATGATTTTTGTTTTAAATTGTAGTCACTGTACGCATTGATGGCAAAATGCGAGGAAATGTCTAAATCGTGTGATCGATTGGAACCGATGTTCAAAGAAGTGTGAGTAGAATATTGCTTCTCTGTTACTTGCTCATTTGATTGGTGAATGGGGAACATGTTTTTAGTTCTGCAGTAGTAAAGCATTCATTTTGTTGGTAACGTAGTCCATTTTTTATTATTTCTACATTTGTAGAAAAATAGCAACTTTTCTTGGCTGGTATACGGCATCTTTGTAACGGCGCCATCGTTTGCAAAGATTGACGATGCCGTCCGATTTTTTGTCAAGGTTATCTCCCATAGTTTAAGGGCTGTATGCTTGCACTCATTTATCGAATTGGAAGCACAGTTATACTGCTGTGCACTAGGTCTCCCACTCCCTGTGGTTGATGAATTTTACGTACCTAGGCTCGGTCATAGATAATAAAGGATCCAGCTCTTCAGAGATTCGGCGTCGTATTCGCCACTCTGCTGTGTTTAAGTAAACCTTCTTGGAACAAAAGTAATATTTCTATTAAAACTAGGATTAGAATATATAAGAGTTTAGTGTGTTCCATTCTTGTTTACACATGTGAAACTTGGACTCTTACCCAAGTGGATACGCAAAAGCTTGTTCTTTTTGAGCAAAGCTGTTTAAGATCTATATGGTTTCGGTCGTTGTCCTTTATTGAACGCACACATTTAATAACTAATAAAATATTTCGACCATTCCCAGATATTTGTAAGTCTACTAACATTTATTGGCCATGTATCTCTAGCACAGTTAAAGAAAGACGATTAAACTGGATTGGCCATGTTTTACGTAGATCGCCCACTCATCCAGCCAGAATAGCTATGGAAGCCCACCCATTAGCCGGATGGAAAAGAAGACCAGACGGCCAACGGAAAATTTGGACAGACATTGTAGCATGCGAACTCAGTCCTTTTATTTATGCTAAGCCCCTCAATGTCCAAATGAATTATTTAAATGGGCGTCCGTCTGTTCACCCTATGCAGCCAACAGAGATCATTGGAGGGGTTTAACTCGGGGGATGTAATTAACATTTAATGTCAGCACACCTCAAGTGTCGTTCTTTGAGTACACACTACAAAAGTTGACGTTTTTACAGACATTTTGGTTTTTTTGGACTATCCTGAGTAATAATAACCGGTGGGGGATGTTTATCCCCGATGATGATGATGATGATGTGCACTAGGTCTCTTCCATGCTTAGGTACTTGGGTTCACCTAGTTCAGGAAGTAGAGGAACAGTCAGGAATATTACCATTATGAGAAATTGAGACTTTATAAGTATGCATGCTAATTATTCGTCTAGGGGTACAGCAGTCGACTTGAACCTGTGTGGATATAGATTTGATCTCCACCACCGGCAGTATATGCAGGTTTCCGTTCGGATTTCCTGAAAGACATTTTTCATAAAGCAATGAAACAATCTATGTTTCAAAATTCATTCAAACAGGTTCAAAGATAACTTCATTTCTTCTTCTATTTTTTTATACAGTGAATTGCTCAAGTATACGTTGGATACATTTGAACAGTCGTTGTTTATTACACCCCAATCCTGACTATTGATTCGAGTATTTTGTTTATTTATAGAACAACGTTTGTTTCATTTTGATTCCACTTTTGGTTGATAGAAGCTGAATCGAAATTACATTTTTCTCCAATGAAGGACGAATGTTTAATGATGTTGATTAATATTTTTCCTATTTGTTATTAAGCTATTTAATCACACTTTTATACATTTTTTAAAACCTGATATTTTGAATTATGAACTATTATATTTTATTGATTAAATGATTTGACTAGAACGTTTTTTTATCATGCGCCGAAGTGTCATAACAGCATGAGGCATTAGATCTGTACGTCGTTATTGGGGATAAACACCTCACCGGTTATCGCCCAGGGTACTTCATCATTATTATCAACAACATCGGGGATGAACATCTCCCACCGGTTTTTATAATCTGTGCATTATCGCGAGCAAGCAGTAGCATCGTGAGTCAAAATTTGCCTTGTTTGAGCTCTGAGAATGGTGTATTTTTTAATTTGGCCATTAGTATCTGCCCTGTTGACCACGGTATTTAATTGATTTTTGTAAGAGTTTCGACTGCGAGTATATAGACCAGTTAGACGCGGCAAGCCATCCTAGTGAAAAAGCGCCTCTCCGGGTGGAGCAAGCAGTGCTGTTTCTAAATAGGACTGCTTGATGATAATACTCAGGGTGACAGCGATAACCGTTGCCACCTTTTTGTCAACGCATTAACGACCTTGTAACGCCTGAGTATTCATTTGGTCCACGGCTGTTTATTTGGCACAGCCTTATTCACAGCTAACCCTTATTGCTAAAAGTTGTTCCACTATCCGCCACCTGGGGTCGGTCTCTTCCCTTAGTGAAGATCAATACAGATTATGTTTAACAGATGTGTAGATTAAGGAAAAACTCTATACTGGCTACTACTTACAGTACGTTAACACCGGACAATTCTTTTATATATATAAGAAAGTTGCTGGTTTATGAGGCAAATATGGGAGTCGGTCTCCCCCCTTAGCCGAGGGTAATTCAAATTACCAAAAACCCTCAAACATCAGCTTTTACAACGTGCAATTAACAAACGACACTTGAGGTTTGCTGACTTTAATTTGGCTAAGACCTATTCGGGAACATCCAATGAGATTAAACAAAGATTTTGGCCAAACATAGGGAACCACTTTGTTACCTTATGCTCCTTAAAGCGGAATGGTTTTGTGCCTTAGTGGTCAAGCGGTCGACTTGCGTTCGATTCTTACCACCGGTCCGCTAAATGCGGGCTCACGTTTGGCTTCGATAAAGTGTTTACTAATAAAAGACATGTTTCCTGTAAAGCATAATAATAATAATCAATAAAAGTCGCGTGACTATCATGATAATTGTATCAATATATATATATATTAATCCATATTTACCATAATTACATTAAATCAACACTCAGTTTTATTTGCATACAATCGCCTAATAATTTGCTTGCAACGATGGATATGGGCGATGTCAACGCAATGCAATTTCGGCTGCTCACAGTCGAAATGCGCCAGGCCATAAACAACAAAGCCACACACCTTATCGAACGTCTCAAAGACCGACAATTGCTCAAGGGCGTTCCAGTTCAAATGACCGAAGTCGAACTAAACAACATTTGCTGCCTACTCCAAGACGTTCTCGTCAACGAGTCGACATGTCTCGAGTTGGAGTTCGACACGACAACATCGCCCCTATTCGTCGTGGGCGACTTGTTCGGTCAATACGGTCATTTGCTACGTCTTTTCGAAACGTTTGGCTTTCCACCCGACAAACGCTACCTATTTTTGGGCAATTACGCAGCTAACAACACTACCAATCGGGGAATCGAAGTACTGGCTTTGCTATTTGCCTACAAATTGCGATATCCCCAGTCGATTTATTTGTTGCGTGGTAGACACGAATGTGCCAACATTGCCCGAACGTACGGACTCTACGACGAATGTGTCAATCGTTTTAGCCGACGTCTCTGGTCGAGTATCGTCAGCGTATTCGCCTATTTGCCGCCAGTAGCTATTATTCAAGATCGCGTACTTTGTGTTCACAGTGGCCTGTCGCCCAACTTTCATTTAAATCAAATTACCGACTTGAACAAGTTGAAAAATTATTTGGCCACTTTTATTTCTCGGCCGGTCGAGACAGAACCGAACAGCTTGACGACGCATTTGCTGTGGTCTGACCCCGATCTCGATACACACCAGTGGGCCCAGAATCCGGTTGGAATGGGCTATTTGTTCGGATTGGACGTGGTCAAGCAATTTTGCGAACAACTCGACCTGGCTCTCGTTCTCCGGTCGGGCGAACTAATTCCCCGAGGTTATGACTATTGTCAAGAACATCGCCTATTGACTATTTATAGTGCACCCGATTTTCAAGAATCTTACGCCAATGATGGTTCGATTGTGCAATTTTTGAAAAACAACAAAGATCACAACCTACGCATGAAAATTCATGTGCTCAAGCCAATAATTAAGTTGCGCAGCAAGGCCACATTGAAAATGAACATGACGTTTGAAGATGTAACGTACGATCTTGTTACGCCATCCGAATCAGTGCGAAAGGAAACGGAAATTTAGAATGCGGTGTAGAAACAAGTGAAAACAGATTGATTATTTTCCAAGTGATGGAAGAATTTAGATGTATCAGGAACAGTACAATGTACTTCTAGTAATATATTTCAATGGATATTAATAATAATAATAATATATTTATTCCATTTAATTTGGTCTATGACGTGGTGATCTTTTTGTTTTCCAAACGACCGACTTTAATCATCATCATCATCATTGGGATAAACATCCCCCACCGGTTATTATTACTCAGGATAGTCCAAAAAAACCAAAATGTCTGTAAAAACGTCAACTTTTTTGTAGTGTACTCAAAGAACGACACTTGAGGTGTGCTGACATTAAATGTTAATTACATCCCCGAGTTAAACCCCTCCAATGATCTCTGTTGGCTGCATAGGGTAAACAAACGGACGCCCATTTAAATAATTCATTTGGACATTGAGGGACTTAGCATAAATAAAAGGACTGAGTTCGCATGCTACAATGTCCATCCAAATTTTCCGCTGGCCGCCTTTGGCCTTCCTTTTCCATCCGGCTAATGGGCGGGCTTCCATAGCTATTCTGGCTGGATGAGTGGGCGATCTACGTAAAACATGGCCAATCCATTTTAATCGTCTTTCTTTAACTGTGCTAGAGATACATAGCCAATAAATGTTAAGAGACTTACAAATATCTGGGAATGGTCAAAATATTAAATAATTTAAGGGTAACAAACGCAGCGTCATTGATCGCAAAAAATGACAAAGTCGTCTGATTTTGTGAGGATTATCTTCCTTTGCCCAAAGGATACATATGGTAGACTTTAAGAAACCTTTTAAGTATCCTGAGTATACTTTCACTCACTCACCGCAACGGAATCCAAGTTATATCAATCTGTGTTAGTCTAGGTGCTTGAATGCACCTACTCCAAGAGGTAGAGAGTAGGAGTAATTTTCAGACACTACCATCATTGGAAATTGAGACTTTATAAGCATTACTCAAATCCTCAGGTTCATTAGCATCCTAACATGTGAGACTGTCGCTTTACAGCAGTTCACACTAATATTAAATATATTTGTATATTTAATAATAATGAAAGTATATATATATATATTGTAGCAAATCCTAAAATTGACATTTTATTCAATAAAAACTTCATAAGATCTCTAAATTTTGTGCAAATATACATGCATTTTTAAATGCTCCATAAGTGTAGATATTCTCAGCAACCAATGAAATAGATATTTTTTGAAGTATTGACTATGAGTTGAACTTAATACCTTAGACCAGTGGTTCTTTGATTATGATATATCAATTAGAAATTTTGGTTAGGTTGAAGTTCAAAGAGCCAACTATTATTCTGTTAGCCAATACAGGATGCGATGATCAGAGAATCCAACATACCCCTACCACACTGTTGTTTTGTAAATAAAATTTAACTGAAATACGGTCTAATAAAAATTCATTTCTTTTTCTTATCCAACTCAAATAGAAAACATCAACATTTCTTGACTAAAAATATATATTAAATATACAAATTTACCCATTTTTCTGAATCATATAAATATAAATGAGAATAGATAAAGTATAAAAACCTAAAACATTATCCCATAAATAAATAAAAATAAAACAAATGTGCAACATTTTCCTCCATCCATTCCTGTACATCTTTCAAAAGAAATTTATGCCAATTTCTGCTTGGATCGTTCATACAATATCGTTTCATGTTTTTTAAACTCTTTTTTCTTATGCGATTTTCTAAAAGAAAAAACAGCCATACGTTACACTTGCTATTTGAAGACCGAGAGAATGTTAAAAACACTTGCTTATAATCGTTATACTCTATTTTTCATTTATTTTAACAGAAACAAACTTGAGCATGTAAACACTTATTACAAACTAACCAGGAGCCACATTTATTAATTGTGTTCGTTTAAGTACTTAACAATAGAAAACCTCACATAAAATGACTTAACAATACACCCATACACTGGACTATTTAACTCAACAGAAATTGAGGGAATACTTAACTAAAATATTTGATCAAAAAGCCTTACAGTAAAAGAACAAGTAGATTACTAATCCGTATAGTTTCTACACTTCAATTCGAGATGCTAATAATGCTTTTCAAGTGCGAATTTCCAATAATGGAGATTATCCCAACTGATAGCTCTGTGTTGCACAATAGGCCAGATGCACCTAAACAGTCAGACTGCACAGTGGTATATAATTAGGCTTCCAGTTCGGCTAATGGATGCAAGCAATAGGTACCTAAAGATGGAGCCATTGAGCCAGCAGATGAATAGGGCCGCCCTATCAATCTATGCGAACAATGGTACAATTTTACTATTTCTTGATATTTAGAGTGAAAGGGTTACATATTGGATAATAATTTCATTCCTTCATTTTGGTTGGTGACGAAGTCACCTCTTCATTATTTCCCATATTTATACGACATGTAGAACGACGATTTTTGATGGCTTGACAAGCGTAGACAAACGTGGAAAAATAACAAAATTTC
This sequence comes from Cardicola forsteri, assembly GCA_025895645.1. Lineage (NCBI taxonomy): Eukaryota > Metazoa > Platyhelminthes > Trematoda > Strigeidida > Aporocotylidae > Cardicola > Cardicola forsteri. The sequence continues at coordinate 194,420 of JAKXYG010000553.1, read as the reverse complement.
TTGGCTAGTAGACGGCATCCTTGGTGACGTCGCCACTGTTCGCAAAGATTGATGAGGCCGCCTGATTATTTGTAAGGGTTATCTTCCTTAGCCCAAGGGCTACGTATGGTATGCGTATACCTTTAGATACCTTCTAAGTATCTTGGGTGTATGTTCGCACCCGACCCGCCGTAGCGGAAGCCCAGTTATACCGCTGTGCACTCGACCCTGTTGTTATTAGTCTAGATGCCTAGGGGAACTCTAGTCCAGGATGCACTACGTGGAGGACTAACAGTCAGGAATATCACCATCATTGGAAATTGAGACTTTATAAGCATTACTCAAATCCTCAAAATCATTAGCATCCCATATTGGATAATAACTTGTTTGCCTTAACAGAAAACGAAATAAAGACATTTAAAATAATGCTATTCATTAATTAACACACCTGCCTTACTAGTACTTCCATATAAAACAAAGATTTCACGTAAGTGCTGAATAAGTCAAACCATTGTTTTTAATAAAAGCATTATTGTGTGACTGTTTTGTACAATTTAATGCCAAATATTAGTTTACCCAATACAAATAGAAATCGTTAACTTTTAAACTTACTCAAAGCATTTTTTGCAAAAAGGTTCTTCGCATGTTTTACAAATAATATAGGTATCATCACAGCAAACAAAACACCACTGATTTTCATTATGGTCAACCGAATCTGCATCAAACATCTGATCATCGTCATTCACCACTATACCAGCCATTCTATCTATTCGAGCTTCTTCCATGCACTTAGAATTAAAAACAAAAATAAGTGACTTCTTAATTTTTAACAAGATAATTTCTTCAATTATATATTTCAATCAAGTATGTTGACTAACTGAGCGAGATTTTTTATTAAAAATGTTCCTCTTAGCTTATCGGTTACATATAATAATAATAATAATAATATAATTTATCAGTTCCAAGTTCTCAAAGCATCTCGAATAATTCCTCTCCACTGTTCACGGTCTTCGGAAGCGTACACCGATATGTCAATCCGACGACTTTGCCACTGTTTCCGTAATAAATTCCCGGCCAAAATAGGGTGAAGATCGTCCCGTACGTTTCTGACCACCTTTCCTTTTCTTCCAAACGACATTTGGATATGCCAAAGTTACAGAACGTGAGACTGCACCAGGATTTTTTTACAAAGAACGTGTCCAAACCAGTGCAATCTACGTTGTCGTCAAATCGGAAGTTATCTCAAATTTGGCGAATACTTATCTTTTTCATCCAGTCTCTTGATACGGATGATGTAAAATGAGTGTTGTGCCAAATATATCTAAGATATCTTGTCTCATATTTGTTGATCTTCAAGATAAATAATCCTGTAAGAGTCCAGATTTCAGCTGTATAAATAAGCACTGTGCGAACCAAAGAGAGAATGTTCACCTTTGTCTTCATATTGATGTTTTTGTCTCCATAATGGATTAGCAAGTTTTCCAAACGCAGCAGCAGCCAAACAAATTCGACAATTTACTTCGTTAAATGAACTTCCGTCAAAAGTAATCAAAAAGCCCAGATACGTGAATTGCTTTACATTGGGAAGTACAGCATCATTTAATATAATCTTCACATCAGGAGCCTGTGACGTCATGATGATTGAATTTTTGGGATTGATTTTCAGGCCATGTTCACCGGAAACATTCACAAAAAATCCAATGTTCGCTGCAGTTGATCTTCATCTTCAGCTAGCAGAACAGCCTCGTCAGCGTATTTTAAGTCGGTAATGGGCTTTGTACCAACATACACGCCTTCCATTTGTCCAGAAACATTGGAAAATATAGCATCGATTGCATAGTTGAACAAAATCGGGGCAGCCACACGACATTGACGGACACCACTGCAAATTTCAAACGGCTTTGTAGTAGATCTGTTTCAATTGCGGATTACAGCAGTTGAGTTCTTGTACAGAGCACGTAGGAGATTCACAAGTTTCATCGGAGTTCTGTCACGTAACATAGTTATCCATAGTGGTTTTCTATTCGGCGAGTCGAAGGTTGTACAGTAGTCTATAAACGCTACGTACGTAGGGCGCTGAAACTTTGTCCGAAATTCCAGAATACACCAGAGCGTGTGAATCTGATCATCGCATCCCAAACCAGGACGACAACCAGTTTGGTTGGGACGTGTGATCTTCTCCCTCTCCGAGTGAATCCTATCAACTATCGCTGATGTGAAAATTTTTGCAGCTATGCAAAGTAAACATATAGTACACGTACATGTTGAATAATTTGAAGGTAGTTCAGGTGTGTACTTGCACCTATTCAAGATAGAAACATTCATTCATTCATTTTGGTTGGTGACGTGATCACCTCTTCATTATTTCCCATATTTATACGACATGTAGAACGATCGATTTCGATGGCTTGACAAGCGTAACACAAACGTAGAAGAATAACAAAGTTTCTTGGCTGGTAGACGGCATCCTTGTGACGTCGCCACTGTTCGCAAAAATTGACGAGGCCGCCTGATGATTTTTTGTCAGGTTATCTCCCTTAGCCCAAGGGCTACATATGATATACTTATACCTTTAAATACCTTTTAAGTATCCTGTGTATGTTCGCACCGACCCGCCGTAGCGGAAGCCCAGTTATACCGCTGTGCACTCGGACCCTGCTGTTATTAGTCTAGATGCCTAGGGGCACCTAGTCCAGGATGCACCACGTGGAGGACTAACAGTCAGGAATATCACCATCGTTGGAAATTGAGACTTTATAAGCATTACTCAAACTCTTCAGGATCATTAGCATCCCGAAGATAGAAACCTGGTTATATCAATGTACACTTGATGTCTGACACATGTCAGCCTACCACAAGAATATACGGGAACATAATCATTTTTTCATATTAATAAATTCTAGAACATGGAGTAATACATACAAACAAAAAAAATATTTGTGCCATGATGCTATTAAAATATTTAACGCATTAAAATTAAAACAAGTCCAGAAAATGCTTTAAAAGGTTATTTTTTAATAATATATTTAACCAAAAACAATAAATTTAATACAATTTGCATTTGGATGGCAATTGTCATTTTATTACAACACCCAATAAAATACAAAAGCCAAAGTAATCACATTTACATTTTAAATACAACAAAAACTCACTTTTTCCATTAACCTAGAAATTTGTTCCTCTTCAGACAGTGATTCTACATTAAATGTTTGAGCTTTACTAGTTCCAGGTACTCCTTGCAACTGATTAACGCGACACTCTAAATCATCCACATTAACGGCTTCTATTAAAATATATAAGAAACTACAATAATACGTGTTTTATTGCCTGACTTCAAAGCTTCAAAGCGCTGTATAATTGATGCAGTTACTAAGTCTAAAAATAATTAATTACTAAACAATGCACCTGGGTCAGAATTTTCAGAATTCATTGAAATGTAAAATTCACAAAAGCATAATTACTAAAAAAACATTAAAATAAAATAAAAATATTTTTAAAAATTGAAAGAAACGTCTCAAAAGCATTAATTATTCAAAAACGTAATTAACAATCTTAACTTCTAAATAACCATACAACAAATATATATTAAGAACAAAATTAATAAATTTTTTAAGTATTCCACTTTTAATAACCAAATTAATTTTAACTAAAAAAAACAACCTCTAAAAATTAAATTAGAAAGCAATAGTACAATAAGCCATTATTTTTTCATAAACATTTCCAATCCGTTTAAATCCTACTAAAAACACACTTTAATCAAACAATTAATAATAAGAAAATAATTTGCATAAATAATTAAATATACATTTATATTTACCACGTGTAATACCTCTTCCGCTAAAATACTTGATCTCGTAGGTTGGGAGAGCGATTGAGGATTACTTGTTTGTGTTCTTGTCTAGAGATTAGTAAAATTGTAAGAATGTCTCTAATGCCCAGTAATTCGTTATTTCGAAGATACCGAAATCTAACTAATCTAAAATGTGATGATTATCAGTCATTGATGATAAAGCTCCCAGTGAATCGGGAGTTGAGAAAAATACAAGTCGGGACACTACATGTACATTTAACGGAAAACTGTACAAAAATTGAATTTCAATCAAGGGCCATACATACATATCACTACTTCACTTAAACATCCCTATAACAAAGTTATTCCAGCGTCTTCCTTGATGATGGCATTTCTCGTCAGTGCCTGTGGTAACGATTCTTTTCGCCACCCAATGTACATCGTTGACATCATCACCTTGATAAGTTCGCTTCCCACCTCGCAGCCGGTTGACGTGAACAATAAAAGCTCTGTCATCCAGCTCACCCACCTTTTTAACCACTTTATCAGTGAATATGAGCAACGTATGGGCCAATTCAACTTCGTGCTTCGCCTGTTAAAGCGAATTGGTGGTTTGCAGCCAAACAAGTTCATCGTATTCGAACACTAAAGCGTGGGTCTTTATGTCGTCACATTATTGAGTCATTACACCACGAAAAAAAAACGCCCAATCAAGCAAATAACGACATACAGGTTTAAAGATTGATAAACAAGTAAAACTCCTTTTGACCCTCGGTTCTATTTATCGATCATATCAGGAAGATTCAGGAGGAAATATGAAATGGATAGTGAGGTAACAGGTTAATACACGAGTTGAGTAGGAGTAAAACTTCCTTTTGATCCTCGGTTCAAATTATCGATGATATTAGTAAGATTCGGGGGGAAATATGAAATGGATGGTGAGGTAAAGGGGGATTAGCCACAGAAAAAGGTATTTGAAATCAAGATAAAATCAAGGTAGATAGTGGAAGTTAACAATTATAGAAAACGAGCACAAATTATAATTATAAAAAATAATAATAAAACAAGTGCCTATTACAATGCAAAAACACTGCAATAATCTTTAAAAAAAAAAGAAAAGAGAAAGGATGAATAACGCTTCAATGGACATATAGGATGACGCGCGCCTCAACCCCGCGAGTGCTAAAGGGGGGGTTAATCACAAAAAATGTTGAAATTAAGACAAAATCAAGGTAGATAGTAAAAAATTAACAATTATAAAAAACGAGCATAAATTATAAATATACAAAAATAATAATAAAATAAGTTACATATTACAATGCAAAAACACTGCAAGGATCTTCAAAAAAAGAAAGTGTAGGGTGTCAAGCGCCTTACCTCGTGAGTTAACCTAGAAGATAAATTAAATATAAAAAAGAAAAAACATAAAAATTTAAATAAATAAATTTAAATAATTAAAATTTATTAATATAATTTATAAATTACAATAAATATTATGTAGTAAAATAGTAACATAAATTAATTATTTTTTGTAGTTATATAATATATATATATATATATTATATATACATATATGTATATAGTAAAGTTTTAAACCTTTAAATTTTTATTTGTAAAAAAACTTTATATAAATTTAATGCTATTTTAATAATAAATGTTAAAATCAAATAGTATAACTGATTTGTTTTAATACATCAAGATAACAATTTGCTAAGTTTATTAAAAAATTTCAATTTTTTATGTACCAAATATTTTCAAGTTTTATAATTGGATGGTTGTTTTAGTAGATACACGTTCTGAATTTTATAACGAGCTTTTTGGAAAGGTAGAAAAATGTTAGTATAGTTCATTTTTAGCGTGTGCTTGTTTGCGTTTCACCAGATGTAGATGGACTTTGCTCTTGGAAAATTTTAAAAGTATTTTCAGTTTAATATTAATTTATCGTTTAGGAAATTTTTAAATACAGAAATATTTTGTACACTGTGATAGTCATAAAAGATAAATTAAGTTTAAAAGAATCATTTTTAAAAAATTCAGAATTAGTAAGTTTTCCGTTTCCTATTGTTTTTAGTTTCAAACAATTGTACTAATCAATTGCGGAGCAAATTTTGATTTAGTTGAGTTTTTAAATCCACGGCATGAATGCATATTTTATATTTGTGATAGGTCTGTTATTTCTTAATTTTTAATCTTTGGTTTAGCCACCGTCCTATTCAAATCAACAATTTTTATAATCAGCGACAAGTCAAACTTCTGTGTTTGAATGAAAATACAACAATGGTACCACGATTTGAAGATGTTTTTAAAGAATTTTCAGTATGTTTCTTATATATTAAAACAATTTTTTAAAAGAGTGATGAAGAATCGGATGAAGATGAAGCTAGCAATAGAAGATCTGCTGACGTGATTGAGAGACGAATGGAAAAACGAAAATGGGAACGGACACGTCAAGATTTGTTGATGGACTATGAAAGTTTTTCTTATCATTCTGTAGCATCATCGGTAATTTTGTTTGACTTGTGTTGGAAATTGTCACAAGAGAACAACTGTTTACTATGGTATGTGTTATATACATATATATAGTGCGTTTATATTTATATATATATATATATATATATATGCACGAAGTATTGTTTAATAACTTAACTAAAATGACTATGTTAATAGTATTTCGTATTTATAAAAATGGATAGAATATTATTGACTGTTTTTAAAATGTGGCAAAACCTTGATTATTTTTAATTCATGTTTTTTTCAAATGATAGTGAATTACATGTTTGTTTTGTATACTGGCCATCGAAATGATGGTGATATTTCTGACTGTTAGTCCTCCACGTGGTGCATCCTGGACTAGATGCCCTAGGCATTTAGACTAATAACAGCAGGGTCCGAGTGCACAGCGGGTATAACTGGGCTTCCGCTACGGCGAGTGGGTGCGAACATTCACCCAGGATACTTAAAAGATATCTAAAGGTATACGTATACTATATGTAGCCCTTGGGCTAAGAGAGATAACCCTGACAAAAAATTAGGCGGTCTCGTCAATCTTTGCGAACAGTGGCGACGTCACAAGGATGCCGTCTACCAGCCAAGAAACTTTGTTATTCTTCTACGTTTGTGTTACGCTTATCAAGCCATCGAAATCGATCGTTTGCTATGTCGTATAAATATGGGAAATAATGAAGAGGTGATCACCGAGTCACTAACCAAAATGAATGAATGATGTATGTATTTTTTAAATTATATATATATATATATATATATGTTTTTTCAGAAATAAGGAATCGATTATTACTGAAGGTTTATTGTTTATTTTAGGTACGGCATTGTTGGACAGACCTCTCAGTTTGTTACATACAGTGTCAACAGAGAACACTACATTGATCATTTGGATTATCTCCAGAGTCATGTTAGTCGTTTGAGTCATGTTGGACAGATTCATTCGGGGACAACTAGCAGTGATGAAAATAAAGCGAAGATTGAAATTGTTTTAGAGGATGAATTGGCTTTGTGGCTTTACAGACACTGGAGTTTGAAAGAAACGCTTGAAACGAGTATGATAACTGCCGCTAAATTTAAGTTATTTACGGAAGGTGGTCAGAGACGTATGCATGAATTTTTGGTCCAGTTAGGGTAAGAAGGATTGAGAATTTTTTATGCTGTACTTTGGTATAATTTTTTTCTTTAATTGTTTGACCATAAAGTAAAGTATAATGTTCTAGGTAAGACTTACGTTTTATAAAAGATATATGTATATTTTTCTAAACAATTTTTAAACATTTTTATATGGTTTCATTGTTTCCTAAAATATATTTGTTGATTTTAATAACCTTTCTATACTATGGTGATGTGTATTGTTGATATGTTTTGCGTTTAACTAATGACAAATCACAGTTTTAGTTTTTTTATTATAACAGTTTTATGGTAATGTACATTAACAAGGTTTTTGGTAGTTTTTAAAAAATTTTGGTGATTATTTGGCTTAAACTGTGAAGTAGGATTTAAAATTATATTCCTAATATTGTGGTGTTTTAAAATAAATAGTCGCTATGCACTTATTATTATTATCATTATTTCCATAAGTTTTTTATAGGATTTAACTTCAAATGTATGCATTGTAATTTTATATAAAGCAATACAGATAAAACTACATTTCACTATAAATAAGTTCTGCATTTGATTAGAGTGTTAGATATTTAATTCTTTAAACACGATTTTTTAGTAGTAGTTATGTTTGAGGTGGAATATGGGATTTATTTTTGTTTTATCTATTCATAATACTTTATTGTATATATGTATAGCAAATTATGAAAATTGATGATTTAATTGTTTTTATTATATTTTAAATTTGATTTTGCATATTTTTCGTTTTTGTATGTATATAATAAGCGTTGATGTTTTGTGTTGAAATCGTTAATTATCATTTTAAGATGTTTTTAAATTAACGGTTATTATTCAGTGAAATTTTAATATTTGTGTAGACTCATGTAATACGTTTTACCTTACATTTTAAATGTTTTGATTTTATTGTATTTTATTTCCAGTTTTAAATATATTTTTTTGTTATATATATGCCGCTTTATTATGTTTAATACACTGTTTCAGGCTTTCACGGAAAGAATGTTCTCAATTATTTTCAGCCATGAATACTTCAATGAGAAATAGTTTGCATACACAAATTTTACAGCATGGAGAAAAGTTTGGGTGAGTTTAGTTACGTTATATTTATAACTGAGTATTTTTAAATGCTTTTGTAATGTTCAAACAACAACAAAACTTGGTGGCTGAGCTACCTCTTTATTAATTCCAAGATCGTATAGCATTTTGAATAATTCTTTTCTATTGTTCGAAGGGATTTTTGGATGTGAATCGAACTTGGGGGAATAAATGAAGTTTTTTAGCTAGAAGATCGCTTTCCTTTCACAGAGTCAGTGCACTTGACGAGTTAATCTTTTTTTTTGGGGGGGGGTTGATTTCGATTGACGGATGTGCAAAAACAATTGTAGGAAGACCTCCCACAGTTTTGACTTTGCGTTAAGCTTGTCATTAAGGACTCTAAGCCTGATTTTCTTTCAGGTTAAACTTCCTTATTCTAGTCGGCTACATATGTTAAACGGATACCTATATTACTTTTTAAACATCTTTGATGTATGGTAGCACCCATTCACTGATCGAGAATCCAGTAAAAGTTCAGTTATACTACTGCGCACCCGGACCCTACTGTTATTAGTTTATATGCATGTTTGCACCTTGTCCAGGATGCATAATGTGGAAGAGGAATAGTTAGGAGCATTACCATTAACAAAATTTGACACTTTATATGCATTGATCAACTCCTCAGGATTATTAGCATCCCAAGTGCTTATGGGCTGTTTGCCTTGCAGCGAAATGTAATGTTTAAATAAAAATACAAGTTAGTTATGAAATATCGCTTTTATTATACTGGATGTTGTGTATTTATAAGAGTCTGGCAGACTATATTTGGCGATTAGTATATATGAGATTTTTTATTGTACATTTTCATAATTTTATGTTGAGCTACAAATAACGAAGGTTTGAAATAAAATTGGAAAAACCACGGGTTAGAGATTATTTTGATAAGGGACGAGTAGTTTTTTTTCGTAAATATTCTCTATTGCATCCTGTTTTTGATTATATGTGGCTGCAATTGTGTAAATCACTTTTTGTAGTAGAATATATGTTGATTATTGCTTACCATATCAGACTATATTTTTCGTTCTCTACCAACGCTTCATTTTCATTGATTGGAATGCGAGTGATGCCAACCCTAAATTTATAGACTAATTACCTTTTTATAAGTAGCAGTTTTTAATTGTTTATTTTCATAATTATAATTCACTTGTCCAGCCTGACGCGTCGAGATATCTTTTTGCCTTCTTTCATTGTTCAATTGGGTTATCGAACGCCAATATCCGCTATTGACGCAGTTTTCTTAACTATATCTGCATTGGAGTGTCATGTGCGTATTTTTAAAAATAGACCTTTTAAATTATTTTATAAACGGATATTTTAATTCCTATGGTATAAGAATATTGCTATAACCAGTAACTTTTATAATTTTTTAAAACATATATATATTGGTTGGTGACGTGCTCACGTCTTTATTATTTTCCATATCTATATGGCATATAAACGATCGATTTTTATGGCTTGATAAGCGTAGATAAACGTGGAAGAATAACATATTTTCTTTGCTGGTAGATGGCATTCCTGTGGCGACTACTGTTTGCCAAAGGTTGACGAGATTACATGATTTTTTGTCAGGGTTTTCTCTTAGCCCAAACGTTACATATGGTATACGTATACTATAAGATGTCTTTAAGTACCTCGAGTGTATGCTCGCGTCCACTCGCCGTAGTGGAAGCCCAGTTATAGCGCTGTGCACTTGGAACCTGCTGTTAGTAGTCTAGATGCCTATAGGCACCTAGTCCAGGATGCACCAGACTTTATTAGTATTACTCAAATCCTCAGGATTGTATATATATATATATATATATATATATATTACTACGACTGCTTATTTAGCACAGCCTTATTTACAGCTAACCTTTATTGCTAGAGGTCATTACACTATCCGCCACCTGTGTATGCGCTAAGTAGAGGTCGGTCTCCCCCTTTATTTTACTACTTTTAATGTTTTACGGGAAACATTTTTCAGCAGTGGACGTGGGTCGGTGGTTGGATTCGAACCCATCCTGGCATAAAAGTGTACCTTTTGCTTATAGATAGCATCCAATCAGTTTAGTTTTAAATCCAGTTTTGATATAGTTAACATTAACCGGTGTCCGTTTGTATACCATATGCAGCTAATAGAGATTATTGGAAGGGTTTAACTCGGGATATAATTAATATTTAATGTCAACACACGTCAAGTGTCGTCTATTAAGTACACATTACAAAAGTTGGTGTTTTTGCAGACGTTATGTTATTTGGACCACCTTGGGTGATAATAACTGGTGGGGGTTTCTATCTCCGATGATGATGATGATTGATCAAGCTCTAAATTACATTAATTTTACTATATAATGAAACCGCTTATACAAATTTATTTGTTAATTGGAATTTTTGAGTTTAGTAAAAATGATTAGATTGTCAATAATAATAATAAGGATTTTAACAAAATTTATATTTTGACTAGTTTGGTTAATTTTTATAGTGAACATCTTGCCAGTATAAAATTGTTCAGTTAATCGAATCGTGTTGCACTTTTATATTGGAATATTGTTAGAGTGCTCAACTGAATGTTGACACCAGACTTGCCGTCTACGATGTTGTAACTTAAGTGCCCCGATGTTTTAAACATGCAGACGGCGTAGGGGACTTGGTAAACAACATATATTATGTAGCGTTATTAGAATATAAAATGTTGATTTTATTTTCAAAAAAGCAATTTTTTACAATTTATTGTAGGGTAATGCTGATCCGGTTGAAAATTTTCAACTTGCGTTGGATACTTTGGCATGGTTTGTTTTAACATTTGTCGTGCTTTTATTTATGTGGAGCATTGGGTACTTTTGGTATTTTAGAATTTATTCTGCCCTTTTACTTTCACTCATCCCCCGTCATCTGGATTGTGCCAGCACGTCTTTGCTGTTGTTTGCATGGATGGTATCCTTTTATTGGTTCTCTAGCAATACGGATTTCTACAGTAGTCAGGCCGCTAACCTTGAGCGCGCAAACCATCCTCCTTTATCCAGACTTGGGATTGGCCAGATTGGTTCAGAGTTAAAAAGGGAACCTTGATAAAAATCGCGTGACTTCGTTGACTTTTTTGTGTCACAAATATTTCGTTTACTACCTAGGTACCTATTACATTTCTACATATGTTGCATATACGAAGTTTTTTTCACATATAGGAATCAATTTTTCAGGATGTTTTTTTGATTGGTCACGTCCCTACTAACAACCAACATTTTGAAATTTAGCTAATCTGTCATTCTTAAGATTATACTTTACCCACTGCTTGTCAACGGTGAACAGTCATGACTTGTGAGAAAGCATCATAACTATTTCAATGCAAAACTAAATTTTTATTTTTGTACATTGTTGGTTGCTATCGTTTCTGTGGTTGGTGTTTATGTTGAAGTTGGCGATTTTCGTCACTCGATTCGGGTATAGTGCGTTCACAAACCCATTTGCACAATGTTGCGACTCAAGTGAGAAACTTGCTTGATACGGACGAAATTGTGGCTTTTGGACCATTTCTTTATGTTTACATAAGGAAGGTGAGTTATTGCACCCTATTTTGAATATGGTTTGTAGTTTTTTTCTTTAACTGACAGTGAAATTGGAGTTATTTTTTAATGCATCAACGCACACATTTTTAGGAATATACAAACCATACACTATATATATATATATATATATAAGGTAGATGATAAAACTAACCAAGGGAAAAAGAATTTTTTAAAACCGTATTGGTTAACCTCGGCGAATGAGTGTGAGTCACGTCAGTGCATTCTATCAAAAGGGGATTGTTTGACCTTGAAAAGGGAAAAATCAATATTTACATAGGACTATACGATTTGTATTGCGTCATCATGCAAATTTGGTCACACGTTGAGAAACTTTCCAGTTCCCAACTTACGAGTGATCACACACACACTCACACAAAAGGTTATCTACCTCTTATTGGTTCCTTTTTTCGCAACTTTTTCCCTTGGTGGGTTTTATCATCTATCGTATTATTCATCGTGGTTGGTGGCACAGTTATCTGTTCATCATTTCCATATTAAAACGATGACTTGATAAGCGTAACAAGTGTAGAAGAACAACCAAGTTTTTTGGCTAGTATCGTCTACTAACGATAAAAAAGTAGTCAACGTGTTAAAACAATTTTTTGATTATTGTTTTGTGTATTGAAAGAAATGTATGAGATAAACCTTGTTATAGAAATTGTTAATTTGTGTATTAAAATAGTAATGTTTAGTATAAAGGAATCTATTTGAAGTAATTACTTTTACTGTTATAAATACATGACCAATTAAGTGTGCATTGCTAATGTTTATTAACGAGGAAGAAGCATCTGTTCCTTGTTGACTTATGTCATGTATATTTGTTGTTCAATAAATTTGATAATATTAATATTGTTCTCAAAAATCCTATAATAAATATAACTAATTAGTCCCCTAATGATCCTGAGGATTTGAGTAGTGTTTATAAAGTCTTAATTTCCAATGATGGTGATATTCCTGACTGTTCATCCTCCATGTGGTGCATCCTGGACTAGGTGCCCATATGAATCTAAACTAATAACAGCGTGGACCGAATGCACAGCGGTGTAACTGGACTTCCGCTACGGCTGATGGGTGCAAGCATACACCCAGGATACTTAGAAGGTATCTTATGGTACGCATATACCTTATGTAGCCTCTGGGCTAAGGAAGATAACCCTGAAAGACATTATGTGATCTCATCAATCTTTGCGGACAGTTTCAAAGTTGCCATGTATTGAACAAGAAAAATCGTTATTTTCTTACGTTTGTTACGCAGTCGATGGTTTAATATGCCTTACAAAGATAGAAATAATGAACATATGATCACGTCAGCAACCACAATAATAATAACAATATTTTAAAAATCTTTCCAATTTTACACAATATTTGTAGAGTTCTCTAGTCAAACACAATCTTGCCAATAATTTATCGTTACAACTGCTGGCAAAGTACATTCTAATGGTCAAAGCATCAATGCGAGCAAAACTGGTAATTTCAATTGGATTGGTCATTTGACACGCCATTTGTATTAATTTTTTGTGTCTGTGTGTATAGGGAAGAGACAGGCGAATAGCTCAAATGCCATTGATTGTCTGCGTTGACAGCAAAGTAGACGACAACAACGTCGTGATTATGGGTATTCCGCCGCTTCACGGCGATGACGATCGAAAGTGAGTTGTTCCGCCCATTTTAAAAATCAATAATTTAGTTTATTTGGACAAGCATTCGAAGCGGCAATGAATCGAACGAAAGCGCGTTGTGAATTTAAATTTTTCAATACCAATAGTAAGTTTTTAGGCTCATATACATATGTTTGTAGGTATCGAACTCAATCGTGAAGATATGTTGAAAATGTTTGAAGCTTTGTCTTCATTGATGAGTTGAGTGTGAAGATGATGGTGCCAACATTGCAGTTTCGACACGTGTACATTATTTTATTGTTTTGTAATAATGTAATTTGTATACAAATTTTTGTAAAAAAAAATAAATAAACAATGATTTGTCTAATATGTATTGATATTTTTATGTAAATTGAAAAGAATAATAAAGTGCAATGTTTTTAAAAATTGTTCTATTTGTTGTGTTTTAGTTGTAAATAAACGGTCGACAATATTGTAACCGTTTTTATTTGTTTTCATTGTAATGATGTCAAGTAGTGTTCCACGTGTCTTGCGTCCATTCCAGACATTCTGAGCGATGAAAACTGACTCTCGGTGGCAATATTTATTTTTACAGAGGCCAGGTTAATAATCTTGCACTCTTTTTTACACAACAGCGTTTGTGACTGGCTACAGTTATGTTTTAAAAATATGACATTTTATTTAAAACATGTTTTTTACATAAATTAACCATTAATGTTTATGTTCCAGTTAATAATGGCGTCTAAATAAATGTTGACTGGTGTGAATAATAGCACACGTTTTCGATTATAGAAAATAACTTATAACTTTTAACAGACTTCATTGATTAAAAAAATATTGCGAGAGTAACAGAATGATTTCCCGAGTTCGAATATTGTGTCAAAATGGTTGTTTGATTCCCCATGAAACATTCGTTTCAATTAGATCTAATTCAAATAGTACTTAGCCAAGTTTTCTACTACAACCGCTCTTTTGTGCCATCATGAATTGTCCATTTCAAAACCGTTTTGGCTGGTCTCTCGGGCAACAAACGTAGAATTTGACCGGGTAATTGGCTTCGTCTAATCACAAATTTTGCATATAAAAAATTAAGCTTCCTTTCGGCTTTCTGGGTATATGCGATCATTTCTTTGACGGAATGACGTCTTTTGGTTTCTTTAGTAATATAGATTTTTTTACACTAGGTCAGGTTGTTAATCTTGAACCCAAACCATTTTCGATCATAGAAAATGACTTTTAACAGAATTCATTGTATACGTCTTCCAATTTACAACTGCAAAACCCGACCTTGGTTTATCTGCCTTTATCACCCTTTTTTCAAACGGTTGATTGTCTTCTTGATAAATAAGATATCACTTGTAAAAAAAACTTCGCCTAGTTTGGATCAAAAATGATTCAATTGAGTCAGTCCCAAGCCTGGATAAAGAAGGAGGGTTTGAGCGCGCAAGGTTAGCAACCTGGCCTGTGTAAAAAAATTATACTGCTACGGAAACAATAAGAGGACCCCATCTCGGCAAACAATGGCAAAGAAGTGATCGCACGTATCCGGATGACAGAGTTGAGTGAAAGCCGAAAGGAAGCTCAATCTTCAATTTGCAGAATTTTCAATGCCAACAAGACTTTGTTGTTGTTTTGCTGTAATTGTTGTCTTATTGCCCCATGCTTATTTTTAAAGCAGATGGGTTTTGTATAATATGTATAATAATAATAATGTAGAGAAAATGACAAATCGCATCTATTTTTACGAGAAATCCCATGTTTAAGTCAAGCGCTGTAGCTCAACCACCCCCATACAAGATTATATTACTGCATTGGTATGATCTTATTCCAAGTAGCTAAAAAGTAAATAGAAATGACGGATGTCACTTCAATTATTAAAATTATAAGGTTATGTTTGTTTCATATATGTATGTTTTCTTGTGTGTTTTCTTAAATAAAGTGTATTTTTATAAACAAAATATGTGTAGTTTTTTAACTTTTGTTTATGTCATTGAGCGTTATTGCTAAACTGACAGGCAATGCATCCAAAGCGTCTAAAAGAAATTATGAAAAGTCATGTTTATCCTTTGAACTACTGAATTTGGGTAATTGATGATGTCTGTTTAGTATATAAGTATATATTTTATAATATACTTTATTTTTAAGCAAATAATGTAGTAGTAATTTTATCTTGTCATAATGTAAATTCTTAGTTTTTAGTCGAAGCGAGAATTTGGTAATGCTATTCGTAAAAATAATTTATTTTTATTGTTTTAATTGTTAGTATTGCTAAAGTGATGTTTAGGGGTTGTTTTAGTAAAATGTTGATATGCTTAATATGCTAAAGCGATGTGAGGAAAGTCAATCATTTTAGCTTCTGTAATAATCAATACGTGCAAACGTATATTACATCATTTATTCAACTATATAACAATTATGAATATGTAGTTATTATATATTATACAAAACCCTTTTGCTTTAAAAATAAGCATGGGGCAATAAGACACCAATTACAGCAAAACAATAATATCAAAGTCTCGTTGGCATTGAAGATTCTGTAAATCGAAGATTGAGCTTCATTTCGGCTTTCACTCAACCCTGTCACCTGTGTAACTCTGTCATCCAGATACATGCAATTATTTCTTTGCCGTTGTTTGCCTGAATAGCATCCTCTTACTCTTTCCGTAGCAGTATAATTTTTTACGGAGGCCAGGTTGCTAATCTAGCGCGCTCAAACTCTCCTCCTTTATCCAATCTTGGGACTGATTGAATTGAATTATTTCTGGTCCAAACTAAGCGGAGTTATTAAAAAAAAAATTATTATTGTACAAAAAATGGAACAACAATTTACCCTAGTTTTGACAACAAATCAAAAGCTTTTGCTTGTCCAATGTTCTGTTACAGATTTCGATTGTACTAAATACTTTAAATATTCAATTGTACTAAGCCATCGAAATGTACAAATATAGAAATAATGACGCGTCACCAACCAGATTGAATAAGATTGAGGCAAAAGTTAATCGTAAAACTGGGAAATTTAACTTAATTTGTCTTTCTACTTAATATGCCGGGGTGGTCTAGCGATACACTGCTCAACTCGAACCTGAGTGGTTATGGGTTCGATCCCCTCTACCGGTTTTGTTGGTTTTCGTTCGGTTTCGTTTAAATGTCTACTGTTGAAAGTAATGAACTAGTTGTTTCAAAAATATGCATTTCAAATTATTTATAATTTCTTTATTTGATATTTTTTACATGCAATTATGTACCATTTTAAATTACATGATTTTAAAATGTATACAAGTTAAAGTATAATAATTTTATTAATTGAGCAGAAATTAAACTTTCGTAAATTAAAAAAAATGTAAAGATAATATTACGAGGTGAGTTCATGCATCAATTAATCTTAGATACGGATTAAATGTGATGTAATATTTTAGCAATTATTGATTAAGATAAATTAAGCCAATTATATGTTATTCATTTTTTACAATATATATACAGAAGTGCATGATATAAAATAAGTTAGCATACCAATTTATTTTACTTGTAGAAAAAGTGGCTAAAACTCAATTGCGCTATACAAAATAGAAGGACACGAACAAACTTGAACTGTTATGCTTAAATATATGGCAGTCCATGAACACAACACAAATGAAGATGTTATTTTGGAAGAAAGTGAATTGACATTTGAACCAATTGCATCCGTTAGTAGTTTGAATGTGGATCAATTATTGACGGAATACGTTGGAGCATTTGGTATTTGGCAATGGGGTATTCTTTTTCTTACCGTATTTTCTTCACCGCTTATGACCACGTTTCCTGCTTTTGTCAATGCTCAACCAGATCATCGATGTTTGATGCCTACAAAGGCCGAAACCATATTTAAAAAATACAATTTGACGTTTAACGACATTAGCACAATTGTTGGTCCCAATGAAGAGGACGGTGGGGCTTTTTATTATGGCTGTTCTTATTACATCATGGACTGGGAAAATGATACTGCGGTAACGGAACGAATTAACAATTATCTAA
The DNA here is from genome assembly GCA_025895645.1 of Cardicola forsteri. Lineage (NCBI taxonomy): Eukaryota > Metazoa > Platyhelminthes > Trematoda > Strigeidida > Aporocotylidae > Cardicola > Cardicola forsteri. Next base: position 176,763 of record JAKXYG010000553.1, on the reverse strand, counting down.
ATTATTCCAATACCAATGATAAACTGGTGACGTGTTCAATACCTTGCAATTCCAATTATTTATACAATTACAATCAATATCAATATCCGAATTCCATCGTAGCAGAATTTAACTTGGTCTGTCAAAATAAATGGATATCGCCTGTGGGTACAACTTTGTTTATGGTAGGCATGATTATTGGATGTATTTTGGGCGGATATTGTGGTGATAAATACGGTCGTCGTTACACTGCAATCACATTTTCACTAATCGAAATAGCAGCAGCAATTGGAACTTCACTATCTCCCAACCACTATTATTATCACACATTTCGTACTATTATTGGAATTACAAATGGTGCCAAATCAGTAGTATTGCGTATTCTACCTATAGAATTGACCATGGCAAAATATCGATCATATTTTACGTCAGCAATTATTTTTGGTGTTACAGGAATTCATCGTATGATATTGTCGGTCGAAGCTTATTTTATTCCCAATTGGCGATTTTTGCACGCCACATACATGATGCCGTGTTTGGGATGTTTTTTATTTTTTGTCTTTTTACCCGAATCTCCACGATGGCTGTTGTCGCAATTTCGGGAAAAGGAAATGTTGAACACTCTACAAAAAGGCTGTCAAATGAACCATTTGTTTTGCAAAGATAAATCAAAATTAATTCATTTTAACCAATTTATTGCCAACTACAATGCAACACATTTGGAAAATGCACCTAACAAAAGCAGAAGGTCACGAGAAACTTGGAATCTCCAAATGTGCATTAAATCTATTCAACGATTTATTCCAAATTGTTATTTATTAAAAACTATTATTCTATCAACGCTACTTGTAACGATGCAGACGTTTGCTGTTTTCGGTTTGTTGTTGTACAGTAGATTAATCAAAGATTACATTTATTTGGTTACAGTTATTAATGCGGTAATGAGTATTCCTGGACCAATTCTAGCAAGTATTGTATTTAGATTTGTTCGATATCGTCGCAATCCGTTAATAGTGAGTTATCTTATTGCATCTGGGGCATTGCTGCTTGGTGGAATTTATACTTATACGGCAAATTCAAGCTCTGATGTTATTCTCAATATATGTACCAACATTGCTCTAATTATGCTATCTACAACCGTTATCATGTTATACATATATATGGCCGAATTATTTCCATCAAATGTGCGAACATTTGGCGTGGGAGTTGCCACAGGTTTGGGAAGGTTTGGAAGTCTCGTGTCTACATTTGTGAATGTACTGGACGATGTGGAAGGACACGGAATTCCAATTATCGTTTACGGAGTTGCTCTATTTTGTCAAATTATTTTTTTAGGCCTGTTAAAAGATACTTCAGGTGAAAATTTGTCAGATCGATCGGATCAAGTGGTTAAGAAAAAATCAAACATAAAAATAATTGCCAACTTACAACGCGTAGATAAATAGGAGACTGCTTGTATTTTGGAAGGTGCATTCTAAATCGTTATCACTTTGTAATTTATTGCTATTGGCATTAAATGTATTTTAACTTTTTTTATAATAAGATAACAATAATACATATTTTTGTAAAATTACAAATGTGTGTTAACAAGCGTTCTTTTAGAAATTCATTTACGTGTCTAGTTGAATATATTAATTATTTTTCTTAAAAATAAGCAAATATTAGTAAGATCACATTTAAATAATGTCAAGGCTACTAAGAATAATAAACTCCGTCCATAAAGTATCGGAAATAAACCGATATATCTTTTCTTTTAACGGTTTGTGGCAGGAAGGCATCGACAGTAAAATACGTACGACAAAACTACTTAATTGTCATAATGCTTCAAATTATTTTGATTTAAAACCAAATGAAGAAAATTGATCAGAAACAGTGATTCTTTGTAAAAGATAGAAAAAATAAAGGGAAAGCAAGCAATATACGATTAATATTGTTATGTTTGGACGGTAGTGGATGAACTTTATTATGGCGAAACTCTGACTTTCTACTTAACTAGTCGCAGGAACCAAAATCAGAACACAAGACAAGATTTAGATCAAAATAAAAAATTGTAGAAAATACAGATGATATATGCAAGAATGGGGTTACTTAGCCAGTCCAATATGTAAGATTTCTACGACTCCCTTAGGGAGCATTTGTATAAATGACGAAAACCGAGATTACTAATACGACTCAGGCACTATTATTATACACACAGAATTAGTTCAGCTTGGAATAATCTTTTTTTATCTAGTCACTTTGCTAACATCAAAAAAATTTTTAATTTTTTATAACAAACACTCAAATTTCACTATGGTTTGTTTTTAACTTTTACGAATTTATTATTTTTCTATCTAAATTTTAATTTATTGTTTATTGCCTTCTATTCTACTTGTCAGCTTTTAACCTCGATATAATAATGCATTTAGACTGAGAATTAAAAAAGTTGTCTTTATTTTTGAATCGTTGCGATACGCTTGCGTAACGTTATTGATTAAAAGTTGCTTGTTTTTTTGGTGTTATATAAACTTGTGTATATTTTTCTTTTTTAGAGTACAAGCTGTTTCTTAATTGCCTGATTCTACACAATCCGTTTATGTATGGTGCTTAGAATGCTTATTATACCTTTAACCGATTATCACTGCTTTGCAATATAATATGCTGTTTATAATATTTATTTAAACTTTTAATAGATTTCTTTGGACCGAAAATGAAAGTCTTTGATGACAAAACTAAATAGAGAAAACTGACAAAAACAGTGACCTCTAATGGGGAGGAAAATCTGTAAAAGAAGCTTATTACAAAGGAAACCAATGCAGTGCTAATGAAAACTTGACATTTCGATTACCTACATTATATAAATTATAAGCGCATCCTAAGCATCAGTTCTGAATAATTTCAAAAAATGTACAATTAACCTATACTTATTCAAATACCATTATAATCGTAATTTTTTTTAAATATGTGAAAAAGCCCAAAAACAATTTTGTTTGGGAAAAATTTATTAAATACAAAAATTGCGCAAAAGACTAAAAATTTCAAATATATCACAAATACCCAGGCTATTGTAAAAGATGCGTGGCATGTATCAGAGTATACAAAACTCTACAATTCCATAATTTTCTAAACAATGCCAAATAAACGTTTGTCCTAAATTTCCTTCGTCCGGTTAAAGTATTAACAAGGAAGCTTTCTCTTATTATTTGCGGTTCATAATACAGACGGTGATTGTTTCATCTCAGTTTTAATATGGATCACTCTAACAATCCATATGCTATGATATCTTCAGATTGTTTCTGATTACTCCCTCGTTATTGTTAAAGTATCTTTCAACTCAAAAAATCTACCTCGGGATGTGGATAATCTGTACCATAGAGTGCTCAAAGAATGTGCGTTTATATTGGTTCCTTTCTTTGCACACATTCAATATTTTTATAGAGCAGGTTAAGCTACCCAAAATTTAAAACTTAGGTTTAATTAAGCCTATCTATAAATCTGGTTGTAGGTTTAAACCCGATAATAACAGGTCTATAAACATTTTATCTGCTCGAAGTAAAATATTTAAAAAAAAAAATCCCACCTAATAAATTGAATCGTAAGTCATAAGCTTTTATAAACCCTGCTCAACATTCCATCAAGATCCTGTCCCTCTAATTTAATAGCATTTACAAGTAATCTTACCAGGATGCTGGAGTATTCACCCTTGGTCAACGTTATCTACTTTGAATTCTGCAAAGCATTTGGCAAAATACTCCACTCCGTATTACTAGGCGAGTTAAGGTCTTCCGGAATCAGTCCTCTCCTCGGTTGAATACGTGATTTTCTCACAAATTGGAAATTTAGCGTGAGATTAGGCGATGTCACCTATTCCGTCAGCAATTTGACTTCGGGTGTCTCCCAAAAATCCGTCCTTGGACTATTACTATTCACTATATACATCAACGAATTGCCCTCTTTTGTTCAATCTGACATACTGCTTTGTAGCAATAATGTGAAATTTTGGAGTACAAATCCTAAACAATTGCAACAGGATATTAATAGCATTTTTTAAATGCTAAATAATGTATTATAAAGACAAAAATAAAAAAAATATGAATTTGTAACTGGTTAGTTACCTATTGCAACTAATCCTTAGATAATGCGTTTCTACTAAAATTTTTCCAACTATAAACATTTTACTTTTAGAAAGCATTTAGGTACTATCTTCAAAATCCCCAAGTTTTTAACCTATTACAGTTATTAATTTGGTTAAAGATTTTTCTAATTTTACCCTAAATTTTTCATTCCATTATAATAAAGTAGTACATACATACTTTTAACTCACTAAGTTTTTTAAGCGAAATCTAGAAAATATACTGTTTAACTTTGCGCTTTTACTTTATCAGTTATATATTAGACCTCACATTGAGTATTGCATCCAAGTTACATCTTCTATCCAAAAGGCAAACATTAACATACTCGATAAGATGCCCAAATAACTAAAAACGTTTTTAATTTCATTGAGGTCCGGGCTGTATGGATGCAATTGAATAAAGAATCTTTAGTCTAAACAATAAAAAATGCGTTAATTTTTAAATTATAATAAAAAACAACAAATGCCCTGAAGCATTTTGTCGTAGTTCAGACTTAAAAAAATTATTAAAAAAGCTATATATTCTGCGCTGTTTAGGTGGCTACTTGTTTGGCTCTATCTTGGTAGTTGCCTGTACTTAATTTCAAAATATCTATAAAGACATGATGGATAAGCAACTTTTTTAACAATGCAATTGTAGTCTTGAGGAATATTGGGATATTAGATAACCGTGGACTGCACTGCCCATGGTTCGTACTTCAAAGCACACTCGTCAGTAAAAAAAATATTTTCTTTGTAATTTTACTTTATTTCTACAATATTTTTTCAGAAATCTTTACGTAACCCGTTTGTTAGGTATTTAAAATTTTATACTATTAATTTTAATCTGTACGATACGCTTGCGTGACGTTCAGATCAAAAGTAGCCGCTTTTATTGTTGCTAATCGTTACGTGCTTGCGTTTTTGTTTTTATTTTTTGCATATTTGGGTTAATTTTTTTACCTTTTTGTGCATGTGGTTTTTGGTGTATAACTGTGCATTTTTAAGTGTCGCGTTTTTGTTGTGTTATTGTGCCTTTTGCTTGGCATCGTGCTTTAACACTATTTTTATTTTAATTCTCTATCAAAAGAATATTTCTGGTCTTTCCCCAGTAATACTACCTGCTTTTAAATTTCTATTGTTGTTTTTGTATTTTTACATAGTTCTTTAGATATGGTTTCCTCTAATTCGTCTAGCTGTGGTCTTCAACGGTACAAAAAATCCGTGAAGGTTGGTATTTTCTGCGCCACCTGCAAAAATTGGTTTCACGAGGCGTGTTCCGGGCTGTCCTCGGTGTACTACTCGCAACTTGCCGATAGTCCTCTGGATTATAAATGCATGGATTGCAGATGTGAAACGGAGTTGCAGGCACTACCTTCTGACACCGTTTTATGAAAAATTAGACAAAATATTACATCTAGTCAGGGATAATAATACCCTGTCCTCTAGAATTATCAACTAGATACCAAGATTACCTCTGTTACTAAATTTTTATCTAATCTAGTCGATAAGGTCTTTGACTCTTCTTCCAAATTTGACTATGTAAATTCCTCCTTATCCAAACTGTCTGTCTCCCTATCCCAAGATATTGCTTCTCTTAAATCTCAAGTTTCTAGTCTTAGCTCCTCGTCTACAGTATCAAATACTGTTCTCAAACTTTCCCAAGAAGAAATCTTGGAAGGGACGAAAAGCTATGTAGACAGCATAAAACGTGAGCATAATCTTGTTGTTAGGGGTATTAGCCTTGACATCACCAACTACAAAGAACTTGTTTCTGATATAGTTAAGAAATGTCATCCTGAGGCGGGCAATTTCCTAATTGGCAGACTTTCTTGTAAGCGCCAACATACTGCTCTACCTATCCTGGTCTCTTGTGCATCATCTGAAAACAGTGAAACTGTACTTCAAAATTGGACTAAGGTGAAGGCACATTTTAAAGGGATTAAAGTTACGAAAGATTTACCTTTGTCTGAACGCTTAGCTAAACTTTCCAGGCCCCCTATTCCCCAAATTCATGCCTATCCTATAGTGAAACTTACACCTCTTAGGCCGGATATTGACATTGATAATCAGGATTTTCGGACTGCACTCCGGAGTTCTCACCGCCCCCCAATCCTCCACAGGTTAAGGCAATTTTCTCCACTATTACCTCTCCCTCGGCTTTGAATGTGTATTTCACGAATGCTTTGAGCCTTAACAATAAACTAGAAGAAGTTCATCTTTTATCTTCTTCTTCGCCCCCACATTTGTTTGGCATTACTAAGTCATGGTTATCAGAAGATGTACTTGACTCTGAACTCCACATAGACGGGTATAGTGTAGTGAGACGAGATTCCCATAGAGGCAAATATAAGGGGTGTTTATTTTACGTCAAAGACGGGTTAACCTACTCGACTATCACAGTTCCTTTTACCCATATAGCCGAATATAACTTTCTTCACTTAGTTGTAGGGGGTTCAAACTCTAAAACTCTATTCTCTCTGTTGTACCGCCCCCCTAACCTTAATCATCATTCTAACACTGAACTGGAAAAGGAACTCCGACTTGTCCTCTCTCTGCCGTTTAAACACTTTGTCGTCATGGGAGACTTTAACTGTCCCTTTATAAATTGGGCCACTCCTTTGATACCAGTAAATGTCTTTGACTTTAATCTTCTGGATATTTGTGCCGTACATGCCCTCAAACAACATGTATTCTCCCCTACTCGTTATAGAATCGGAACTAACCCATCCTGTCTTGACCTAGTACTCTCTAATGACTCAGTAGATATCGATTCCATGTTCTGCCTTCCCCCTCTTGGAAAAAGTGACCATCTTGTAGTGACCTTTGTAGTACAATATCCGGTCCCTATCTCTAATTCTTGCGAACTTTAACTAAAACCTATACCTAATTTCAGGAAAACTGATAGCAGGGGATCTAGAGGCTTCCTGACAAATACTAATTGGGAAAATTTATATACTTATGATCTTGAAGGTGCCTATACCTTCTTCAACAAGGTAATTAGTGAAGGGTTAAATCGCTTTGTTCCTTTCAGAATTCCTATACATACTAACCCTAGACTTCCTAAAGCCATATCCAGAATGATTCACAAGCGGAATAAGGCCTTTTATTTGTGGAAAGCTATAAAGCTACCTTGCTTCCACTATAGATACCTAGATACTCGTAATGAATGTACTAGACTTATTAAAGCGCACAGAGGGAACTCATTACACAAACTTCTAAATAAAGTTAAGTTTAATAAAGCACTCTTATTCAAATTTATCAGGAATAAGCGAGTGGACACTCTTTCCTTCCCTCGTCTTAAAGATTAACAAGGTAAGGAAGTATCAGGTTCTTCTAGTTGTAACCTGTTTAAAAAAATTTTTAACTCGGTTTTTCAAACTCCCGGAGTTACTCAGTCTCTCCCTACATCTGAGTGTCCACCTATAACACCTCTAACAATTTCTAAGCTTTCAGTCTCAGATTGCCTTAGGCACCTTAAGTCTATATCTTGTGGTGCTGATGGGATATACCCTAGGATTCTGAAAAAATATGCGGATATTTTTTTCCTCCCATAACCTATATTTTTAATCTTTTGGTTTAGGCCAGACAAGTACCTTCTATATAAAAACTCGCTTTTATTAGGCCTATCCATAAGTCTGGGAGTAAATCTTTACTAAACAGCTATAGGCCCATAAGCATATTCTCTACTCCTAGTAAGATAATAAAAAGGTTTATTAAATCCCATTTACTAGACCATCTCTTTAAACTTAATATTATTAGTCCCGCTCAACATGGCTTTATGCCAAAGAGGTTGTGCTTTACAAATCTTATTACTTACTCAGACAGCGTCACAGACATGCTTCAAAGGCATTAGTCTGTCGATGCTATCTATTTTGGCTTTGCAAAGGTTTTCGATAAAGTTTTACACAATCTTTTTATCGCAAAGCTTAAGTCAGTAGAGATAGTAGGGTCCATTCTAGCCTAGATTAAAGATTTTTTCTCCGACCGTACTTTTAAGGTTTGGGTAGGAACGGATACCTCCTCCTCCTGTCCTATCTCCTCTGGGGTTCCTCAAGGATCTGTCTTAGAGCCCCTATTATTTATTCTCTTTATAAATGATTTGCCTTCTGCCGTTAACTCTAATATTCTGCTTTATGCAAATGACTTTAAGATCTGGGGGACCAACCCAGAATTACTTTAAGCTGACATTCTTGATATCTTTAATTGGTCTTTAAAAAATCAGCTCCCACTTAATAAGGATAAATGTCAGCACATTACTTTTGGTCGACCGTCTGGCACGGTTTTTTATTTTTTTCCTAACTTACAGCCAATAAAATCGACTAATTCTATTAAGGATTTAGGAGTTATATTTGATTCTTTGCTTAACTTTACTAAACACTACTCTTTGGTTACTTCAAAATGCTTCAGGCTTATTAAGTTTTTTACAAGAAATTTTGGTAAGATTCTACCCAAATGTCTACGCTTCTTTTACATGCTATACCTCAGACCTCATCTTGAATACTGTGCTCAGGTTACATCTCCCATTCTAAAATCTGACGCACTTAGATTAGACAAGGTACAAAGGGCGGTCACTAAAAAGCCTCATGGGTTTAAGAACCTTTCTTATCCCCAAAGGCTCAAATCTTTAAAATTATTTCCTTTACGGGATAGGCGTCTCCGGGGTGATGTTATCCTGACTTATCAACTTTTCAATTTCGGCTCTCATGTGCCTTTTTTTACTTTAGCCTAAAATTTACTCAGGGGACATAACCTTAAATTATCTAAACCTAGATCTTTTTTTAAATTAAAAAATCATCACTTTTCACACAAAGTGATTACTCCATGGAACAATCTGCCTGGCAGTGTTATCTCTGCGTTCTTACTTTCAGCTTTTAAAAAGGCATATAACAATTATCAGCTTTCCAAATTTATTTGATTTATCCTTTTACCTCTGACTAACTTCTGATATCCTAGTATTCAACCATGTTAATTTAATTTTATTTTCATTGTTATTAATCTTCTGATAAACTTGATAAACAGAACCGAGGATCCAAAGAGGTTTACTCCTACTTAACTCGTGTATTCAACCTGAACCTGAACTCGTGTATTCAACCTGAACCTAACCTGAATTAAAACGTTAGTTTAAAAATAACTATGGATTGACATGTTTTGTAGAACAGTTAATAAAAAACATGGTTATTATTGTTTACTAACAGTAAAAAAGTAGTCAGTTGCCTATAATGAAAAATTATTATTATTATCATAGCATTTTGAATAAAAAATTAGTTTTCTTAAATTGATATTTTTGGCTAATACTATTGCTACCGCAAATGCTATTGTTAAATTTCTTATTACTTTTAATAGAATTATAAATTTTACTACTGTGATGGTTATTATTATTTATATTATTTATATTAATTTTATTGCTATTATTATTATCATTATTAAACAAATGTAAACGTCACTATTATTATTATTATTATTATTATTATTAGCACAATGATAATTATTATTGTTCTCATTATTTCAAATAAAAAAAATAGAAGACGTAAACTGTGAGATGAATTAATTTCCTATATTTTTGTCAGTCACAAACATATAATTGTTAATCAATAATGGATATCTAACAAAATTCATTGAGCACCATTCCAAGCTATACAAAATCCGGGTATAAACTCTTATGATAAGAAGCCAACATACTTAAATTTTTACTTAAAAGTGATGATCTTATGAATCTTCTCAAAATCCGGCTAAAACTTTTGTTCACTATTAAAGGTATTTCTTTGCCCAACATTAAAATAGCTAAAACAACATTTTTCACTTTACATTGCATTTATTAGTTTATTTACAGTTGCGGTAATAATTATATTGCTCGAACAATGCGTCGCTAAACTAATCGGGCTAAAAAACATTCCAAAATGGATTAATAATAGGTCGAACAGAAGTGAACACACATGCACTTCCTCCATATTATGTTATTTACTACATCTACTACGAAATGAATTCATCTTGCAGTTTATTATACAAACAACCCAATGGTTTGCTTAAAAAATGAAGATAGTTTGTGCCAAAAATTATTTTGTATTATTATTGTTACACGTTAAATAGAACATTATTTATCTTTCTTTGTTTCCTTCTTTTGAAGATTATTCTAGTGTTTTTACATTATAATACGAAAATTATTTTATTATTACATTTTATACATTTATTATAATTTCTCGCTTTTCATAATTGTTAATTGTTCTATTATTTACATTGATTTTGTTTCAATTTTAAAAACATATTTTGTGGCATATCTCCTTTTACCTCAATATCTATTTCCCTAAATATCTCAGAAAATTTGAGTACCGAGTACCATAAGGCGTTTCGACCTATTCAACTCCTAAACAATCCTGAATGCTGAATCAAACGACTCAATATATAAATATTAATACATTTATTTATTTAAAAATTAAAAAAATTACATTTAAAATTATTAAAATCATTATTGCATGTTTAAACGGCAATTCTTCTAAATAACGTAATGACAACGAGAGCAGTTCAAATTGAATGCAACTTGTGTAACCTGTAAATTAAAAGTTTTTAAAAGGAAAATACATTACTTTAGTTTATTGAATGTTTTAAATTATTTAAAAACAAAAATTAAAAAACGTAATTGTTGTATTTTGTTTCTAAACACAAAAATATTTAACACTTGGCAATCATTACAGAAAAATAGTAATAGTATATGTACAAATGTATTTAAAAATAAAAATTATATTTTAAATTTTTGTTTTCAATGTTTATTATAAAAAATTTTTAGTAATTAAAATTATATATATACGATTTATATACATGAAGTGTAACCTGTTAATATTTTATTCAAGGACTATATGACCTTGAAAGTTATAAATTATTCAGTTTACAGTTTTATTAAACTAATATTTTAGTATGTAAATTTTATAATAGAAAATGATGAAATTAATCCTTATTATTTAAATATGTTATTTGTTAAAGTCATTCTTATATTATTTGATGATATTTAGCGATATGTTTTTTAAAATTTTGAGAATGAAGTGCATTATTTATTTATTTTAGTTAAACAGTAACAATAAAATTGCTATTATTAGAATGTTTATTTATTGAAATATTTTTATTGACTTTTTACAAGTACGCCATAAGTGGGTATGATGTTGAGTTGCGTAATATTTAATGTTAAATCACGTTGGTTAACTGGATGATTGTGAAGGCATATCTTGATTCCGAGTTATAGAATTTGTGCATATGTGGTTTGTTTTATGATGTACTACTGGGAAAGGTACTAGCATACACTCAATATACTTTAAAATATCTTATTCGTTTTCCATATGCAATCGGCTAGGCTAAGGGAGTTCACTTTTACAGAAAATCAGGCTTCAGGTTTTTATATTTTTTATGAAACTTTGATTAAAAAGAATGTACGAGTTGGAATCAGTTTCTGAGTTCTCAAGGTTGTTGATTTTCTTTATGCAACTGAAGAAGGACCTTAGTTGACAAGATTGCGCTGGAGAGTAAGCAATGTTTTACCCTTATTGACTAATAATGACGAGCCTGACTCAAATTTACACAAGCGTAGAAGGTTTTTCTTTGATATTTTTTGCACATTCTTTAACCGGCATCAATCCTCCCACTCTCCCAGAAGATCGTTTTGTCAATTGTTGTGAACACTGGCACCGTTACAAGGAAGAGATCTTCTAGTCAATAAACTTTTTCTTATTTCTCCCAAATTCAATTCTTTTTTAATGGAGAGGTGACTTTGCAATTAACTTTTGTTGTTATACACGAACATTATATGGCAATTAAACTCAATACTTGTTAAACAACAATATTTGGAGATTATTTATTAACGAAAAACGAATGAGTTACAGCTAACGCCTTTCATTCACCTCAATGCATAAATTCGCTATAATTATGCTAACTAGTGTTTTCGAATTAACAAATGAATACAACTTACAGATTACAAATTATTTAAATGAAAAATTGATTTTTAAATTTTTTTATAATGATGAATCAAAGGGTTGTAAAATCTTAAAACTTAGACAGTTAAATTGTTACTAATGAATGTTTTTAATTTGAATTTGCTACCATCTACAAATACATTCATTCATTTTGGTTGGTGACGTGTCCTCTTCGTGGCTACATAACACTTAAACGCCCAGAACGATTGATTTCGATGGCTTGACAAGCGTAGGCGGCGTGGACGAATAACGAAGTTTCTTGAGGTAGACTGACATCCTTGTGACGTCGCCACTGTTCATGGAATTGACGAGGCCGCCTGATTTTTTATCAGGGTTACTCTCCCTGCTTAAAGGGCTTCATATGATATACGTATACATTTAGATACCTTTTAAGTATCCTGGGTGTATGTTTGCACCCACCCGCCGTAGCGGAAGCCCAGTTATACCGCTGTGCACTCCGGACCCTGTTGTTATTAGTCTAGATGCCTAGGGGCACCTAGTCAGGATGCACCACGTGGAGGATTAACAGTCAGGAATATCACCATCATTGGAAATTGAGAGTTTATAAAACATTACTCAAATCCTCAGGATCATTAGCATCCTACATCCTCAGGATCATTAGCATCCTAAATACATCCTACAAATACTTATATTTATTTTCTTTTATTGTAAACGTTTTAGGAAAAATGGTAATGGAAACAACTTATGATGAGGGTCGTTTTTCAGTTCCACCAAAATTCGATTTTAAGTAAGTTTTATGTTTTGGTTTTGTACATATTTTAGATATCTACCATTAAGACCTCGAAAAGTGACTGTAGTTACTTTTGTGGGCGATTGTGATCAATTTGTTGGGGAATCTCAGTTCACTAACATTTTTAATTATAGTGGTAAAGAAATTCCAATTATGGTAATTTTATCATTCTTTATATTTTTTTAATAGGACATACCAGTGGTATTTTGTATATTTCTGATCACTTTATTTATTAGAATTATCTTCACGGTTATTATGATTGTGAAAATCAGATTATATTTCTATTTTTAAGTTACGTGGAACTTGAGCGTTTGTTGATTGCCTGTGAAGAACCATCTGCTAATTGGGAGGATACACAAAAGATGCATGAATATACTATTCTTAAATTATTGTATTTTATTTTTATTATGTCCCATTTTATTGTTGTATGTTTACATTTATTAAATTACCTTTTTAGTTTATGTGTACGGGAACAAATTTTGATCCGCGATTTATTAGAATTTTTAAGATAATTAATAAAATGAGGTACGTTCATTTTGTTGTATTATGTCAACTAGATTTAAGATGCTACATTTCCTAGAAAATTATACTCACAATCTTCCTTTACCACGAGATTGGGTTAATTTTGGACGCGTAGCAATTCCAAGGTTATTGTTTATTTTCAAGTTAAATCCCTTAACTTGTCGAAAATTTAAAGTAAATTGTATTTTTGTTACTAATATATTTTAAACGATTGAAATGGTTTACATTTTTATTGTTATGAAGTATATACTAGTGTTCAATATTGTATTTTAAATGTATGCATTTAAGTGAATCTGTCATATATTTTAACTGTAATGAATGTTACAATTTTTTCTTTAATATATGAATTGGTTGACAGGATTGGAAGATGATTAAACAATTGGAACAGGCAATTGCAACCCAAATTTTTAACACATTTTTTTCGAATGGTTTTTTAAACAAGTTAGTTGGAACATTTTGATTAGAAATTATTAGTCAGATTGTTTAATAAAATTACTTATTATAACGAAATGATTTCAATGTGTATTTTTTCAATTCAGTGTCAGATTTTTCTGAATAATAAATATGCTTGGTTTGAACCAATCAGTAGCTCTGTATAACTAATCCAATGTATACATTGCTGAAACTTGGATCATTTTAAGGGAAAATTGTAGACTTAATAACTGATGAATATTTACAGAAGAAGTACTATTGTCTCGAGTCACATTCCGGCTTGTTTGAGCTCTGAGAAGGGTGTTTATTGTATTTGGCCATCAGGATCTGCCCTTTTGACCACAGCATTTAATTGATTTTTGTAGGAGTTTCTATCGCGAGTATGTAGGCCGGTGGTCCGTGGCTATCCATTTTGGTGAGAAGACGAGAAATTTCTAGGCCCATTTCCATGTGGAACAAGCAGTGCTGTTCCTAAATAGGGCTGTTTGGTGATAATACTCAGGGTGACACCAATAACCGTTTGTTATCTTCTTGTCAATAAATTAACGATCGTAACAGCCTTATCCATATCTAACTCCTTTATTACTAAAAGCCGTTCCACTATCCGCCACGTGTGGACGCGCTAAGTAGGTGTCGGTTTTTTTCTCGGTGAGGCTTGAATCAAACCATGCACATTTATTAATTGGTGAATTTGATGATTGTAATATAATTAAGAAATTTGCACAATTTCTTATTTTATTAAATGATTTTTTTTAAATCACTGTTTTGTGTCAAAATGTACTTATAAGTGATTGTTTATCATAGGGTCAATGTTTAGTATTCATTTTAGCGCAGTACGCTAGGTTGCGTGTAGAATAATAAACATACATACACATACACACACAATTATTTTGTATATTTAAGTGCTCCATCAAAGCAATTATTTGTCTTACCCGGTCATAATTTTGTGCACGTTCAAATGGGCACCGAAATAATTCGAAAAGATGGCAAACACATCAGTACACATGGAGACATAGCTCAACAATGTTTTGTGTCAATTTTGAAAAAATTTTGCATTATCACGGGCGAAGAAGACGCAGATGAATTTGACGATTTTGGAGCTTATCGGTTTGGTGAAAACGACACGACCGGGTCGAGGTTGAATGCCGAATTTCCAGCTCCAGACCAACCTGGCGAACACAGTGTTTCTTCCTTTTTACATCACCACGTTGAATCGATGCTCGATCAAGTTTTGAATCGGACAACGGGCAATGCAAGTCAAGTACCGCTCTGTTCCGAACTTCCTACTTGCAAAGCTTGGTTTATGGTGAGTTTGTTAGTACAGTATTACTGTTGAAAGTTTATGTTGGAGCAGCTTTACATATTTTAAACAGTATTTATTCTTTCATTTTGGTTGGTGACGTGATCAACTCGTCATTATTTTCCACATTTATACTGCATGCTAAACGATTGACTTCAATGATTTGATAAGCGTAAAAAGGGAAAAGAATAATGAAATTTTATTGGCTGGTAGACGGCATCCATGTGACGTCGCCACTTTTTGCAAAGATTGATGAGGTCGCCTGATTTTTTGTAATGGTTATCTCCCTTAACCCAACGGCTACATATGATATACTTATATCTTTAGATACCTTTTAAGTATCCTGGGTGTATGTTTGCACCCACCCGCCGTAGCGGAAGCCCAGTTATACCGCTGTGCACTCGGACCCTGCTGTTATTAATCTAGATGCCTTTAGGTACCCAGTCCAGGAATTTAACCATTATTGGAAATGAATGGCTGAATCACTACTTGATTGATCATTTTCGAAGTAATCTTTTTACTCGAAATGGAATCCGATAAGGAGGTTGCTTTTGGTGGAAGTACATCGCTGATATCAACCGCATGTTGTAGCTCTCTCTAGGCTTTGTAGAACAGTCAAACATTTGTTTAACTGCTTCCAATCTTGACGTGTACTGGGTTTGAATATGACACACTAGGATCTTTGGTATATCGTGTCATATCAATTTTTTGTTTGTCTCATGAATCTTCATATATATATATATATATATATATATATATATATATATATATATATATATATATATATATATATATATATATATATATATATATATATATATATATATATATATGCTTTATATACGTATATTAAAGTAATTACTAAATTTTAATTATGATGATATTTCTGACAGTTTTTTCCGCATGGTGCATCCTAAACTAGGTGCCAACAGAAATCTAGACTAATAACAGTAGGGACTGAGTGCATAGGCTTTTACCTAATTCTCATTCATCGAACGGTTGCTAGTATCCAGTCAATATGCCTAAGAAGTTTTTAAAGGTGTCCATTTGCCAGATGTAGTTGGTTAGGTTTGTCTATTCGTCAACTCCCAATTCCTTCAAAGAATATCACTTCGTTAATTTCTATGATCACTGGCGTCGTCGAAAGGAAGCGGTCTTCTAGCCAAGGAACTTTATTTATTCCCCCCCCCTTAATTCAATTTGCATGCTATGCGAACTCAGAACATATATTATTCTTGTGTTGCAATAATACAAATAATAATAATAATAATAGTCATAATCATAATAATAATACCACTATTGATTTTCTTTTAAAGGCATGTTACAAAATTTATACAAATCTCATGTGTGAAGACATTCCTGCCGATTCAATCTACCTAGACAGTCAAAATATGTCGACCGAAAGCAGTCTAGCCCAAGCCTGGAACGAAAATATAGGCAAACTGTTGTGTCCCATCGTTCCTACTTCGGCCAAATTGACCATTCACGAAACTGTACCACAAGTTGGCGATGAAATTGACGATGGCGCGACGTGTACCGACTTGATTCGTCGGCTGAGTACAATTCAACACCGCAATGCTGCCTTGGCAGCCGAGGCGCACTATAAACAGGATTTGCCCATTCATTATTCGTGTACTTATCATTTGATCAAGGTTCGTCATGCACCATCTTGTGATGCTGTTGATTGTTGTTGGTGGCGGCGATTTGCTCCTCATGATTTCCAATATTTCTAGACCATCGTCAACGATAGATTGCGATTGAATTTACGTGCCTAGACATCATCTAGATATCAGTTAGAATTTGCCAAGATTGTTGTCTCTTAGTCCAGTGGATGCTTATATCATATGTATACCTTAAGATACCTTTTCATTTGATCAAGGTTCGCAATTGTGCTATATTTCTATGTTGTTTATTATTACAATCAGCTTAAATACTTCAGTAGAAGAACATTTAGCATTGCATAGAATACCAAAAAAATGCAAAGAAAGGCAGAAATCAATAAAAAAAATTAACGTTATACACTTATTATATATATTATACAAACCCTTTTGCTCTAAAAATAAGCATGGGGGCAATAAGACAACAATTACAGCAAAACAGCAACAAAGTCTTGTTGGTATTGAAGATTCTGCAAATCGAAGATTGAGCTTTCTTTCGGCTTTCACTCAACCCTGTCATCTGTGTGTAATTCTGTCATCCAGATACAGGCAATCACTTTGCCGGAATGGCGTCCTCTTGTATTGCTTCCGTAGCAGTATAAAACTTTTTTACAGGTTACTAACCTTGTGCGCTCACCACCCTCCTCCTTTATACAGGCTTGGGACTGGCTAGATTGAATCATTTCTGATCCAAACTAGGCGGAGTTACGTTATTCCAATAATTGTAAAAATAAAAGAAAGTATTCTGTAACATAGTTACGGCAAAAGTGTGATGTCTACTGACATGGATAACGTTTTTTGGCTCAACAGGGTAGATTTTAAGTACTAGAGTGTATGTCTGCATCTATCTACAGAAACCGAAGCCCAGTTATACTGTTATGTTAGTCTCAGGTGCACCTAGTCCAGGAAGTGACAGTCTGACACAGCCTGTGGTCTAGCTGTACATCTCTCGACTTGGACCTGGGTGGAGACCACCGACCCACAAAATGCGGGCCCACATTGGGCTTCGCTAAAATGTCCACTGCTGAAATCAATATATCTTTAAAAATATTTGTATATTTGCATTAAACTCATTGGTTAATACATTAAAAATCGATTACACACCCATACACAGCTTGTTTCAGCCTACAACGTAGCAATCAGTCTGACTCGTGGTCCACTTACCTTCCGACTTTTGGAAAAGTTGAACAGTCGCCTGACCCATCTGTATTTGGCAGGACGTGTCACGTGCAAGGCCGTTTCTCTGACTGGGCACCCGTGTCAACACGAATTGCATTGTGTTCCAAACGAAGCCGACACATTGGCCAAGTTGCTTGCCAAGAATTCGTTTACCGCCACCAACAGCAACCACGACGATGTAGCCCAGTTTCATGAATCGGCCTACCTGCAGACCAATGGTTCAAATAAGATGGACGATCAATATTTGATTCCTGCGGGTATTCGTTTGGTTGACATTGAATTTATATTGGGTGTCGGGAGTTGAATGATTAATTTTAACGTTACAACAATGGTTTAGAAATGCTAATGATCCACGAGGATTTGAGTAATGCGCTTATAAAGTCTTCGTTTCCAACGATGGTGATATTTCTGATTCTTCATTGTCCATGTGGTGCATCCTGGACTACGTGCCCCTAGACATTTAGACTAATAGCAGCGGGGACCGAGTGCACAGCGGTATAACTGGGCTTTCACTGGATTCCAGCTTAGTGGATGGGTGTTAGCATGTACTTAAGATGCTTAAAAGGCATCTCAGGGTATCTACTTGCCATATGTAGCCGGTTAGGCTTGTGGATATGTCAACTGGCGTTAACCCCCAAAAAATTGCCTCGTCAATTCCTGTGAACTTTGGCGTCGTCACAGAGAAATGGTCTTCTAGCCAAGTTCAATTCGCATCCGACAATTTCTGTCAAGGAATTCGCCTTGCTATACGAACGTACTGTCTTAAATAATCGAAGAAGCGATCGTAGACATTTAGAGCAACATTCAGTGTTTTAAGTTATTTATTAATACATTTTTTTACATGTTATGAGGGAATTTTGCAATTGTACAAAAATCGTTTGTATGGACTAAAGGATGAAGAAATAAGTTATTTTGTAGAAATTTGTATACATGCGACAACGGAGTTGTTTATTTGCTGACATTCCCATTTCTTGTTCTATTCTGGACAACAATTGCATGTCTCTTGTTTGAACTGAATTATCACTTCTTGGCGAGTTGACCTTTCAATGTGACAGAGAAGAATAGGATATGAAACGTGTTTTTTGATTTGCATATATTAATTCATTTTGGTTAGTGACGTGGTCACCTCTTCATTATTTTCCATATTTATACGACATATAAACGATCCATTTCGATGGTTTGATAAGCGTAACGTTAACGTGGAAGAATAACAAAGTTTCTTGGCTGGTAAATGGCATCCTTGTGACGTCGCCACTGTTCGCAAAGATTGACGAGGCCGCCTGATTTTTGTCAGGGTTATCTCCTTAGCCCAAGGGCTACATATCGTATAAGTATACCTTTAGATACCTTTTAAGTATCCTGGGTGTATGTTCGCACCCACCCGCCGTAGCGGAAGCCCAGTTATAGCGCTGTGCACTCGGACCCTGCTGTTATTAGTCTAGATGCCTAGGGGCACTTAGTCCAGGATGCACCACGTGGAGGATACAATCTCACGCTTCGTAACTTAAGTCAGAAACATACTTGGATGGATTTTATTTGGGACGACTTTTACACTGTTTTGGCTGGGACATTGTTGTTGTTGAAACAATTGCTACCTAAACAAACACTCTTCCGAGAATCATCGACAGTGGAAGGGAATTATTTGGGATCCAATGTAAAGGGGTGTCTCTGCTACTACTAACTGTTGCTGCCAGTTAACACATTCCAAATAAAATATAAAGTTACAAATATACGTAGGATCAACTAGTAACACAGTCGAATCTTATTTTATTTTATGTTTATTACTTTGAATGTTTTACAAGAAACATCTTTCAGTAGTGGACATTTTAGCGAAGCCGAACACGGGGCCCGCATTTTAGTACCGATGGTGGGATTCGAACTCCAATGTCCACCGAGATCCAAATTCGAGCGCTGTACCGCTAGACCACAAACTAACAACTTACACACACACACACACACAACGACATTGACAATAATTCCGTTTTCCCAAAATTACAAACTCAGGTTTGGCTGGTAAATGGCGAACGTATTGGATTGAATGCGCGATCAAGGATTGGGAATCGAGTAACCGTCAGTTGGGCGCCAAAGTTGCCCAAACAATAGACGATGATGATGATGACGGTCGCGGCGGCGGCGATCATAAAAACGAAAAGCACTTGACTGTGACGAATCACCGATCGAACTTGGTCCTTATTAGTACGTGCAACTGCGGTCAACAGCAAATCGAAAGACCCGATCCTTTCGACTACAAGGATGCCAATTGCCGATTCTATGTTATTCCCAATATTTTGTGCTGCAATAAGGTAGGCAGTGCATTGCATTCATTCATTCTACCTTTGTAGGGGCATATTGAAACGATCGGTTTCGATGACTTGACAAGCGTAGCTAACGTAGTCAAGTGACCAAGGATTTTTTGCTATTAGACAGCCCTTAGCCTAAGGGCTGCATATGGTATACGTATAATTTGAGACACCTTTTAAGTACCGTGGATGAAGGCTTGCACCCATCCGTTGAAGCGGAAGCCCAGTTTTACCGTTGTGTCCATGGCTACCTAGTCTAGGATGCACTACGTGGAGGAGGAACAGGTGGGAATAATGTGATCGCTAGAAATTGAGAGGATTAGCAACTATCGGAATTATAGAAATAGGAAAGAGAGATGAATAAATGAATGAATGTACTGTTCTCTTTATTAGTTTGACAATATTACTAAGTCTTTTTCATTTGACTTCATTACCACTTTCCTACTATCAGTCAATATTTTCACTCTTGCAGCTAATCAATATTCATTTGGCACCCCAGTTCCTGTCGACTTCGACACATCCATTTTGTCTGCCAAACGAACGCAATCAGGCCATTGTATCGCGATCGAATCGACAACTGCAACCTTGTGCTCCCATCGCTATTCTTACCAAACAAATGGCTGCCTTGGATACCAAGATGGCCCAATCGCCGTTGGTTTGCGCCGATCAACATGGCTTGTCTCAGTCGCAAGACAACGACATGTTGTTGCTGTCGGGACGAACGCGATCGTCATCAGCGTCGGCATCTTCGTCATCGCACCATCTTTCCTCATCGGTATCGTCGTCACTGTTGTCATTAAGTGATCATCAGAGGGCAACCATTATGCACGATAGTGATCACGGTTCAATGCACAATGAATTGAGTACGTTTCATTTTGTGATGCGTAATGAATTCATTTCATTCATTCATTTTGTTGGTGATTACGTGGCGTCACCTCTTCATTATTTCCCATATTTATACGACATGTAGAACGATCGATTTCGATGGCTTGACAAGCGTAGACAAACGTGGAAGAATAACAAAGTTTCTTGGCTGGTAGACGGCATCCTTGTGACGTCGCCACTGTTCGCAAAGATTGACGAGGCCGCCTGATTTTTTGTCAGGGTTATCTCCCTTAGCCCAAGGGCTACATATGGTATACGTATACCTTTAGATACCTTTTAAGTATCCTGGGTGTATGTTTGCACCCACCCGCCGTAGCGGAAGCCCAGTTATAGCGCTGTGCACTCGGACCCTGCTGTTATTAGTCTAGATGTCTAGGGGCACCTAGTCCAGGATGCACCACGTGGAGGACTAACAGTCAGGAATATCACCATCATTTGAAATTGAGACTTTATAAGCATTATTCAAATCCTCAGGATCATTAGCATCCCATGCGTAATGAATGATTGTTTCTCATTGGTTTCTGTACAAAGAAACATACTTTACTGTAATTTTACCACGTATAATTTCACGGTTTATATTGTCGAATAAAAAACTCGACCCACAGAGGATCAGAAATGGACCGATTAAGTCAAGTCCAAGCCTGGATATAGGAGGAGGGTTTGAGCGCAACAGTGATCATTTTCATCGTAAAACGGTGGATATCCGCAAAGTCTATATATATATATATATATATATATATATATATATATATGAATGTTTGTGCGTAGGATTGTACATCAAATGTTGTCTGTAAGAATCGTGCTTATCGAAAATTGGAACTTCTATTCGGAGTTCGTCAAACTCCGTCATTGGAATCATGCTCCTTTCATTTCTTTGCCGTAGTTTATTGAAATATTGTTCTCTTGGTGTTTCCTTAGCATAATTAATTTTTTACAGAAGCCGGGTTGCTAATCTTGCGTGCAAAGTTAGTAACCTGACCTTTGTAAAATTTCTATCTTGCTGCAAAAACAGACAAGAGGACGCTATTCGGGTAAACAACGGCGAAGAAGTGAAAGTACGACTCATTTGACAGGGTTGAGTGAAAGCCGATAGGAAGTTCAATTTTTGATTAGAAGAAGAAAATTGTACGTTTATCGTTCAAAAGACTGGAAACAACGGTTTTGGAATGGACGATTGAAGATCGACTATAAAAACTTGGCTAAGAACCATTCGGCAAGATCTAATTGAAATGGATGTCTCATGGGAGGTATCAAACAAACATGTTGTCAAATTGTTCGAACATATGGAATCATTTTGTTGCCCCATAGATTGTTTTTGCTTTTAATTTTAACCTGTTGTCTCATGTTAATTTTAAAGCAAAAAGGTTTTGTAATAATAATATAAAGCAACGATAAGGTAATTATTCAAGATGTTATAGAAGTGTTAAAAAGGCAACTGATTATATCTCTAAGCAATGAAATTGAAATTGAATTCAGTCGCGTGACATTTATATACCTCGCTCCTGTTTAAAAGCTAACCTCATACACGACGTTGCAAGTTCTACAGACAGTTCACACGACGCAATCGACAGGCACGATGTAGAAGATGATCGATTAGTGACGAATGCAAGCCAGCATTGTGACGATGACAATGATCACTGCACGTCGGACGAAGCTGACGTGAAGGACAAGGCCATCGCCGTTGTTTTTCGCGACGGTGTTCCAACTACCGATTGGCTTGTTGGCGAATTGCCGCGCTATCCGTCTTGGTCGATTCACGCGTTGGGCAAATATTTTATCTATTCGCATTCGGCTGGTAAGTGACAATGGCAATTGTTAAATTTTGGATGAGAAAATTTGATGATCATAATTTCGACCAATAGAAATAGTTTCAGTAGGTGGGTGACAATGAAATTACAACAGCCAATAGAAAATGAGCTTTTTACTGTCTACTCTCGGTTAAAAAGTAGTGGAAATGAAAATACAATTCAAGCAAATTGATGCAGTTGTTTTATTTATTTATTTATTTATTAAAATTGTTAAATCGGTGACTGTACATATTTTAAAAATTATTGCATGGACATTGGAATGTTTTATTGAATATAGATTCATTATTCTGTAGATTCACTATTATTAATACTAATGCAAGTACTATTATTAGTTCAGTTATTATTACTATTTTATTACTTGAATGCTTCAACTATTCTGTTTACTTAACCCACATCAATTGAAGCCTTATTTTTGCTAAGGTTTAAACTACTCCGGCACAAAGTTAATATAACTGACAACAAACATTTGATAACCTTGTATAAATAACTGTAATGGGAAAATCTGCTATTTTGTCGATAACTGGGTTACCTCTTCATTGTCTTTATTTTCGTACAGCACATGAAGCGATCGCTTTTATTAGTTCTATAACCGTAGCCAAATGTAGGAGAATAAAGAAGTTCATTGGGCATTAGTTAACCGTCATATAATTTTCTAATCGAAAATTAGATGATCATAATTTTGACCAATAGAAATAGTTTCAGGTGGGTGACAATGAAATTACAACAGCCAATAGAAAATTAGCTTTTTATTGTCTACTCTCGGTTGAAAA
The DNA here is from genome assembly GCA_025895645.1 of Cardicola forsteri. Lineage (NCBI taxonomy): Eukaryota > Metazoa > Platyhelminthes > Trematoda > Strigeidida > Aporocotylidae > Cardicola > Cardicola forsteri. Next base: position 153,131 of record JAKXYG010000553.1, on the reverse strand, counting down.
GTAGTGGAAGTGAAAATACAATTCCATTTATATATTTATTTAGATTGTTCAATCGGTCATTGCACATATTTTAAAAATTATTGCAATAACACTAAAATATTTTATTGAATACAAATTTGTTACTCTGTAGATAATGATGATGATTTATTCATTGTGGTTGGTGACGTAGGCACCTGTTCGCTATTTGTGTACTTGTACAGCATATTAATCGATCGCTTTCAATTGTTTTATAAGTGAAACAAAATTTGATGAACCGGGTTAGGGTGGAGTTATACGATATTTGGGGTATTAATGATTCTAAGGATTTGAGTAATACTTGTGAAGTCTCAAATCCCAATAATGGTGATATTCCAGACATGGTAATAATAATAATAATAATAATAATAATAATAATAATAATAATAATAATGATAATAATAAATTGGCCTGTACTACTGGGTATTAATGATTCTAAGGATTTGAGTAATACTTGTGAAGTGTCAAATCCCAATAATGGTGATATTCCAGACATGGTAATAATAATAATAATAATAATGTTTCTTGACTGGTGAACGGCATCCTTGTGACGGATCCTTCATTGACCTAACGGCGACGTATACATTAGGATATTATTTAATTATCCTGACTATACAACCATTTCAAAAATTAACGCAAAAAATTACAAAAGTATTAAATCTAAATTAATTTGTTATGTCCAATTGTTTTTTCGTAAAAATAAATATTGAGAATGAAAAATAATGTCAAGTACTTAATAGTTCACATATATATACTTAGAAATATGTATTTAAGAAGGCTGAGTCTGCCAAAATAGCATATTTTAAAAGCTACTCCTATATAAACGTTTATAATAAGTTGAAGTTACATAATTAGCCCATTATTATTTTGTGTGCTTAAGTTCATTAAAAATGATCAATAACTAATCCTTAAAGTTGATGTTAAACGCACATTGAAGTCTGTCCTAATTGTGATGTTATAGTAATTATCAAAATAAACATTTAATTATTCTAATCTATCTAAAAATAATTTTTTAAATATTTTAAATAAAAAATTTAAAACAAATCGAATAATTTATTATTTACGTTTAACCTTGAGATTCCGCTCATCTGTTAAGTTTGTTTTCTGATTGTATTGTTTGTGAAATGGACAGTAGTGATAAAAAATGTTTTCATCTTACCGAAAATGAATACCGTGTCTTTAAAGAATGAAAAATGAAGGATTTTTTCCTAAAAAATGAGCAGATTTATACCTCCCAATCTCGAGTGCTAATTTAAAGAAATTCAATTGATCAACTGAATATTTCACAGAACGTAACCACATTGCCACATTTGTAGATTTTGGCATTTTTTAAGTAATACTTCAGCATTGAATGAAAGATTATTAAAGATTATGTAGTATGTTTGTGTTTTAATTTAGGAATATTATCAAATATATACGTGTGTCTGTCTAGTATTTACAATATTTCCAACAATTTTCAGGTCTATCTGGTCGTGGATTTATTCGGAACAGCAATTATTTGCTTCCCTGGGACGTTTCTCTAAATGGCAACAACACGGAACCGGGACGGTTTGCAAGAGGCAGTCGCGGCAGACATCGTGGCAACAGATTGGGTAAGTAATTATGTTCTTTCTGTTATTTATCCGTTGTTTGAATGAAACATTTGTCGGTTAGTGGATATTGTAACTATTCTTTATGCATTTAGACGTCATAATCAATTACTTATTCATGCTCGTACTTGTACTGCCTAAGTCCAGTTGACAGTATCAACTTGATGGCGCAGCAATGAAACAATCCCTTTCCACTGTTCACAGTTTTTGGCGGCGTGCAGAGATACATCAGTCCATCGGCTCATTGAGTTGGTTCCAACTCAATGAGCTACGTTAGTTGGGTCTCTAATTGGGATATTTGACAATTATTGTCGTTTGATTAAGTTATGTGGATGGCACTGGCTCATGTGATCAAGAATCGAGATGCCAGTATTGGCTATTCGACACACGACACGGTGAATGCAATTACTGTTTTTTAAACCAATCAATAACCGAATAGGAAAAAAACTGAAATTTAATTTAATCGATATTTTAAAAATAATGAAAGTAATTTACATTTTCAACAAATAATAAATATAGTATTTGCTATAAAACTTTAAATGTTTCTATGTAAAAACTCTTTTTTAATATATTGATTGTTGTAAAAACTGAACAAATTAAATGTTTCAAACAAAAATAATACAAGACGTAAACTGTGAGATGTATTCGGTTCGTATATTCTCCTCAGTCACGAACATATAAAGAATCAGTATATAAATGTACATAAAAATATATGATGTAATCAACTTAACCTTAATAACTATACATACGCAACATGTATATGTTGAGTCAACGCTAAATTTAATGAAGTTATAAATTGTTATATTAGTATTGTCGGATTCACTTGAATAATAAATTTACTGGGTTTTTAAGTCAACCAGGAGCAGTGTACAACTGTTTCATCCTTGCATTTGGAATCAGCAGCAGCGCATACCTTTCAAGTTTTACACACACATGAACTTGAACCCACGCCCTATCTGGTGTCAGCCCAGCTCCTTAAATTGTTTTTGTGTGTACACAAAATGGAGTTTTAATGTGTGAATGTACACAGATTCAAGTGTTTTTAACATGTTTGCAGTATGATCAGTTATCAACACTTTAAAACAATCATTAAAGTTAACTTGGTATTTTGTTTGAACCAAGTGACGTAATGTTAACGAAGTCCAAAGACGTTCATTTGAGTTGGACTCTTTATCGATCCAATTGGGAATGTGTTCTTTGACCCATTCAGATAAGCGACGAGTTGTCTGTGACTGAAGAGAATATACAAAATGAATTCCTCTCACCGTTTACGTCTTCTATTATTTTTGTTTGGAATTATGAAGGGAACCCAATGCTTTAAAATAAATGTGGCTGAATTATTGCAATAATTAAACAATTATTTTATATAAACATATATTACAATAATATTGTGATATTAAATATTTAGAGATTGTATCAGATTTAATCTAGCCAGTCCCAAGCCTGGATTAAAGAGGAGGGTTTGAGCGCGCAAGGTTAGAAACTTGGCCTCTGTAAAAAAAATTTACTGCTACGGAAACAATAAGAGGACACCATCTAGGTAAACAACGATAAAGAAGTGATCGCACGATGACAGAGTTACACAGATGACAGGGTTGAGTGAAAGCCGAAAGGAAACTCAATCTTCGATTTGCAGAATCTTTAATGCCAACGACACTTTGTTATTGTTTTGCTGTAATTGTTGTCTTATTTCCCCATGCTTGTTTTTAAAGCAAAAGGGTTTTGTATTATATATATATATATATATATATATAAGTGCTAAACTTGAAAATGTTACTGTCAGTATAGTATTGGGATGCTAATGATCCTGAGGATTTGAGTAATGCTTATAAAGTCTCAATTTCCAATGATGGTGATATTCCTGACTGTTAGTCCTCCACGTGGTGCATCCTGGACTAGGTGCCCCTAGGCATCTAGACTAATAACAGCAGGGTCCGAGTGCACAGCGGTATAACTGGGCTTCCGCTACGGCGGGTGGGTGCGAACATACACCCAGGATACTTAAAAGGTATCTAAAGGTATACGTATACCATATGTAGCCCTTGGGCTAAGGGAGATAACCCTGACAAAAAATCAGGCGGCCTCGTCAATCTTTGCGAACAGTGGCGACGTCACAAGGATGCCGTCTACCAGCCAAGAAACTTTGTTATCCTTCCACGTTTGTCTACGCTTGTCAAGCCATCGAAATCGATCGTTCTACATGTCGTATAAATATGGGAAATAATGAAGAGGTGACCACGTCATCAACCAAATGAAGTATAGTAAAACCAATTCTCTAATATAAAAAACCTTTTCTTTTGTTATAGTCGCTGACATTGAAATATTATCTAGTCACTCAATGATTGGCTGTGTTTGAGAGGGGGGGGCTAACGAGATATTAGAGATTGACTGGATGAGCGACGTTAGTTAAATCTCTAATTGGGATATTTGGCAAACCTCGTCACTTGATTGGGCTGCGTGGATGGGACTAGGCAATTTGCCAAGAATCGAGATGCTAGTGTCGGTTGCCCAACACAAGACACGATGGAAGCGTTTATTGTCAATCTACAGACCAAAATACGAAATCTTGGGGATTAAAGGAACGGAAGCGATTTAAGGCAGTTACAACTCCTAGTGTTAAAAACATAGTTATTAAGCTACAACATTTGTAGCAATCACATAACGAACGTACAACAGTATCTGATAATTAAAATACAAGTATAATTTTATAAATATATATTGTAACTAATAAAAAAATTACATTAAATATTAACTGACTCAAAATCGAACTTTGAGTAAAATTAGCAACATAAAATATAGCGTCAAATATTTTTTTAATGCAAAACATATCTAATTTTTAGGGTTAATAAATTGTTTTATGTATAATTTTCTCCAAAATATTAAATATTGTAAATAAGTAAGTTTGTGTTAATTACATTTTATAATTTAACAAAACAGTGTATTTTATTGTTTTTAAGTTGAATAATTTTTTTTGTCAAACGAAAAGTAAGTTTTTAATATTCTTTAAAAAAATACTCATCATTTTATTAAAAACATGTAATTTTTAAATCGTTTTAACAATATATACTGCATTTTTAATTCTAATTTGTATGCAAATATTAATTTTTAACACAAATTTGACAACAAATCAATATTTTTGAGTAAAAACCAAAGCAACATTTTCAAAGTAATATTACATAAAAAATCGGTTTGTAAATTATTTCAAATTTTTGGTTAATATGGTATCTTCTGAGTATAAACATGCTTCAAAAATTATTTAAATTTTAAATATTGAACAATAGTTAATTAATTTTTTAATTTTAATTTTGTGTTGTAGAAACGTAAATTCAAGGTATTAAAATATATTTTTGAATGATGATTTTAAGCACATTAATTAAAAATTAATAAATCGTAAATTGCGTTTAGTTATTCCGTTTATATGGGTGTTGTTTTTAAAATATGCTTTTTTTGGCCAACTCGGCATTTTTAAATAAATATTTCTAATTAATATGAATCAATTACTAAGTACTTACAACCCTCACAACAATTACTGCAAAAAAGTGATTATTAAACTAAAACCTCTCTAGCAACTACATAGCATACAAGAGAAACGTCACTTCAATTATAAAATATGCAATACTATATAATATTTGAAAAAAACTATAATTATATATACATATTTATTGTAAGTAAAAAAAATTGTATAAAATACCAACTGGTGCAAAATCGAAAATGGAGTAAAATGATTAACATGATTTATAAAGACAATTATTAACAAAAATACAGATTACATGCAATTTTTTCAGTTACCAAATGATTAAGGACATTACAAAGTTCAAAAAATTTAATAATCTATGTAATCGCCTTTCTTCTAAACAACCTGATCCAGGCGTTTTGGAATGCTGTCGATGAGAGAGTTGATATATTCTTGTTTCATCTTATATTGAACAACAAACTGAATGCGTTCACATAAATCCTCAATTTCAGTATGCTTATTGATATTGCGCTTTAGCATACTGAAAAAAGTTTTAATAACATTGATATCCGGGCTGTTAGGTGGCAATTGAGTGAAAGATAGTTTTTCGATTTTAGCCCTTTTACTGTCTAAATGTAAATATAAAGCAAATATAGTGAACTTAGATGAATATGATGTTACCTTTTTGGACGTATGACATGGAGCATTGTCCTGAAAAACAGTAGTAACCCCCGTGTAAGTGTGCTGCATTTCATAATAAAAACATCCTTCATAACTGAAATAAATTTTTCACTATTTAAGGTACCAGATATAATTCTCCATTTGACAGGTTGGTTATACTTAATACCAAATCAACACATTACTTGTCGAGGGTGGGCTTTCTTTCTAACAACCGGAAGTGAATATTTTTGAAAACTCGTCCCACACAACACTTTATTTTTAAAGTCAAATGGTTTATCCCAAATCATTGTTTCATCAGCAAAGTACACGGAACGCCAATAACATACATGTCGTTCACTCCATAGTTTACAAAAGGCTAATCTGTCATTCTTTTGTTTTTTGGTAATAAATGGCTTAATCTTCGGTGATTGTAGAGTTAAACCGGATTCAATTGTTGTTTCTTATTGTAGAATAAGTAAAATTGTTTAAACTATTTCTTTTGGTTTCTGAAATAGGTTTATTATAATTTTTTTAACTCTATAATAATTTTTTGGTTATCCGTACTTGTTGTTACACGTTTTCTTCCAACATTATCATAATTTCGTGGTTTTTGACCATTGATAATCCGATAAATTGTTGAAAGGTTAACTCTATATAAATCTGCTAATCTTTTCGGTGAAAATCCTTCATTTTCTAATTCTTTAATAACATGGTATTTATTTTCGGTGAAATGAAAACAATTTTTATCACTATTCTCCATTTCAAAAACAATGCAATCAGAAAGCAGAATTAGCGGGTGAGCGGAATCTCAAGGTTAAACGTAAATAATAATTTATTAGATTTATTTTAAAATTAAGAAAAAAATTTTTTTATTATTTTTATTTATATAGATTAGAATAATTAAATGTTTATTTTGATAATTATTATGACATCACAATCAGAGCAGATTTGAATGTGCGTTTAACATCAATTTTAAGAATTAGTTATTGTTCATTTTTAATGAAATTAAGTACACAAAATAATAATGGACTAATTATTATAAAAATTGTGTAATTTGAAGTTATTATCCACGTTAATATAGAAGTAGCTTATAAAATATGCTATTTTGGCCGACTCAGCCTTCTTAAACAAATATTTCTAAGTATATATAAAGGATCTATTAAGCACTAGATATTATTTTTAATTCCCGATAGTTGCTTTTACGAAAAAACAATAGGACATAACAAATTAATTTAGATTTAATACCTTTGTAATTTTTGCGTTAATTGTTGAAATGGGTGTAATTTTCAAATTTCATAGTTGTTCACGTGGATGGATTTACATCAAAATTGACTGTATCCATCCAACTTGACAATAATTCAAATATTTTGTGCATCTATTTACTACAGACTCAGACAGCGTCAAATTCTTCATCGGTTTCGAAATGGAATGCCCCCTGGGTCATCGTTTTTTCCTGACCGGACCAGACCGCATCATGGACGGTCCGATGCAAAGCAGTCAGGTGCGCAGAGCAGTTCAAGGTCTTTTGACACGTGACATTCCCATATTTTTGCCTTGTCGCTGCCACCATCAGTCTGACTTGTCCAGCTCCAATCATCAGCATCCAACGTCGACGTCCACAACGAACGAATGGGAAAATCAGCCCGACAAGGCCAAGAATGCCGACGACCAAACGATGTGGGCCCAGCTAACACGTATCTATTTGGCCCTACCTTCATCACCGCTCCAAGTGTGCATCCAGCCATGTGTACGACCCGGCCCTGCACAATCAACGCCCATTTTTCATCTTGGACCGACCTTGGACCAATTTGGCGATCAGAAGCTTGCTGCATGTCTCGAATCAAACGAATACTATTCGTTGGGATTTGACGAAGACACGTATTCGATCAATGCACACGACCGGCCCAAGACCAAAACCCCATCGGCTACTAACTGTCAGAAGCCGGGTTTTGTAGCGTTGGATAATGGCTTTCTGTGGGTGGTGCGATTGCCGTATCCTTTGAGTGAATTGGGTTGAAATCTTGACTCGAACCTGGGGGGGGGTCATGAGTTCGATCGGCATCAAATGCAGGTCCAAGTTCGACTTTGCCCAAAGGTCCACTGCTAAAAGATGTTTGTCGGATAGACGGAATGCACAGCATTGTAACTAGACTTCCGTCATGGCGAGTAGGGGGCCAAGCATCCATTTATGGCTACTTAAAAGGTATCTCTTACTTGCTTGGCGCCGGGACCAGGGTGATCACGAATGCTCTGGCCCCAGGTGGAGACTCACCATTGCACCTTGGCGCGTTGAAGCCTGCGATGATCCCTAATCGGGCTCGCTCGGACGTGTAGTTTTTACCAGTGGGGAGGTCTACAATCATCCTCTGTTTTGTGCCGGGGTGGTCTGGCGGTACAGCGCTTGAATTCGGACCTCGGTGGGCATTCGGGTTCGAATCCCACCACCGGCCCACTAAAATGCGGGTCCACGTTCGGCTTCGCTAAAATGTCCACTGCTGAAAGATGCGTTTCTCGTAAAACATAAAATAAAAAATAAAATCTCAAGTTGTTGAGCTAAGTGATGTTACCCTGATAAAAAGTCAGGCAACCCTGTTTATCTTTGCAAACAATGGCGTCGTCTCCCAGCCTCAAAAGTTGATAATACTTTTACACTTTTTACGCTTATCAAGTCATCAAAGTCGATTGTTTAATGTATTCAGGAATATCGGCAAATTGTCTATCTGCATTTTCCCTTGACCACAAAAATTTCATATTTTAGATTGGTATATTACGATGGAACGAAACATTATGCCAAACCAAAATCTTGTCAAGCCATTTCCGAATGGAAATTGCTTCGAGGATGCATCAAGATTGTTTTGTAAAATAGTTTTTTATTGAACAATGGTTAAATAATTAATTATTACGTTCGAAAATATATAAATATGTTTCAATATAAAAATTTCCTACTTCTGACAAAGCTACTATTTTATCAATGGGTTTTTAAGGGATTGTTTTTATTTTCGAATTGTCAGATTCACTTGAATAATAAATCCACTTGGTTTTAAGTCAAGGAGAACTGTACAGCTGTTTTATCCTTATTTGGAATCATCAGCAGCTCATACCTTTCAAGTTTTACCACCTATGAACTTGAACCCATGCCCTATCTGGTGTCAGTTCCTTTCACCACTGAGTTACGAGTGGTTGAACTTGACCCTGTAAATTTATTATTTATAGTAAATCTGATCAATTCTAATTGCCCAGTGTCCTCAAATACTGCTACGTTACTACCGATGTAGCAAATGAAAAAGCCCTTTCACAGCTGTACAGTGCTTTTGGTTGACTTAAAACCAACTGGATTTATTATTCAAGTGAATCTGACAATTCTAAAATAAAAACATATTTCCAAATAAAAATATGAGAAGACGTGTAAACTGTGAGATGAATTCATTTCGTATATTCTCGTCAGTCAAACATCACATTTTAGTATATATATATATATGGTAGATGATAAAACCAACCAAGGGAAAACGTTACGAATAAAGGAACCAATAAGAGTTAGATAACCTGTTGTGAGTGTGTGATTACTCGTAAGTTGGGGATGGAAAAGTTTCATAAAAGTGTGACCAAATTTGCACGATGACGCAATACAAATCGTATAGTGCTATGTAAATATTGATTTTTCCACCTTATATACATTTTCAAGGTCAAACAATCCTCTTTTGATAGAAGAATGCACCAACGCGATTCACACTTGCTCACGAAGATTGACCAATAGAATTTTGTAAAATTCTTTTTACCTTGGTTGGTTTTATCATTACATATATATACAAAAAAGGGGTACAGATAACATTTTCATTAGTACAACTCACAAACGCACAATCCTTACGACCAATGTAGTGACGAACTGTTTTTGTACACACAAAGCAGGTTCTAATGTGTGAATATAAACAGATTCGAGATATTTCAACATATTCGAGGCTGGAGAAGTAATTAGCACTTTAAAACAATTTTTAAAATTGATGTGATGTTTGGTTTGTAGTAGATGACGTAATATGGAGGATGTGCATAAGTGTTCACTTCCGTTTGACCTATTGTTGATCCAATTTGAATGTGATCTTTAGCCCGGGTAGCTAAGCGACGCATTGTCCGACCAATGTACTTGTCACCGCGACTGCAAGTGAACTGATCAATGCAATGTGAGGCCCAAAAATGTTTCTTTAGCTGTTTTAATGTTGGGCAAAGGGAGACCTTTAGTAGTGAATAACATTCTTAGTTGGATCGATGGAAAGGTCTTTTTTATGGTTGCTTTTTGCCGGATTTTGAGGAGGTTCATAATACTATCTTTAAATGGTAACTTTAAATAAGCCGGCTTCTTTTCATTACCGTTTGTACCCGGATTTTTGTATGACTCGACTTATGACTGACGAGAATATACGAAATCATTTCATCTCACAGTTTACACATTTTCTCATATTTCTATTTGGAATATAAAGGCAACCCAATGCTTTAAATTACTCAAATCTTCAAGATTATTAGCATATCGAATTGAAGTGTAGAAACTATACTGATTAGTAATTTACTGTAAGGCTTTTTGATCAAATATTTTAGGTAAGTATTCCCCAATTTCTGTTGAGTTAAATAGTCCAGTGTATGGGTGTATTGTTAAGTCATTTTATGTGAGGTTTTCTATTGTAAGTACTTAAACGAACACAATTAATAAATGTGGCTCCTGGTTAGTTTGTAATCAATGTTTACATGTTCAAGTTTGTTTCTGTCAAAATAGATAAAAAATAGAGTGTAACGATTATAAGCAAGTGTTTTTAACATTCTCTCGGCCTTCAAATAGCAAGTGTAACGTATGGCTGTTTTTTCTTTTAGAAAATCGCATAAGAAAAAAGAGTTTAAAAAGCATGAAACGACATTGTATGAACGATCAAAGCAGAAATTGGCATAAATTTCTTTTGAAAGAATCTGACAATTCTAAAATAAAAACATATTTATTTAATGTAGTGAATAGATAAACTTTGTTGACCTCCAAAAATGATTATTATTTGATGTCCTGTTATCAATCAATTGATGATAAGTATCAACAAATGTTGGTGGCAGATCCACCTCTTCATTACTTCCATGTTTGCATCCTGGACTAGATGCCCCTAGGCATGTAGACTAATAACAGCAGGGTCCGAGTGCACAGCGATATAACTGGGCTTCAGCTACGGCGGGTGGGTGCGAACATACACCCAGGATACTTAAAGGGTATCTAAAGGTATGCGTATACCATATGTAGCCTTTGGGCTAAGGGAGATAACCCTGACAAAAAATCAGGCGGCCTTGTCAATCTTTGCGAACAGTGGCGACGTCACAAGGATGCCGTCTACCAGCCAAGAAACTTTGTTATTCTTCCACGTTTGTCTACGCTTGTCAAGCCATCGAAATCGATCGTTCTACATGTATAAATATGGAAATAATGAAGAGGAGACCACGTCACCAACCAAAATGAATGTTTGCATAGCATCCCGGTACATGGATACCTTTTAAGCATCTTGGGTATATGCCAGCACCCATTCACTGAGTGGTGGTCTAGTAAAAGCCCAGTTATTCCGCTGTGCACTCGGATCCTACTGTTATTAGTCTAGATGCCTAGGAACACCTAGTCCAGGATCCACCACGTGGAGGAAGAACAGTCAGGAATATTAACATTATTGGAATTTGAGACTATAAGCATTATCAAAATCCTCGGAATGATTAGCATCGTACCACTATCATGTATTTCAAAATGTATTGCTGTAAGTAATTCCTGTTAATATTTAACCCCATATACAGATAACAATTATTTATTTAATGTAGTTGAAAATGCAGACACCTTTTCAATATTTTAATATTTGTAGAGTATGTTAAACGACAGACTCAGATGGTTTTGTATAAGCTCAACAAACGTAGATAAATTAATTAGTTTTGACCTATAAACATTCGCCGCTGTTCGCAATATAAATTTCTATGTCACAGTTATATTTCTCGAATTAACGACTACATATGTATACGCATACATTGATATACCTTTTAAGTAACCCGGGCGTTTATTGCCACCTATCTGTCAAGCAAAAGCCCAAATATCCTGCTGTGTATTCGATCTGTGCTTTATCACTCTAGATGCTTAGGTGTACCTATTCCAAAACGTGACATGTGGAGATGACAGCCAGAAATATCGCCATCACAGAAAATTGAAATTTTGCACGCATTACTCAAATCCTAAAAATTAGCAGCTTCTCAAGGGCGAACATTGGTACCAGGATTATGCAGTTCTTTGATTTAATGCGCGGTAAGAAAAAGTCGCAAGCAGAGAAAATTAATGACAAAAATAGGTTACAGTTACTCCGGTTACCGCTACCTTTTAAACATAATCCAGTAGTAATTTAAGACAGTAGACTCGTAACCTACTGGACATGAGTTTGAGTCCTACAATTGGCATTAGATGTTAGTCAACATGTTACTGAATACTCTTTCAATACACGTCCCCAAAAGAAATCGTCAAACTTGACAATATACTTTTTTTAAATCCGTTAAAAAATCAATAATCTAACAAACAACGTATTGCAAAAAAACCCAACTCTTCCTATAAATCGTTCGATTTCATCCATTGAGCTAATTGGGCAATTAGTTTCGGACCAACACGACAACATCCACCAACCCATTGACCCAGTCCATCATCCGATTGGTCGTCCTTTTTCCTGACAAAGGGCGAAATATTGGCTAGCCAGTGTTTGGGTCCATTGTTTGGAGGATAAAAGCCTTCGGTTTTCGATGAAAAAACCATACCATCATTGGCGTAGAATATGGGAATCTTTTTCAATGAATCTTTACGACTGGCAAACATTAAATTAGTCAATGCTTTGCCAATTAGGTGATGCGGTATGTTGCAATTTACACCAACGCCAAAAACCTGTGCATTGAAAATGGATAAAAACGGTGTTCTCTAAACGGAAATATTATATTATACAATAGCATTTTGCTTTAAAAATAAGCATGGGGCAATAAGACAACAATTACAGCAAAACAACAACAACAATAACAAAGTCTCGTTGGCATTGAATATTCTGCAACTCGAAGATTGAGCTTCCTTTCGGCTTTCACTCAACTCTGTCATCTGTGTAACGTGCGATCACTTCCTTACCGTTGTCTGTCGGAATGGCGTCCTCTTATTGTTTCCGTAACAGTACATTTTTTTTACAGAGGTCAAGCTGAATCACATGGAGGATGAACAGTTAGGAATATCACCATCACTGGAAATTGACACTTTTCAAGCATTACACTCAGATCTTCAGGATCATTAGCATCCCATGGTAAAAAGAGAATGTTGAACGCAAATAATGTCCACTTTTACACTCTAAAGGGAAACGGTCAGAAAAGTGGCTTACACATTTGCAGCTGTATGTGCTTAAAAAGACTCAAGGGAAAATTCATGTTGGTGATACTAAAACAGGGAAAATTATAAGCACTTAAAGAGTCTTGACGTTAAAATAAATCATGTGGAAATAAAATTAAATTTAGTGAATACTACTTTTACTTAGTAGCAAAATTAATTCAATCAATGAATGAATTATTGCTAAATAAAATTTAACAAATAAACTACTACTTCTAAAAATTATATCTAACCTGATCGCAATTAGCAATTGCATTCGATACATCACGTAATGAATCACCTCCAACCGTTTTTTCTCCATCATTCGATGCAACTGAAATCCAACACAGTGCAGGTGATAATTTACGCATTGCATCGCAAATTGCTAAAACTTCGGTTAAAAGTGGAATTGTTTCCCATGCAATAAAATCAACTTTGGCTTCTAATAAGACTTTGGCACGTTGAAAATGAAATTCGACCAAATCCTTGTAAGATATTTCAGATGCATATGATCCCGTATATTCAGATCCATCAGCTTTACATGCTCCATAAGGACCCAACGAGCCTGCTATTAAAATGGACAATCTTATTGATTTTTGTGTTTGTTCCTTTTCCAAATCAATAGCTTCCCAAACAAGATTCACTGCCAAATGCATCAAATCAATAGCTTCATGTTCTGTAATGTCTAAAGCACTGGCAAGTGTAGAAGGCGAAGCCTGATATGTATTTGTTGAAATTACATCCGATCCTGCTCTAATATAACTGTATCACAAATAAAATTATTCTATCATTTGCACAAAATTAGTAATATTCAATAACAATAAAATAAACAATTTTTTTCTTAAACCAAAAAATTATTATTATTCAGTAGAATAATTTAGTATAATAAAACTACAAAATATTTCAAAAACAAACCTTTGATGAACTTTGCGAACAGTGTTGGGATCATATTTTAACAAAGAGCAACTCCAAGCTTTATTCTGCTTCACATTCACCTTTGAGCGTTTTAAACATTGAGATCCAACTCCACCATCCAAAATTCTTACTTCTTTCATCCAATCGTTTATCGACATTTAAATCTTTGTTAAAATAATAAATAAATATATAAAAATCAATATGCAATGTTTAAATTATTTGTTCATTAAAAAAACATTTTACTAACTTTAAATGTTTGACGAAAAACAAAATCTTTCAACAGTAGACATTTTAGCAAAGCGATACGTGGGCCCGAAGTTGGTGCCAGTAGTGTGGATCGAACCCATGTCAACTACAAGAACTACACTGCTATTTTATGATGCAAATAATCTTGAGGAATTGAATATAATTTATAAAGTCTCCATTTCCAATGATGGCAATATTCTTGACTGTTCGTCCTCCACGCGATGCATCCTGGACTAGGTGTCTATAAGCATCTAGACTAATATCAGTAGTGTCCGAGTTCACAGCAGTATAACTGGGCTTCCGATTTGGTGGGTGGGTGCGAACATACACCCAGGATACTTAAAACGCATCTAAAGGTATACGTATACGATATGTAGCCGTTGGGCTAAGGAAGATAACCCTGACAAAAAATCAGGCGACCTCGTCAATCTTTGTGAACAGCGCCGTGTGCCAGCTGAAAAATTATGTTATTCTTCAACATGTGTTACGCTTATGAAGCCATCATAGTCAATCGTTCTACATGTCGTATAAAGATGGGAAATAATGAAGAGGTGACCACGTCATCAACAACATCAAAAAAAAGGTTAGTGGCAATGCCACATCTTCATTAATTCCAAATTCGCATAGCATCTCGAACAATCCCTTTCCATTGTCGGAGACGTGTTGCGACATATCAGTCCATCGACTTAGCCATTGTTTCCAAGATAAAATCTCGGTCAAAATTGTATGAAGATCGTCCCGAATCCAAGTACGTTTTGTGACCACCTTTCCTCTTCTTCCAATCGGTATTTGGACAAGCCAGGGTTACGATATATGAGATTGCATCAGGATTTCAACGAAGAACGTGTCCAAACTAGCGCAATCTTCGTTGCCGCGATATTAATGAAGAAAAATCATGAAATTGAAGGTCATTTTGAATTTGACGGTTACTGACTTTTTTCGTCCATTCCCTTGACACGGAGAATGCAAAATGGGTGTTGTGCCAAATGTATCTGAGACATCTTGCTTCAAATTTGTCAAGCTACTTGATCTCTGACCCTGTAAGGGTCCATGTTTCAGCTGCGTACAGAAGTACTGTGCAAACAAATGAAGAGAAAATGTTCATCTTCATGTTTGGGTTGATGGTTTTACGTTTCCATAGTGGATCGACAAACTTTCCAAACGCAATAGCAGCCAAACAAATTCGACGATTTACTTCATTGGATAAACCACCGTCAGAAGTAATTGAAGAGCCCAAATACGTAAACTCCTTTACATTGGGAAACACAACATCATTTAACACAATCCTCGCATCAGAAGCTTGAGACATGATGACTGATTTTTTTGGTTTGATCTCCTCATCATCACCAACATCTGCAAAGCTTATTTCAGCGATTGAATAAGCATAACATTATCATCAATCCAGATAAGTGTATTTTAGGCGTAGATCAACTTGAATTTCTTGGACATCTGATTACACCCACGGGTATCTGTCCTACGCAGGATAAGGTGCAGGCCATCCAAGCATTTCCGGAACCCACTACTTTGAACGATTTGTTTTCCTACCTGAGTCTTCTTATTTTTTATCGCAGATTCATTCCCAAGTATGCTGAACATGTTCACATACTTCCGATTTACTGCGAGGGAACCCACGTAAGATTGAACTCACCGATGAGACAAGGCAAGCATTCGTCAATAGCAAAACGCTATTGGCTGAATCAACAATGCTGGTATACCCAGACAGTTCATGTGAACTGGCCTTGACCACCGATGCGTCCGATTTTGCGATAGGAACTGTTCTTCAATAGCTAGGGTATGGAAACCTCTAGGTTTCTGTTCTAGCCGTTTATCATCTACAGGGTAAAGATACAACACATTCGGCCGTAAAATTTTAGCGACGTACACCGATATTAAGCATTTTCGCCACGTTGTAAAGGGTCGTGATTTCAGGGTATACACTGATCACAAACCGTTGACTTTTGCCATCCTTACAAAAACAGAGCCTTATTCGCCGAGAGAAGCTAGACACCTAGACTATATTTCGCAGTTTACTACTGATCTCCGTTTTCTTAAGGGAGAGACTAATGTAGTAGCTGATGCTCTGTCGCGTGTTTTAATTAACATTACAACATTGACAGTAGATTTCGATGCAATGGCCAAGGTGTAAAAGGATGACGTGTCCCTTAACGACTGTGGACATAGTCTAGAAATTCGAGAGGTACTATTATTGATGTCGGCGGTGTATATACAGGAGTACAACGTCCGTTAGTACCAACAGCTTTTCGATTTCAGGTATTTAACTTTATATCTGGCCCTGTATAAATAGCAATGTGAGATAATGGACTCGACAGTGCATTCCTTCCCAGAAGTCCAAAGTGCATCACCATGTAGTGTCACCATTGGGTTCTTTCCCACAGGTGCAATCACATTTCGAACACGTGCATATCGATCTGGTAGGTCCACTACCCCATTCAAAGGGACACACGTATTTGTTTACATGCATAGACCGTTTCACTAGATGAGCTGAAGCTATACCCCTAATCTATGCTACTGCAGAATCGATACTGCAAACTTTCATACATTAGGTATCTCGCTTTGGTTGCCCCACCACAGTAACTACTGTCCGAGGAACGCAGTTTGAATCACGCGCATTCACTCAGTTCTTACATTCAATAGATACTACCAGGATTAAAACTACAGCGTACCATCCAGCAACAAATGGTTGTCGATCGACTACACAGACAAATTACAGCCGCGTTAAAGGCTTACAATACTTCATCCTGCTTGAAATCCGCACTACACTCAAAGCAAACATAAAGTATTCCGCCGCCGAGATGGTCTACGGTACTACGTTGTGACTCCCCGGTGAATTCTTTAAGAATTCATCTTTGGACATTCCCGAGGCAAGTGAATATGCACGAAACTTGTCAGCGCACATGCGTACGTTGAAACCCACGCCACCCTGCCCACAAACAGAAACGTCGTATGTCCCACATGACCTCAAAAGCTGCAGTCATGTATTCCTGCGTATCGACGCCGTACGCACGCCACTCCAGCAGCCCTACGAAGGCCCATTCCGCGTTCTGGCTAAGAATGAAAAGACCTTCGCCATTGACAAAAATGGCCGATAAGAGATCGTCAGCATAGATAGGTTAAACGTAGCTTACATGGAGGGAGAACATCCTGTTTTTAATATTAAAACTACTGACGACTTCTTGGACGATGATGGTGACATACCGCTTCCCTCCAAACCGCTAACGGATCCGTCTCCTTTAGCAGATTTCCCTCCGCAAACAATCCCTTCTAAGCCTCCAACCTCAAAAGATAGGCAGCTTTCCACACGTTCCAATAGGGTAATAAAACCTTATGTACGTTTTACCGATTACGTAACGATGAGTTGAATTTAATCTTTTTGTTACAGGGTATACCCCCCCAGCAATTATGGTTTTCCGAGCATCACAGGTATATCACCGTCGGACGTCTACGCAACCCTACAGCATCCCCCGAATCACGTCAACGCCCGCCGCAACCTACGGTATTGAATAACCCCCGCTCTTTACCCGCAAAACCAAATATACAGGACGATCTCTAACAGCAGAACCATTTAGAATCCTACGTTCATCTAAAAATTGTTCAATTCGTCATCGTTTCCAACCGCTACCAAACGCGTTCAGAACGAAGTCCGTCTCAAAAATTCACCTTTCCAGATCGACTATAATCTGTCCTACAATTCAACCACCCCAATCTTCTAAGGGGGGCATATGCAGCGGTGAAAATCGACGAAGATAATTCGAAGTCGCAAATAATAAACAATAGTATTTTATTTCATCAAAAATTAACATTTAATTGTTGGGAATTAATATTCTTCGAATATTAACCATTTTTATTTGAATGTGTCAACGGTACATACCAGTGGGAACGGCTATAGAAACAATCGTTCCCACGCCGTTAAGGATGTCCGCTTCTTCTTTTCAATCAACTTCCAGTCGATTCCATTTTGGTTTCCGTTTGTTATCCTACGATCTGATCTTGTAGGCTTTGGCAATAAACATTTCCCGTCCAGTCTTTGCATTCTTATTCATTACTCCACGTAATCAGTACAGACGTAAGGTATTGGGGGAAAAGTACAAGGCAAATTCATGTAACCTTCGACAACAAGCAACGTTGCTTGTTATATTAAATCGCCCCCATCTCGCATTTAGTGAACCGGGCTACATAGACGGCAAATTGGAGTCAATTCACTAAAGTTGGGTTAAACTTTAAACACATTTTAATGGTTTTATTATTTTTTTAATGTATCCTTTTCAAATAACAATATAAAAAATAGTTAATATAATCACTGTTCACATTTAATATAATTAAACATTTCTTGTACAATTCTTATTATAACTTTTTTTTTAATTATCCTAACAATAATTAAATAAATGACTTCTTTGCCTGTGTTTAAGTCTACACAAAAATGCACATAAATAAGTAAATATTAGACACAACTGGGTTTAATGTTATAAAACAAATGAATCATACAAACAAAAGTGTTTAAAGTAAACATTCTAAAAAAGGATAACGTTTACTTAATTGTAGCATTAAATGCAATAACAATAAAGTAATATTCATATAAATAATTAATAAATTACAAATTTTAAAACAAAGCACACTTATCAGACTAAAATAAACAAAAAGTGAACAAAGAATAGTATCAATATATCCTCAGTTGTACGTTCAATAAAAAATAGTTAATAATTAATTATTGTTATTTCAAAACCTCCGCTCTTAAAAACACGAATTAAAAAGATGGTTCCTTATAATGTTATATTAATGTTTGCCATTAAAAATGGACTTTTCTTTCAACTTCCACCCAACCTTATTATCGCAATAGTTTGCACTTACTCTATTTAGTAATATTTGTTTTTCAAAAAGAACTGACACTAGTTTTTCAACCGGACTTGAAACGGGCTACGGTGATTATGACAAAAATGTATACATTCATAGATTTGTAACGAAATCAAGATATATTATAGTATACAAAAAATAACAACAAAAATAAACAACACCAAAAACAGTTGTACGTGATAAATAGTAATATATTCAAAATATACATCTCAATGTGACGTTATGTTTTTATAACTTAAAAATTATTAGTGTTCTTGTACTATAATATAAATTATGTTACATTGTTTTACTTATTCTTCCCAATTATTAATGTAATTCCATTTCGAGTATATCACTTAAACTTTAACTTTCCATTTATCCTCCCCTTCCACTGTTCCTTGTGCCTTCAAGAAATAAACCTCAAGACATTAGCCTTACCAACTGCGCGATAATTGTCCCTAAATATGAACGACCTAGAATATTTAAATAATTATTATTTATGCATATAATCAAAACGTTTTAAATATTTTTTATACAAAATTAAATTATAAAAATTAAAAATTAAAAATCTATAAACATTATTAATTTTAATTAAACATTTTTTAAAACAAAGCACAAACGAATAACAAGAGTTTCAGCATTTTAATACAGGTTACAGTTTACAGGTTAATACACGAGTTCAGTAGGAGTAAAACTTTTTTTAATTCTCGGTTCTATTTTTTGATGATATCAGTAAGATTCGGGGGGAAATATGAAATGAATGGTGAGGTGAAGGGGGATTAGTCACAGAAAAAACTATTTGAAATCAAGCTAAAATCAAGGTAGATAGTGGAAATAAACAATTATAGAAAACAAGCAAAAATTATAAATATAAAAAATAATAATAAAACAAGTGCCTACTACAATGCAAAAACACTACAATAATTGTCAAAAAAGAAGAAAAGAGAAAAGGATGAATAACTCTTCAATGAGCGTGTAGCGTGAAGCGCGTTTCACCTTGCAGGCCGAGTAAAAATAAACTACGTGTTTGTAGTAAAACGGTTTTAAAAACTAAAATAACTACCAAAACAATCACCTACAGTGAACAAAATTGCAAAAATACAACATTATAAAACAAAAGACGAAAATGAACATGTATGAAAAAGTGCAAGAATCAAACGCATACAGAATAGCCTTGAACGAATGTCGAGGAATGGGTTGGCCGCCAGGTTAAAGCGAGAGCTGCATCGGTGTTCCGCGTTGGGAACGTCGAAGTTGCTCGGGCTATTCGATCGGTCCAAAGTAGGCAGGTCGATTGATCCACGTTGGACACAACACCCATTGGCCCATTTGATCGACTTGGTCTTCCGTCAGTGCTAGTCGTGCAGCCAATAGCATTCGTTAGCCTTGAATGGCATCGAATCAGTGTATAGAAGAAAGGCATGTGGAGTAGGACACGATGGAGTCATTGTTGGATGTTGGTTGGACGAACGACAAACCAATGGTTAGTTGTTGTGCATACTACTTGGAGCATGCGTCGAAATGAGTAGTATGGTTGGGCAATAAGATGAATGGTGGCCAATGTGGATGGCTTTTGATAAATAGTGTGAAAGGAGGTTGGCGATGGCACGCACCCTATTTGGGTAGATGTCGAGGAATGGGTTAGGTGTAGTGCAATATGGATGGAAGAAAGAATGATGGTGTATGTATATGTATAGAGTGGTGTTGAATAATGTTAGAAGGAAGTGTGAAAGAAAATGACTGGTGGGGTTCGGTTCTAATTTTGTTTGATGCAAGTATATCCGCTCAGCAAAGGCCGCCAGGTTAAAGCGAGAGCTGCATCGGTGTTCCGCGTTGGGAACGTCGAAGTTGCTCGGGCTATTCGTCGGATTGGACGATGGCCAAGTCAGCGGCGTCAAATACGTTTTTGGTAATTGTATCGACATGCCAAGCAGACAGCCTTGCGTCCGGTTCACGCTCTACACTGGGCCTTGCACAACATCATCGCGGATGAGGGCCAGGGTCAGTTTGGCTGACGTCCTGGTGTTACGTACTATAGGACTGATCCCTAGAAGCACGATCTTGAAGCGACCAGTCCAAAGTAGGCAGGTCGATTGATCCACGTTGGACACAACACCCATTGGCCCATTTGATCGACTTGGTCTTCCGTCAGTGCTAGTCGTGCAGCCAATAGCATTCGTTAGCCTTGAATGGCATCGAATCAGTGTATGAAAGGCATGTGGAGTAGGACACGATGGAGTCATTGTTGGATGTTGGTTGGACCGAACGACAAACCAATGGTTAGTTGTTGTGCATACTACTTGGAGCATGCGTCGAAATGAGTAGTATGGTTGGGCAATAAGATAGATGGTGGCCAATGTGGATGGCTTTTGATAAATAGTGTGAAGAGGAGGTTGGCGATGGCACGCACCTATTTTGGGTAGATGTCGAGGAATGGGTTGGGGGTGTAGTGCAATATGGATGGAAGAAAGAATGATGGTGTATGTATATGTATAGAGTGGTGTTGAATAATGTTAGAAGGAAGTGTGAAAATGACTGGTAGGCAGTTTAATTTTGTTTGATGCAAGTATATCCGCTCAGCAAAAGGCCGCCAGGTTAAAGCGAGAGCTGCATCGGTGTTCCGCGTTGGGAACGTCGAAGTTGCTCGGGCTATTCGGTCGGATTGGACGATGGCCAAGTCAGCGGCGTCAAATACGTTTTGGTAATTGTATCGACATGCCAAGCAGACAGCCTTGCGTCCGGTTCACGCTCTACACTGGGCCTTGCACAACTCATCGCGGATGAGGGCCAGGGTCAGTTTGGCTGACGTCCTGGTGATTACGTACTATAGGACTGATCCCTAGAAGCACGATCTTGAAGCGACCAGTCCAAAGTAGGCAGGTCGATTGATCCGTTGGACACAACACCCATTGGCCCATTTGATCGACTTGGTCTTCCGTCAGTGCTAGTCGTGCAGCCAATAGCATTCGTTAGCCTTGAATGGCATCGAATCAGTGTATAGAAGAAAGGCATGTGAGTAGGACACGATGGAGTCATTGTTGGATGTTGGTTGGACCGAACGACAAACCAATGGTTAGTTGTTGTGCATACTACTTGGAGCATGCGTCGAAATAGTAGTATGGTTGGGCAATAAGATGAATGGTGGCCAATGTGGATGGCTTTTGATAAATAGTGTGAAGAGGAGGTTGGCGATGGCACGCACCTATTTTAGCGGGTAGATGTCGAGGAATGGGTTGGGGGTGTAGTGCAATATGGATGGAAGAAAGAATGATGGTGTATGTATATGTATAGAGTGGTGTTGAATAATGTTAGAAGGAAGTGTGAAAATGACTGGTAGGCAGTTTAATTTTGTTGATGCAAGTATATCCGCTCAGCAAAGGCCGCCAGGTTAAAGCGAGCTGCATTGGTGTTCCGCGTTGGGAACGTCGAAGTTGCTCGGGCTATTCGATCGGATGGACGATGGCCAAGTCAGCGGCGTCAAATACGTTTTGGTAATTGTATCGACATGCCAAGCAGACAGCCTTGCGTCCGGTTCACGCTCTACACTGGGCCTTGCACAACATCATCGCGGATGAGGGGGCCAGGGTCAGTTTGGCTGACGTCCTGGTGATACGTACTATAGGACTGATCCCTAGAAGCACGATCTTGAAGCGACCAGTCAAAGTAGGCAGGTCGATTGATCCACGTTGGACACAACACCCATTGGCCCATTTGATCGACTTGGTCTTCCGTCAGTGCTAGTCGTGCAGCCAATAGCATTCGTTAGCCTTGAATGGCATCGAATCAGTGTATAGAAGAAAGGCATGTGGAGTAGGATACGATGGAGTCATTGTTGGATGTTGGTTGGACCGAACGACAAACCAATGGTTGGTTGTTGTGCATACTACTTGGAGCATGCGTCGAAATGAGTAGTATGGTTGGGCAATAAGATGAATGGTGGCCAATGTGGATGGCTTTTGATAAATAGTGTGAAGAGGAGGTTGGCGATGGCACGCACCTATTTTAGATGTCGAGGAATGGGTTGGGGGTGTAGTGCAATATGGATGGAAGAAAGAATGATGGTGTATGTATATGTATAGAGTGGTGTTGAATAATGTTAGAAGGAAGTGTGAAAATGACTGGTGAGCAGTTTAATTTTGTTGATGCAAGTATATCCGCTCAGCAAGGCCGCCAGGTTAAAGCGAGAGCTGCATCGGTGTTCCGCGTTGGGAACGTCGAAGTTGCTCGGGCTATTCGATCGGATTGGACGATGGCCAAGTCAGCGGCGTCAAATACGTTTTGGTAATTGTATCGACATGCCAAGCAGACAGCCTTGCGTCGGTTCACGCTCTACACTGGGCCTTGCACAACATCATCGCGGATGAGGGCCAGGGTCAGTTTGGCTGACGTCCTGGTGATACGTACTATAGGACTGATCCCTAGAAGCACGATCTTGAAGCGACCAGTCCAAAGTAGGCAGGTCGATTGATCCACGTTGGACACAACACCCATTGGCCCATTTGATCGACTTGGTCTTCCGTCAGTGCTAGTCGTGCAGCCAATAGCATTCGTTAGCCTTGAATGGCATCGAATCAGTGTATAGAAGAAAGGCATGTGGAGTAGGACACGATGGAGTCATTGTTGGATGTTGGTTGGACCGAACGACAAACCAATGGTTAGTTGTTGTGCATACTACTTGGAGCATGCGTCGAAATGAGTAGTATGGTTGGGCAATAAGATGAATGGTGGCCAATGTGGATGGCTTTTGATAAATAGTGTGAAGAGGAGGTTGGCGATGGCACGCACCTATTTTGGGTAGATGTCGAGGAATGGGTTGGGGGTGTAGTGCAATATGGATGGAAGAAAGAATGATGGTGTATGTATATGTATAGAGTGGTGTTGAATAATGTTGAAGGAAGTGTGAAAATGACTGGTAGGCAGTTTAATTTTGTTTGATGCAAGTATATCCGCTCAGCAAAGGAGCCGCTCCAGGTTAAAGCGAGAGCTGCATCGGTGTTCCGCGTTGGGAACGTCGAAGTTGCTCGGGCTATTCGATCGGATTGGACGATGGCTGAAGTCAGCGGCGTCAAATACGTTTTTGGTAATTGTATCGACATGCCAAGCAGACAGCCTTGCGTCCGGTTCACAGCTCTACACTGGGCCTTGCACAACATCATCGTCGCGGATGAGGGCCAGGGTCAGTTTGGCTGACGTCCTGGTGATACGTACTATAGGACTGATCCCTAGAAGCACGATCTTGAAGCGACCAGTCCAAAGTAGGCGAGTCGATTGATCCACGTTGGACACAACACCCAGTGGCCCATTTGATCGACTTGGTCTTCAGTCAGTGCTAGTCGTGCAGCCAATAGCATTCGTTAGCCTTGAATGGCATCGAATCAGTGTATAGAAGAAAGGCATGTGGAGTAGGACACGATGGAGTCATTGTTGGATGTTGGTTGGACCGAACGACAAACCAATGGTTAGTTGTTGTGCATACTACTTGGAGCATGCGTCGAAATGAGTAGTATGTGGTTGGGCAATAAGATGAATAGTGGCCAATGTGGATGGCTTTTGATAAATAGTGTGAAGAGGAGGTTGGCGATGGCACGCACCTATTTTGGGTAGATGTCGAGGAATGGGTTGGGGGTGTAGTGCAATATGGATGGAAGAAAGAATGATGGTGTATGTATATGTATAGAGTGGTGTTGAATAATGTTAGAAGGAAGTGTGAAAATGACTGGTAGGCAGTTTAATTTTGTTTGATGCAAGTATATCCGCTCAGCAAAGGCCGCCAGGTTAAAGCGAGCTGCATCGGTGTTCCGCGTTGGGAACGTCGAAGTTGCTCGGGCTATTCGATCGGATTGGACGATGGCCAAGTCAGCGGCGTCAAATACGTTTTGGTAATTGTATCGACATGCCAAGCAGACAGCCTTGCGTCCGGTTCACGCTCTACACTGGGCCTTGCACAACATCATCGCGGATGAGGGCCAGGGTCAGTTTGGCTGACGTCCTGGTGATACGTACTATAGGACTGATCCCTAGAAGCACGATCTTGAAGCGACCAGTCCAAAGTAGGCAGGTCGATTGATCGTTGGACACAACACCCATTGGCCCATTTGATCGACTTGGTCTTCCGTCAGTGCTAGTCGTGCAGCCAATAGCATTCGTTAGCCTTGAATATGGCATCGAATCAGTGTATAGAAGAAAGGCATGGTAGGACACGATGGAGTCATTGTTGGATGTTGGCGGTTGGACCGAACGACAAACCAATGGTTAGTTGTTGTGCATACTACTTGGAGCATGCGTCGAAATGAGTAGTATGGTTGGGCAATAAGATGAATGGTGGCCAATGTGGATGGCTTTTGATAAATAGTGTGAAGAGGAGGTTGGCGATGGCACGCACCTATTTTGGGTAGATGTCGAGGAATGGGTTGGGGGTGTAGTGCAATATGGATGGAAGAAAGAATGATGGTGTATGTATATGTATAGAGTGGTGTTGAATAATGTTAGAAGGAAGTGTGAAAATGACTGGTAGGCAGTTTAATTTTGTTTGATGCAAGTATATCCGCTCAGCAAAGGCCGCCAGGTTAAAGCGGAAGCTGCATTGGTGTTCCGCGTTGGGAACGTCGAAGTTGCTCGGGCTATTCGATCGGTTGGACGATGGCCAAGTCAGCGGCGTCAAATACGTTTTGGTAATTGTATCGACGAATTGGCAGTATATGATTTGTATTGCTTCATCGTTGAACGTTGAGATTGCTCGTTGTATTGGATCTGATTGGAGGATGACACTGGTACTTGCACAGCTTCGATTTTGTTAAGGTTGTGTTTGAAATTGTGTGAGTATTTGTTTGCAGCAATTATGCATATATATGATGTTGTTTTAGTGATTATTTATTTTGAAACAATCATAAAGCTTATTTAATTAGATTTTTTATTCCTGATTGCTAATTGTTATTATTACTTTTTAATTGTTTAGTTAAATTTTTACGCCTACATATTTTTATGGTGTCAGAATTATTTTTATATTGATTAGTTAATTGGAAGTGTGAGTATTGATGTTGTAATTAAGAATAGAAATTTTAGTTTTGAATTCTTATAGAAGTATTTATGAATGTGAATGATTTATTGTGCATGTGTTTAAGACAGTTGTTGTTTTTACTAACATGTAAACATTAATAATGAATAGTGGATTATAAATATATATATATATATATATATATATATATATATATATATATATATATATATATATATATATATATATATATATATATATATATATAATTGATCACGTGGTCTAATAATTATACAACTGTGCTGTCAACCAATAATCCATGTTAAAAGCTAGAATGCACAAAGTAGAAAGACAGGTTTAACATAATTTTTTGGGCTTCTACTTTTTATTTGCTATTGTTGGTTGAATGTTTTGCAAAGGCGCACCTGATAAGTGAACATTTTAACAAATCCAAACAGGGCTCGTATTGAGTGCCGGTGAGTTGATGATTGAACCCATGCTTATCAAGTTCGAGTCTCGTACCGTATCACCAGACTGTTAGATTGTCAAAGTACTAAGTTGTCCTTAGATCACGACCACACTCATCAGTTTAGAGACCAGGATTAATGATTACTGAATCATTTTTGATTATGTGTGAATGTCATTTCAAAATGTGAATATTGATTTTTTAAAGTAATTGTATAAATTGTTACAATCAGTTTTATTTATTGTAATTTAGATTAAAACTGGCAATCAAGCTTCTGTTTTGTCAAAAAGTGAATTATTGAACGAATATAATACTTTTATAATGATTTTCAACAATGTCTGCAAATGAATCATTTCAATTAATTCGAGAGAAGTGACTTATTTGATTTATTCTTTTACTATGCTTTACTAATCGTGGCTTTTTGTTCAATGTACATTCTTGTTAGTTGCCGTGTTTTGTATACCACGAAAAAACACTATACTTCGATGTGAATTAAATTCTAAATTTAAACGCAAGATTTATTGAAAATGCATGTTTATACGGGTCGAATCATTCATTTATCTATTTACAATCTAATCATGTGAAATTGATTTTTAATATTCCAAACTTATTATTGAGTTGACAATATGAAGAATCTGTACAAAAACTAATTGATTTCTTCAATAAAGGATGTTTCAAAGTCGTGATTTTTTTATTTTAACAACTCCTTATTTGTTCAACAGAGTCAACTTGGAAATTCCAGTTTTGGATGCTATAAACAGAACATTATGAATATTTAAGATTAATCCCATGTCCCCTAATGGTTTAGCACATTCGATAAATGTTTTTATGGAAGAAATTTATTGGTAGTTTGATGTGAAATGATCGATTTATTCACTCTTTTGAAATAAAACAGTAGGCTTGTAAATAAACTATGATTTTTTCGTTAAGCCGGTTCAACTGTTATTCAAGCACTACAAAGTGCGGCAAATTGAACTGTTATCATCAAATTTACTAAACACGTTCTACAATCTCAAGGATTTAAACAATTTCAGTTTTCAATTATGATTCTAGATGAATAAGTCAATATTAATGGAAAACACGGAAATATCATGTATTAGTTATGAAAGTCAATTTTCTATACTTATTTTGGCATAGAAAACAAAAGAGGCTTTATGGACATGTCAGTAACAAAGGGATAACCATACTACCAACAAAATTACGCTTTTGTTTCATAGTTGGATTTTATTGGCCATTTTAGAATTACATAGATGTGACTGTGCTACTGGCTGATTTATAAAACTGTCAGTTTTTCTGTGCTTATACAGCAGATGACGCTCAAAAGATCAAACCTCATTTACTACATTGGTCCGGATTTCTAACCAGTGAATCTCTACCATCAACGAATTCATATTTTTACAAATTGAAACTTGACAGAAGCAAGTAACATAATGTAAACACTTTTACACCAGTTAATTTTATCATCATTATTATTGTATATAATTTTGTTTTACTGTATCGATTTCTCTAGAAGATTTCATTAGTTTCACTTTTGATTTTGTGTTGTTACTGTTAATAAATGTTTCTCCGTTTTTTTTCTATCTAGTTGTAAAGTGGATAGATAAAATATTCAAGGTGTAAACGATACAAGGGCAAGTGTTAATCAGGAGTCAGATCAATTTTACCAATTATACCGCTGTGTACTAGATCCCTGCTGTTACTAGGGCCTAAACGAATACTCAGGCGTCAATGTTGTTAACGCGTTGACAAGAAGGCGACAACGGTAATCGGTGTCACCCTAAAGTATTATCACCAAGCAGCCCTATTTAGGGACAGCCAAAGGAATTCCTGCTATGAATGTCAACATTATTACATCGTTATACTCGTCGTTAAACGCGGTAATATGGAATGGAGATCTTTAACTGATGCAAAGGATGTGTTTTAGCACCTATACTCTTGAATTTTGTAGTTGATGCCATCTTTGATGAAGTGTCCCGGTCATTTGAGGGCTGTGTACCTTATAATGGTCGCAAGACAGTGGATCTTCAATATGCAGATGTCGTTCTTATGTCAGAAACCGAAGATTTGCAAAATGCGGTTCAACTTATTCAAAAAATCTCAGAGAAATAAGGTTTATATCTTAATACTAAAAAACAGCGGTTTTAGCGAACGTTCCCCATAGAAATCCAATCACTGTCAATGGTAGCCCACTACCTGTGGTTGATGAATTTACGTACCTATGTTCGGATATAGATAATAAAGGATCCAGCTCTTCAGCGGCGTATTCGCCTCTCTGCTGCAGCCTTTTAGCGTCTTAGTAAACCTTTATGAAGCAAAAGTAATAATTCTATTAAAACCAAGATCAGAATATATAAGAATTTAGTGCGCTCCATTCAACTTTATGCATGCGAAACTTGGACTCTCACCCAAGCGGATACACAAAAGCTTGTTCATTTTGAGTAAAGCTGTTTAAGATCCATATGGTTTCGCTCGTTGTCTTCTATTGAACGCATTCGTTCAATAACTAATAAAATATTTCGACCATTCCCAGATATTTGTAAGTCTCTTAACATTTATCGGCCATGTATCTCTAGCACAATAAATGAAGGAAGATTAAAATGGATTAGCCGTGTTTTACGTAGATTGCCCACTCATCTAACCCGAATAGATATGGAAGACCAGTATTTTAAACATTCAACTTGGCACTGAACACGAAAAAACAAATCATATTAATAATTTTTTAAATTAACGACCGCATTAGTTGGTGCATTTTTTGTATAACTTTAAATTGAAATACAGTTAAATTGTCAAAATCCTTAGTTTAAGAGGGTATAACAAGATGATCTCTATATATACCAATAAAACCCACAATAACCGTTGACCAGGCGGTCAATGGAAAATTTGGACGGACATTGTAGCACGTGAACTCAGTCCTTTTATTTGTGATAAGTCCCTTGTCCAAATTAATTACTTAATTGAGCGTCCGTTTGTCTACCCTATGCAGCCAACACAGATCATTGGAGGTTATCTCTGGATATAATTAATTAACTTTTAATGTCAGTACACCTCAAGTGTCATTTATTAAGCGCACATTGCAAAAGTTGATGTTTTTGCAGACGTTTTGGTATTTGGACTACCCTGGGTGATAATACCCTGAGATGTGTGTTTATCCCCGATGATGAGATGCCTGTTGGCACCTAATCCAGAATGTACCTCGTGGAGAAGCAACGGTGAGGAATATTGCTATCATTAAAATTTGAGACCTAGTAAGCATTACTCAAATTCTCAGGATCATTGGTATCCCATGTTCCTGGACATTCTTTCTTGTGGCGAATGTCGCTACCATTTCATTTTAGTTGGTGACGTGACTATCTCTTCATTATGTCCCATATTTATACGACATATAATCAATTGACTTCAATGGCCTGATAACAGGAACAAACGTGGAAGAATAACAAAGTTTGTTGGCTGATAGACGGCATCCTTGTGACGTCGCCACTGATCACAAAAATTCACGAAGCCGCCTGATTTTTTGGCACGGTTATCTCCCTAAGCTCAACGGCCACATATGGTATACATATACATTTAGATACCTCTCCTGGATGTATAATCGCACCCACCCGCCATAGCGGAAGCCCAGTTATACAGATGTGCAATCGGTCCCTGCTCTTATTAGTGTATATGCCTTGGGACACCTAGTCCAGGATGCATCACGTGGAGGATGAACAGTGAGGAATATCATGATCATTGGAAATTGAAACTTAAAAAGTATTACTCAAATCCTCAGGATCATTAGCATCCCAGGATTAATCCTCAAATAACAAAATATCAACCCTATCCTAAATACCAAACAAATTATCAACTCAACTCACCCACTTTATTTTAAACAAGAAAAAGTCAATACAAAATTCTAGGCTTTCTTCTCACTCACAAATCTAAAAAAAACTCCAAAAACCAATTTAATGTTTATAGAACACTCTCAGTTACTTGAACATAGGACAAATATACGCAAACATACAATGTGGCTTAAATACATTGATTAAAGATTATTTCACATTTTAAAAAATACCAAATCACAAAAATTACAAAAAAATTAAATGAAAAATAGATATACAAACAACCAATTGTTACAGTTTAAAGTTATATAATTATTTCAAAAGTTCCTTTGATAACCAATCCAAACCCTCTGTCAAACCTTCTCCTTGAGCAGCGCAAGCAGACTGAATGTGCCACTGGAAATAAAAGATTAATACAAATTGTAAAATGTTAAATTCACTTCAATTTACATCGCTTTCCACATTATCGCCGGTTTGGACAAGTTCTCCGTAGAAATCTCCATGCAATCTCGTAACCTTGCCTTGTCCAAATGCCGACTGGAAGAAAAGGAAAGATGACCAGAAATGTGCTCAGGCTTTTCGAAACTATCTTCGCGCCAGGACTTTATCGTGGAAACAATGTAAGTCGATGGACTAACATATACCTACACTCCCCCTGAAAACCATGAAGACTATTCAAGATGCTACGCGAACTTGGAATTAATAAACAGGTGTCTGTCACAAACTTTTATTGTTGTATAAGTCCAATTACCTCAATTGGTGCAATACAGAAAACGTTTTTCTAAAATCCATCAATTAATTTTTAATTAATGAAATTTTAGTACTTGTTTTATAATAAACATCTTACAGTGGACATTTTAGCGAAGCTGAACATAGACCGGCATTTAGTGCTAGCGATGGGATTCGAACCCATGTCCACCAAGTTGAGGACTGTACCGCTAGGCCACCCCGGCTAAAAATATTGCATTATTTTTTATTCTACTACAAAATAATTATGAACCTAAAACAAATAAAAAACTAATGACCATATCGACCTTGCAGACACGTGAAGGTATAATAAAACCTAAAGTCAACATTTTCATTCTCATTAGCGACATTTTAATTATCTCTAAACAATCGACTCCGATGGTTTCATCAGCGCAACGAATGTAAAAAAAATTCTTATCTGATAGACAGTATTGCAGTAACGACATAACCGTTCACGAAAATTGATAAGATCCCGTGATTTTTGTCAAAATCATCATCTTAAATCAACGGCTACATATAGCATAAGAAAACCTAAAGATACAATTTGAATATCCTATGTATGTGCTTGCACCCATCCACCAAGGCGGAAGCCCAGTTATCCCACTGTGAATTCAGTCCATAGTCCACATTAATTTGAATCTAGATATAGAAACTCAATGTTATCACCATGATTAAAAATCGAATCTTGAGAAGTATTACTTGAATTCACAGAATCATTAGCGTCCCAACATATCACATTTAAAACAACGTTTTGAAATCACAATCAGTCCATTCTTCTATAATTAAGATATTCTAACGTAGTATCTTGAAGAGGGTTTGGAAAAAACCAACTGCATCCCCTTCTAGCCAGGAAGCCGTACTTTGGTAAACTAGACTTGTAAAACTACCTTTAATTTAACTTTCACTTGTGAGGTAGAGTATTGTAACATTGGTCGTTTCAACGAATGTTTAAAAGCACTGATTACCAAAATCCTAATTTACAATAAGTTAAACAAAAATAGATAGTCTCTTGTTACCGTTAACAAGAACAACTTGTAGCATGATTAGTGTGCAAAATTCTTGTCCCTTTACTAGTTATTTGACAAAAGTTTTAATCTCAAAAATAAATCAAGTAATCGCTAAAAATTACTTTATACACAACTTTGTCTTATCATTAAATAACCAATAGTAAAACATTCCCTATAAGAACAAAACTCACCCTACGACCGCGAAGATCGTACAACTTGAGTTTGTCGGTAATCTCGGCCACAGACATGGCATTTGGCAAATCCTGTTTGTTGGCAAACACCAAAAGGACCACCTCTCTTAATTCGTCATCGGACAGCATCCTGTTCAATTCTTCAGCAGCTTCGACAACACGTTCACGATCGTTACTATCTATCACAAAAATAACACCCTATAATTGCGTTTTACACTAAATATTACATCAGACATACCTGCGTGTTTTGATAATAGTGTCTCCAAAGCCGTCTAATTTTATCTTGACCACCTACATCCCAAACAGTAAAACTAATATTCTTATATTCAACAGTTTCAACATTAAATCCAATTGTAGGTATGGTAGTGACGATTTCGCCCAATTTCAATTTGTACAAAATTGTCGTTTTTCCGGCAGCATCCAAACCAACTAGAAAACGGAAACAAAATGAAATAGAAGAAAAAACTAAACTAATTTTTTAAACAAACGTTGTTTCGATAATATGCAATCCAGAACAATACACTATTTCTTATGACAACAAAAATTTAGGTTTAAAGTAGAATTACACAAATTACTATAATCCATAAATGCATATTGAAAGTTAATATCACAGGTCTATTGGAAACATTTTAACTTAATCCCAAATCTGTTCATTTTGTATCACACATAAGCGCCAAAAATATATTTTGCTATAATTTAATAAGTAATCGAAGTATTCCATTTCTATAGAAAAACTAATAATAAATTTATGAAAATAAAAATTAATGACTCAAGTTATTAATTTTCATGATCGACGTAGGTCATCCTAAATAGCAGAAAAGAGCAAAAAAACATTTGCAGCAAATTATCTATACAAGTTTTTATAAAAACATATTTACACACTCGCATTATAACAGATCATTTCTTCCAAAAACGCTAATTTATAACAAGTTTATAAGTTGGTACACGACTTGAATTAGAGAAACTCCTCTTGATCCGCGGTTCAGGAATGGGGGTTGAAAAATATCAAAAACAATTAAATTAAATTAGGGGTGACAATCATAGGCCAATTTGAAGGTCTCGGGGGACGATGCAACAAGGTGCGAGTGATGCAAGTGATCGATGATAAGAAGTGGACATAGAACAGAACCTCAAGCGACACCTGAGGTGATGTTACAGAGAAAGAATTGCCACCTAATCTTACACTAAATTTGCGGTTTGAGAGGAAGTCTCATGCACACAAATAATATGAAATAAAAAAATAATATGGAAAAAACATTACAAACAATAATTAACCAACCCATTAAAATACGCATATTCTTTTTCCCGAATAAACGGTTAAAAACATTAGACAATGTGAGACCCATTTCAAAAAGAATATACCGAAAGTACACGTAACGACGAAGCGCCGAAAACCAAGTTTGTCATACAATGTATTCTTAAAAACAAATTATTTGTAAAAAATTATTAAAATTTGTTAATATAAACGTAATAAAATTTATTTTATTATTTTATTTTATTTATATTTAAATTTTTATAATTTATAAATGTTTTAAATTTGGAGTCACATTTAAAAAAGGTGAAAATTATTAATAAATTAAAAATATATATTATTAATTAATTTAAATGTTGTTTGCACTATTAATAAAATTATTTTTATTTGCTGTTAACATTATTATGTAATATAAACTTGTTTACTCGGTTATATAAAACGTTAAACGTTTTTTATTTAGTATTTATTTACTATCAATTTATAATCAAAAATTTTCTAATTTTTTAATTCAAAAATTATTTCACTTAAGTAAATAAGTTTTTTTGTTTTTTATAACTGCATAAACTTGAAAATATATTTTATTTATTCTAGTTCTTAAAACAAAAGTTACATTAAGACAACAAAATTACTGATAAATTAATGCTTTACAATTAGTTCAATGTTAAAATTGCGTGAAGTGCGATGTAATTTACATAAAAACATTAAGTGAACAATATTTTTTAATTGATGTTTTGTAATAAAAAAAATAGTTTTAATCTTTTGTTAATTTGAAATTATGTTTGCTAAACAAAAATACATTTTTTAATAAACTGATTTTCGAAAAAGTCAAGCAAGAAACGACAAGCCAATGCTTGGTTGTTGTGCATACTACTTGGAGCATGCGTCGAAATGAGTAGTATGGTTGGGCAATGAATTCTTATAAGTATTTATGAATGTGAATAGTTTATTGTGCATGTGTTTAAGACAGTTGTTGTTTTTACTAACATGTAAACATTAATAATGAATAGTGGATTATAAATATATATATATATATATATATATATAATTGATCACGTGGTTATAATAATTATACAACTGTGCTGTCAACCAATAATCCATGTTAAAAGCTAGAATGCACAAAGTAGAAAGACAGGTTTAACATAATTTTTTGAAGCTACTTTTTATTTGCTATTGTTGGTTGAATGTTTTGCGAAAGGCACTTTTCAGTAAGTGAACATTTTAACAAATCCAAACAAGGGCTCGTATTGAGTGCCGGTGGTGATGATTGAACCCATGCTTATCCAAGTTCGAGTCTCGTGCCGTATCACCAGACTGTTAGATTGTCAAAGTACAAAGTTGTCCTTAATGAATCGCGACCACACTCATCAGTTTAGAGACCAGGATTAATGATTACTGAACCATTTTTGATTATGTGTGAATGTCATTTCAAAATGTGAATATTGATTTTTTTAAAGTAATTGTATAAATTGTTACAATCAGTTTTATTTATTGTAATTTAGATTAAAACTGGCAATCAAGCTTCTGTTTTGTCAAAAGTGAATTATTGAACGAATATAATACTTTTATAATGATTTTCAACAATGTCTGCAAATGAATCATTTCAATTAATTCCGGAAAGTGACTTATTTGATTTATTCTTTTACTATGCTTTACTAATCGTGGCTTTTGTTCAATGTACATTCTTGTTAGTTGCCGTGTTTTGTATACCACGAAAAAACACTACACCTCGATGTGAGTTAAATTCTAAATTTAAACGCAAGATTTATTGAAAATGCATGTTTATACGGGTCGAATCATTCATTTATCTATTTACAATCTAATCATGTGAAATTGATTTTTAATATTCCAAACTTATTATTGAGTTAACAATATGAAGAATCTGTACAAAAACTAATTGATTTCTTCAATAAAGGATGTTTCAAAGTCGTGATTTTTTATATTAACAACTCCACTTATTTGTTCAACAGAGTCAACTTGGAAATTCCAGTTTTGGATGCTATAGACAGAACATTATGAATATTTAAGATTAATCTCATGTTCCCTAATGGTTTAGCACGTTCGATAAATGTTTTTATGGGAGAAACTTATTGGTAGTTTGATGTGAAATGATCGATTTATTCACTTTTTGAAATAAAACAGTAAGCTTGTAAATAAACTATGATTTTTCCGTTAAGCCGGTTTAACTGTTATTCCAGGCACCACAAAAGTGCGACAGGTGTAACTGTTATCATCAAATTTACTAAACACGTTCTACAATCTCAAGGATTTAAACAATTTCAGTTTTCAATTATGATTCTAGATGAATAAGTCAATATTAATGGAAAACACGGAAATATCATGTATTAGTTATGAAAGTCAATTTTCTATACTTATTTTGGCATAGAAAACAAAGAGGCTTTATGGACATGTCAGTAACAAAGGGATAACCATACTACCAACAAAATTACGCTTTTGTTTCATAGTTGGATTTTATTGGCCATTTTAGAATTACATAGATGTGACTGTGCTACTGGTTGGTTTATAAAACTGTCAGTTTTTCTGTGATTACAGGATTTAAACCTCATTTACCGTTCTAACCAGTGAGTTACTACCATCAACCAATACATTAATATTTCTACAAATTAAAAGTTTGACCAAACCAAGTAAGATGACTTAAGTTCGCATAGCATCTCGGATCCCCTATACGAGGAGGATGTCGGTTACCAGTTGGATTTTGAGGGCTATTAATGATTCTGAGGATTTATGTAATGCTTCTAAAGTTTCAATTGCTAATGGTGGTGATATTCCTGACTGCTCCTCCTCCACGTGGCGCATCTTGGACTAGTTGCTGAAAGGCATCTAGACTAACAACAGCATTGATCGAGTGTACAGTGGTATAACTGGGCTTTTACTAGACTGCCGCTCAGTGAATAGGTGCTAGCATACACCCAAAGTGCTTAAAATGGATCTCAATGTATTTATTTATCATATGTAGCCGGTTAGGCTTATGAATCTAAAGATTCAAAAAGATCGCTTTGTCAATAACTGTGAACTCTAGTGTCGTCGCAAGGAAACGGTCTTCTAGCAAAAAACTTCACTTGAGTATTTATTTATTATTAGTTTACACTCAAACATTCTCTAATTTTTTAATTTAAAAATTATTTCATTTAAGTAAATAAGTTTTTTTGTTTTTTATAACTGCATAAACTTGAAAATATATTTTATTTATTCTAGTTCTTAAAACAAAAGTTACATTAAGACAACAAAATTACTGATATAATAATAATGCTTTACAATTACTTCAATGTTAAAATTGCGTAAAGTGCGATGTAATTTACATTAAGTCAACAATATTTTTTAATTAACGTTTTGTAATAACTAAAAATAGTTTTAATCTTTTGTTAATTTGGAATTATGTTTGCTGAACAAAAATACATTTTTTAATAAACTGATTTTGTAAAAATCAAGCAAGAAACTTATACATATTTAATTGTAAACACATAACTTTTAACAATTTTGTCCACAAGTTGTTGGAAGTGTTGTAACTTTCGGACGTACATTGCAGTTTACTAATTCTTAAAAAATGTTTGGCGAAAATAACTATCTGTAATAGTTAATTTCAGGTTCAGGTTTATTCACGAGTTATGTAAGAGCAAACTCCATTTGGTGCTCGGTTCAATGTTATCAGATAATAATAAATAATAAAAATCTCAAAAATATAACAAATAAACAAATAATTAAATAAAATTATTAAGATCATACTTATCATAGGGCGATTTGAAAAAATTTAAAGACGAAGCTGAAAAAAATGGGTCTGTAAATTATTCCACTCAAAGATGACTCTATACTAGAAATGGTTTAGACAGAGACGGGATTCGACTGTAGGTTTATTTAACTTAAAAAAGTGTCTTTTGCAAGGACGAATGGGTGATCTACATGGTCTGATTTTAAAAATTTGTATGGTAAAATGAAATCCCCAGAAGCCTCCAATTTTGTAGTGAGAAAGCTTAAGGGATTGTAAACAATCAGAGTAGTTTACATTCTCCAGCTGTCTAGAAACTATGATAAATCTTTGATGTACTTTCTCTAGAGTCTTAATGCCAGTCTTTTGGAAAGGAGACGTTACTGAATAAAGTACTCGAAATATGGTCTAATATATAGCTGGCAGATTAGATGCACGCAACTAACAGGGATGTTATCTAGGTTGCGCTTGAAAAACTGTATAAGTTGAAAACAAGTGAGGGTAGCTTTCCGATGGTGTGACAAGAAACTAAGGGAGGGATTAAAGGTTATTCCTAGATTTTTGATTAAATTTACGTAAAAAATTGGTTCCGAATTTGGGGCTCTGAATGCGGCAATTAAAGGTTTTTTAAGAGAAAAATGTTTACATTTAGAAAAATTTACAGGGAGCACATTAGCTAGGGACCAGTTATATACACTATTAATATCAAGTTGAAATTGTTCAGGGTTGAAACTCCAGATCTTGACATCGGCAGCGTCAAGGAGAATGTCAGATTGAACAACAGAGAGTAAGTCGTTGATATAAATAATAAAGAATAAAGAATCTAGGGCAGACCCTTGAGGTTATAATCCTGGCAACAAAAGTGACATCATCTAATCTAACACTGAATTGACGATTCGAGAAAAAGTCACGTATCCAATCGAGAAGTGGAAGATTTATCCCAAATTACCTCAATTTACCCAGTAATGCTGTGTGAGGTACTTTGTCAAATACTTTGTAAAAATCAAAGTAAATGATATCGATTGAGGGGGGAGTACTCCGGCATCCTAGTGAGGTTGCTAGTAAAAATTAATAAATTGGAGAGGCAGGATTTTGTTGGCATAAACCTTAGCAAAGCAGAGTTTATAAGGTTATTATTGACAATAAAATTAAATAAATGAGACTTAACAATTACTAGAAACCGATAAAATGCTGATGGGTATATAGTTATCAGCTTTAAACTTCCAACCGGATTTGTAAATAGGCTAAATGAAGGCTAATTTCCAAATTGCATGTACCTTGCCTCGGTTTAGGAAAATGCTAAACATATGAGCTAGGGCAGAGGTGTACTCTTTAAGAACGTTTCGGCATATGTCGTCAGCAACAACAAAATAGACTTACAAAGAACTACGGGTTATTTAAATTATTTCAATCAATACTTTTAGTTGCAGGTTGCAAGTTGATACACGAGTTCAGTAGAAAAAAAACTCCTTTTGAACTTCGGTTCTATATATCGATGTTATCAGTAAGATTCAGGAAGAAATATAAAATGGATGATTAAGTAAAAGGGGATTAATCACAGAAAAATGTTTTGAAATTAAGACAAAATCAAGGTAGATAGTTAAAATTAACAATGATAGAAAACGAGTAAAAATTATAAACATATAAAAAATAATAAAACAAGTTACGTATTACAATGCAAAAACACTGCAATAATTTTCAAAAAGAAGAAAAGAGAGAAAAATGAATAACGCTCCAATGAACATGTAGCGTGACACGCGCTTCACCTCGCGCAGTTGCAATGCATAAAACATTAATTTTTAAAATTAAAATTGTACAATTTTTATTGTTTGTATGTCATCAAACATTTTTTATCTAAACACAAGAACGTATTGTTAAAATTATAATTTTTTACAAATTACACTGAGTTATATCGTACTGTACTCTGGTTTTTCTCAAAAGTTGTATTGATGATATTTGGTGACTTTTTATTTTATTACAAATGGTATACATAAGATACTTTTCTAAAAATAAAAATTGTAAGTTATTGTCCATTTATGTAAAGTTTTAAGTAAATAATATTAATACGCAAAACATTAGTAATTATGCTAACATGTTAATGTTGTCACTACACACGCTAAACCATTCAATGTGCTTAAACATTTTAATCATACAAAATACATTAAAATTAATGTACTTGCTTTTGCGCAGTTATGTACTGTAAGGTTTGCGTTTCTGAAACAACGTACATTTGTACATTACCCAATTATATGTGTACCCGTAATCTATTTAGTTACAAATTTACAATTCTTCCAAATAAGTAAAATAACGCTGTCCAATCGAAAAATTAATTTTATTGCAGAATTTAGTAAACATTAAAATGTTAACATTAAAAACTAGTCTAAATATTTAATCACAGTGTACATAAACTAGTAGAAAATCACAAAAACCATCTTAGTTTATAAATTATTAAGGTCGGATGGTGTCGAATACCCTCTCCGTCCCCGCTAGTGATTCTCGATGAGTTCACCCTTTTAAGTTATCTAAACCTAGAGTAAGATTCAGGCTATGTCTGAACCATTTCTCGTATAGGGTCATATCCGCGTGGAATCTTTTACTCCTTCAAATCAGCGTATGACAAATATTTTCTCTATTATTGAATATAAATTTTATATTCATATATATATATATATATATATACATAAAGTTTCCGAGATTTATTTTTGTTGATACTTGATATTTTAAACCGAGTACGAAAAGGAGTTTCCTCCTACATAACTCGTGAATATACCTGAATACGGATATTTAATAACATTTTAGTTATGTGTGATTACAATTACAGTTGGGTTAAATACTAAAAAAAAATTAAAATAAGAAAAAAGGTTATGTAAAATGAACAATCCCTAAAGTGAAAACATCAAAACATAATATTTGGAAATCACTAGAACAGTTTATTCTTTATACGTTCAGGATTGGTTAAATATTTTACCAAATAAAAAATGCAATAATTATGGTACATGTTTGTTTTTGATTGAATATGAACAAAATTTCTCGTACCTTTGACGGATGAAATTGATTTGTTGAGGATGGCATGTATGGGGTTATCATTGTTTTCCATTATTTGTTCGATTAATAAGACAATTTTTAAAATATTCTTCAATTACTTTGCTGATAATTTTTTAATGTTTCTATCATAATGATACATCATTTTAGAATTACATGTTTTGACAGACCTGGAGACATAACTGACGAGCAGTACGAGACGACTGGAAAAAAGTTGACTTTAAGTAAAAACCGATTATTGTTACCAGGATGAAAACATCTTAATCCTTTAAAAAAATTTATCTAAGTGTTTAGACTATGTTGGTTCATTGCTTAGGTTGACTTTAAGATACTTAAAATCAGGGTTTTTGAGCTGAATTGAAAACACAAGTTGTGTGAGTAGCTTGTAAAGTTTACTATTATTTACATTTTTGTGGATTCAAAAAACGATTAGAATTACTAGGCCATTGTTCAACTTCACTAATATTACTCCTAAACTGCCCAACATCATATACTGATGAGATGCTATTGTATAATGCCATATCATCAGCCCATTTAAATAAACTTAAGTAGAAGAAAATTTTAGAGGGTCGACATAAGGTGATTAAAAAGAGATTAGATATAGCCCTGGTTGTGGAATTCAACTTCAAGCCTAGCGTCTAAAACATTTTCTTCCCTTGGTTATATATTTAATTAATCGATTATGTTCAAGAGGACGAAGCAATACTCTCTTTCAACAGCTCTCCAATTTGTCACTATCCCGACTACCATAACAATAAAACCGTAAACACATTCATGTTTTATTTGTTTTTCAGAAACAATGGTTACATGTCGCTTTTATTCTTTTAAACGCACCTGTTATTGCTCAAACAAAAGATATTATTCTGCGTACTCCTGTTTGTTGTCAGAAATATACCACTAAGAGTTCAAAAACATTGCACCCACACAACAAAAGACAATATATATATTTAACACCAAACGACTGACAAGCTTAAAATCATAGCCACCAGGAACCCGTTATAAGTGATACCATTTTATCAGTAAAGGCATTGTTGAGTTAAAACTTTAGAAAGGTTTACTTCAAAAATATATAATTCTAGCTGTATAAAAGCAAAGACCTTTTCGTCACGGGTAAATGTTGTACGGCATATAATTTTTAATTGGTCGAAATTTGAGTAAATTTTATTGGATGTGGGTTTTGTTCTCTGATTGGTTTATTTTCTAGTTAAGCTGTAATTGGACCAAAAATAAAACTAAGAAATGTATTCTCAAAAAATGATATTCATAATATTTTTTAACATCGTACAAAATATTTTATAAAAATGCAATATAGGATGACATGTAAAATGTACATATACGTATATACACATAAAAAATCGATCAATTTTGTCTGTTCTAAACTTCATCTCCATCGACATAATCATCGTAGTCAATACCACCGTCATTTTCTTCACCGTAGTCGTTATACTCGTCGTCTCGTTCACAATCACTCTAAAAGAAATGAAACAAATAATAGTAATAAACGAAATGTCAATCATCTCGATAATCCTTTTTTTCATCGAGTTTGAATAGAAATTGAACTTTGTTCTTTCACGCAATGCATCCTGGTTGTACAGAGAAAAATAGAGTATGGGGCCAAATGCACAACGATATGCCATGTACTACTTACTATGAAATATCTCAACGTTTACTGATACCATTTGGTTTAGCCTCGTCGAAAGGATATCGTTCTTCAGTAATGTTTTTTTTTATTATTCTTCCACGTTTGTCTTGCATACGACATTTTCTTCGTTTACAAAACACAGTAAAGAGATGATGCAAAATGTTTGACAATTTTGAACCAATGGAGAAATAAAGCAAGCTGATAATCCTGAGGATTGGAGTAATGCACTTATAAAGTATCAATTTCCTCACTGTTCCTCCTCCACGTGACGCATCCTGGACTAGGTGTACCCAAGACCTATACTAACACAGCAGAGGCCAAGTGCACAACGGTATAACTTAGCTTCCGTTTCGGCAGGAGGGAACATGTATATACCCAGGGTACATAATAAGTATCTTAAGGTATTTAAAATTCTTTCGCTTTGACGATCATAAAGCAACAAGATTATTCCATAGAATTGTACATTAAACGTTCGACGTTACAGATTATGCATATCGAAATTGATTCAAATTCTATTCGGATTTCGCCGAATCCTGTCATTGGAACCATGCTGCTTTCAGTTCTTCGCCGTAGTTTAATAAAATAATGTCCTCTTGTTTGTCTTCGCTAATATCTTTTCAACAGAGACCAAGTTACTACCCTTGTGCTGGAATTT
The DNA here is from genome assembly GCA_025895645.1 of Cardicola forsteri. NCBI lineage: Eukaryota > Metazoa > Platyhelminthes > Trematoda > Strigeidida > Aporocotylidae > Cardicola > Cardicola forsteri. Next base: position 110,494 of record JAKXYG010000553.1, on the reverse strand, counting down.
TGCACCCACCCACTAAAACACAAACCCGGTTATACTACTGTGTTTCTCTAAGTGCCTAGAAGTTTCTTGGCTGGTAGACGGCATCCTAGTGACGTCGCCACTGTTCGCAAAAAATTACTAGGCCGCCTGATTTTCTCTCACAGTTATCTCCCATAGTCCAAGGGCTACATGTGGTACATATGTATACCGTAAGATACCTTTTAAGTACCCCGTGTGTATGCTTGCACCCACCGGCCAAAGTGAGAGCCCAGTTATACCGTTGTGCACTCGGTCCCTGCTGTTATTAGTCTATATGCCTTTCAGCACCTAGTCCAGGATGCATAAAGTGGAGAACGAACAGTCAGGAACATCACCATCATTGGAAATTCAAACTTCATCATCGTTACTCAAATCATCAAGGTAGGTAGCATCCATAGTTTGTCATCAAACGGATGTGCTTCAACCAATCGTTTTCCACCTAAATAATGTTTTTTTGATGTTTTAATTAAAATATTAAACCTATAATGAATGCAATCTTGAAATATTTTCCAACAACTTACAACATCATAATCCTCATACTTGGTTTCTTCATCATTTTTACTTTTGCTTAAATCATCTGTAATAATTCCGTGTTTGGAAAGTTGAGATGCCCCACGCGAAACTTCATGTTCTATTTGTTTGAACAACTCAGATTTTCTGGATTCCGATTCATTACCAGAAGTGTGAAGTCTAGAAGAATCAATGTAATCATTCTCAATAATCATTTTTGGACGCTGTTGATAAAGAAAATAATAATAATAACAGTATACTACTTACCACGAAAACGTGTGTAGTATGTACTTATTTTCAATTTCCAAGTTTCAACATAATGATGAACATTATACACAAGAGTTAGAACAATACATAAAACAATAAATTCAAACTTTTTGAGTTGTCATTAAAATCTACTCAATCTCATTATAATTTTATACGTTTATATACATTTAATAAACAAACTTTTCAAAATATTTTTATTCCAAACATCCTTAAAGATTGTGAAAAGTCAACATTTTAAGATCCTAATTAACCCGATATATGGAGTGCGCGCGAGTATTACACGCAGCGTGCACCGAAGCAAAATTCGAGATAACCTCAAATTTTACGTTCTTCCTTTATTGATATCGCGACAACGAAAAATGCACCGGTTTAGATACGTTCTTCGTAAAAATTCTGGTGCAATCTCACGTACCGTAACTTTGGTTTATCCAAGTGCAGATTGGAAGAAAAGGAAAGGTCAAAAACATATTTGGATATAGGCTGTTCGGGACGATCTTCGCGCTATTTTGACCGAGACTTTATCATGGAAACAATGGTAAAATCGTTGAATTGAAATATCTGTGCATACCTCCGAAAACTGTAAACAATGGGAGGGAATTATTCGAGATGCTATGCGAACTTGGGATTAGTGAAGAGGTGGTTTTGCCATCGTGTTATTGTTGTATTATCAACTTGTGGTTGGTGACATAATCACCTCTTCATTATTTCCATATTCATGAAGCATGTTAAAAACGCTTCCCAGTTTAATGTACAAAAAGAACGTATAAAATTAACAAAATTACTTGCCTGATAAACAACTCCACTGTTTCATAGACTGATGAGGCTTCCTAATTTTTTATTAAAGTTGTTTAACTTAACCAAATGGCTACATATGATATTCGTATAATATATTTCAAGAACCATGAATATATGCTTGTACCTGTTCGCCAAAGTAGAAGAACTGTGCACACAGTCCTTGATGTCTATGTTTGTCTCAATCTAAGATGCACCATATGCAAATACGGAAATAGAATTATCACCATCATTGAAAGTTAAAAGTGTATAATCATTACTTAATTCCTCAAACTCATAAACATCGCTAAGTGCTGGACTGTCGCTTCGTGACAAAAAAGAAATATCGTCTTACCGATGTGCACTCGATCTCTGATCTATAATAGTCAACGTTTAAAAGGCAGCACAACGGTACGTTATCAGGAATATGGGCATCAGGGATTAAAACTTCATAAGCACTACTGACATCGTCAGGACCATTAACATCAAGTATATCAATAAAATTTACCAACAATTTACAAATATAACAATAAACTTTCATCTTACAATGCACGATAAATGAACTAGTTAAAATAAAATTACAGTCAATTTTCCGCTAAACATTAACTTAGAAGTAATTCATTCAACTGCAAAATAAGTAAATAATTAGCAAACCAATTGCATAATTTTGAAAAGTTAAGTGTCCATAGGTGTAGATATAACTCTACAAAGAAAAATGACATAAAAAATCTTGTTCTGTACTTTTATAAATCCACCAGAAAAGACATTATCCATTAACACAAATCTTTAAAACTAAAATAAAAAAATTAGGCGTATTTTAAAATACTTATATGTTTTAGAAAAAATCTTATAACATTTACTTTGTTTTCTATAAACATTTCATTCATTCATTTTTGTTGGTGACGTGATCACCCTTTCATTATTTTCCACATTTATATGGTATATAAAATGATCGACTTCGATAACTTGATAAGCGTAACAAACGTAGAAGAATAACGAAGGATTTTGGCTGACAAAAAATCAAGCGGCTTCGTCATTCTTTGTGAACAGTGGTGACGTCATAAAAATGCCGTCTACTAGCCAAGAAATTTCGTTTTTCTTCTACATTTGTTACGTTTATCAAGACATCGAAGTCGATCGTTTTATATGCCGTATAAACATGAAAAATAATGGAGAGGTAACCACGTCACCAAATAAATAATAAATGGATATAACTAAAAATTAATACTTAACCCATTATATCCCACTGTCCTCATTTGAGGACAGTCTAAAAAATTACTTATATCGTTTTAATTAAATGTTCAAAATAATTAAAATTTGTAAATTATAAAAATTTACCAAGTTTAACAAAACCATTAAAAAATAAACCCTTAATTAATTTTCAAATATCATACTATACAAAATGATAAAAACTTGCAGTTGAGTGAGCACAATTTTAAAAATGCGGACTACATTTGAATCTTGCTAAACAACTGCTTGCTGAAAAATGTTTCCTGTGAAAAACTCAAGCAATAAACTGACAAACATTAAGTCAATATGCGTTATAAACAATTCAAAAACTAGATATATTTTTAAAAACTTTAATTAAAATATTTAACAGTGCTTTAAAAATACTAAAATCTATATAGTAATTAAACCTTTACTATAAATGTTACATTTAAATAAAATTACCTTTGGTAAATCTTCATTCTCTTCAGGCAATTTATCAAGGTTCTGTTTACGTCGGCCACGATCAAGCTAAAATTTACTTTAATTTACACATCTTACCACTGAACCTGGAGTGCCCAATAAAACATCTGGCTTAGAAGCATCCAGATTCCCCTGGTCAACTAAATGGTCACTTAAACCCGCATCCTAAAGTAAATTAAACAATAAACAATACCTGAAAAACCCGTGACTTTAGTTTGTGTTTTATTTGATTCACTGTTTTTGATTCTATTGCTTCAGCAATCATGTTCAAATCATTACCAAATCGACTAACAGCCGATTTCAATAAATCTATCTCCTTTAGAGTCCATTTGCTTGATAATTTCACTTCACTTTCATTTTTTTGAGATTGATACTGCTTTAAATCAAGTGTTAATTGAGCCAACCGACCAAAAGCAACAGATGCTTGCTCAAAAATTTCCGCGACCTTTGAAGAATTAGCCATAAATTTGAAAAATATCGAATACATATACTTGCATAAACAAATATTTAATTAAAAACTTAAACATTAACAAACTATAAAATAAACATTTTTAATATTAATAAAAAATTAAAATATTTTTTGTAAAAATAAATGTATTTTCTAAAACTTATTTTAAAATAGTTTAGCAATTTGCGAAGAAAATTGGATGCAAAAATAATACGCAATATTATTTTATTATAAAAATAACATTTAATTTCTGAAAACGATATTTTAATAATAATGTTTGAATGCATCACTAACTGTTATTGGTGGCTATATATCGGCTATATTTTTTTGTTTATTACTTTGAATGTTTTACAAGAAACATATTTCAGCAGTGGACACTTTAGCAAAGCCGAACGTAGATCTAGATGTTAGTTCCGGTGGTAGAATAAACAATTGTTTTTACACCATTTATTCATTCACCCCACCCTGTTAACTTTACTTCTTCTTCTTCTTTACAGCTTTTCCCTCTTTTATGAGGAGTCGCTGTTTCTGGTCAGCATTCTACATTTGGTTCTGTCCATAGCGTCAATATTTGTTAGTCCCTTTTTCTTTATATCGGCTTCCTCACAATCCAATCACTTTCTTTTTAGTCGGCCACAATTTCTTTTACCTTTCACTTCTAATGTCATTATTCTTCTCGTAATGTACTTTTCTCCTCTACGGAGAATATGGTCGTACCATCTTAATCTTTTTTCTTGACTTTTCTTATAAGCTTCGTTGACTTTTATTTTCTATTCTGTCTAATTTAGACATTCTCAACGACCATCAAAGCATTTCTTTTTTGAACTTTCTTAATACTCCACATTTCCGATCCGTATATCAAGGCCGGTCACACTGCAGTCTTAAAAAATTAACTTTTTGTCCTTGCTGTTATCCTTCTGTCGCATTTAAACCTCCATTCTATTTTAGCGATAAGTCAAGGTATTTAAACTTTCTCACTCTCAGCAATTCTTGGTGTTTCATTTTGATTTCCTTACCGTTTTCTTTTGCTGCACTCACATACACTGTATTTTTTGTTAATTTTTAATCCTCGATTCTCCAGGGCCATTTTTTATTGTTCTAACAGTCTCTTCAAATCCTTTTGTTTTCTATTGCATAAAGCAATGTCATCTGCAAATAGCCTACACGATATAGATTCCATCTTAATATTTTTTGTTAGTACGTCGATAACTAAATTAAACAAATATAGGCTCAGTGCTGAACCCTGGTTTTCACCAATGTTTTTGCGTCATCGTACATATCTTGAACAATTTTTACGTACTTTTCAGGAGCACCTTTTTCTCTCATGCTTCTCCACACTTCCTGTCTCGGAATCCGAACGTATGCTTTTTCTAAATCAATTAACAACATATGAGTTCGTTCTGTTTCCTTTTGTGTCTTTCCATTGTTGTTCACTTGTACCACATCTAGGTATAAATCCAAATTGTTCTTTTCCAATGTGTTTCTTTGCGGATTCTTCTATCAATGATTTTTTCCAAAATTTTAAATTATGTGACATAAGCTCTATACCATTGTAGTTATCACAGTCCAGAACATCTTCCTTCTTCTTGTAGATTGGCGTGAAAACACTTCTTTGCACACGTCAGGCATTTTCTCTTCGTTCCATATTAAATTTAACAGTTTAGTTAAACAATCAATTTCATCGTTTCTTAAACATTTCCATGCTTTAATAAGTATTCCGTTTGGTCCTGTACCTTTTCCATTTTTTATCTTATTTACACCTTTAATTACTTCCTCCACGGATATTTCTTGTGGTACGCCTAGATTAGGTGTCCCATCTTCAATCACTACTCTAGAATTTTCTTTAATAATAATAATAATAATAATAATAATAATAATAATTTATTACTCAAAAAAATTTTTACAATATTGCATTTTTTGAGGTACAAACAAATTTACAGGTCTGATCACAAACTATAAAATTTTTCAATATGTTAATATATATATATATATATATATATATATATAATATATATATATATATATATATATATAATTATTAACATATATTTAAATAAAATAAATATTGGTAATTTTATATACATTTTAAAAATAAATGAATAATAGAAATGTACAATTTTAGTTTGTAGGTAATATTTACCCGCACAATTTGAACTAAAAATAATTTGAAAAAGGTTTGGTTGTCATAATTGGATTATTAGTAATCTGGGGGTTATATGAGGAGAATGGATAAAAAAATGTAAACAATAGTTGGATAACGATAAACAATGTAAATAAAATAGTATTATTTTTTATTTAGATGGGCGAATTGCGACTTTTAAGTGAACAATATAATGAAACAAAGTTTCTCATAGACCAACAAAATAGTCGAACATTGTATGATTAATAATATTGGGGACAGTATGAATGTTAATGTATTTTTTTAAATTAGTTTTGAAAGCTTTAAAGTTTTATATTTTCTTAAATTGATTGGTAAATTCTTCCATAATTTAGAATATTTAACTAAGAAAAATTTTGCTCTCAGGGATGATTTATGATGCAATTCTTTATTTTTTAGTTTACGTTTAAATTTGTTTGCATTAAATTTTATTAAATAGTTTAAATTATTATTGAAAATATGCTTTCCATCTTTTTATTATTGACCTTTCTTTTGTTAATACTATTCCATTTGTTTAATGTGTATCATGTATTTTAAGAATTTATTTCTGGCTTTAGCAGCACTAAACAATCTCTTCTTTTCTTTAAATGTCTCTGGGCCTTTATATAGTGCATCCCACGCTCTTGCTTTTGTAACTGCTACCGCTCTTTTAGCTACTCTTTTTGCTTGTTGATATTCCAACTTGTCGGTTTCCAGTCTATTTAGATCCCATTTCTTCTTTTCAATCTTCTTATTTTTAACAGTTTACTAAACTTCCACATTTTACTACCAAGATTCTTTGTTTGTAGGTCCTTTCTTTACAGATGTTACTCCTAGTACCTTTTCAGATGCTTTGGTAATCACTCTGCTGTTTAATATCTACTATGCCTGTACTCCTTCCAAGGACTTCTAGTTATGTATGGCCTTGTTTTTAATTTGTTTAGTCAGGTTGGTTTCCTTTAATTTCCACCATTTTATTTTTTTATCCAGAAACTTTTCCTTTTTTTAAAAACTCATTTTTATTAGCACCAATCTGTGTTGCGTAGGAACTTCTCCATTTATCACTCTGCAGTCTCTTACCCACTTTATATCTGTTCTCCTTGTTGCTAGAAAGTTTATCTGACTTTGTCTTCCACCACTCTGATATGTAACCAGTTGGTTTTTCTTTTTCTTAAAGAATGTGTTGATTAGGGCCATATGTTGTGAAACCATGCACTCTAAACCTTTTTTGCCATCCTCATTTGTATCACTAATTCCCCATCCGCCGTGGCATCTCTCAACACTTTCTCTAGACTATCCTACATGTTTGTTTAAATTTATCCCAAGTACTATTTTCTGTCAAAGAAATGTTGCGAAGTATTTTCTCAAGGTGTTCCCAGAATTTATCCTTCACTTCTTCCTCATATCCAGTTTGGGGTGAGTATGCGCTAATAATATTAATAAACGAACCACCATTTCTCGTTTGCTGAACCTTTTTATTTTAACTAAGTTTTTTTCTTTACTTGTTTGATAAAATAATAGCTACTTCATTCTTTCCTGAGTCCCCACTGTATCGCAGTTTATGTCCTCTAGCCAGATCTTTCGCTTTCTTACCCTTCCTTCTCGTTTCTTGGAGGCATAGTATGTCCAGCTTTCATCCGTCTATTAGTCGAACAATTTCTCTTTTTTTACCTGTTTAAGGTGCTCACTTTTAACTTCTCTTCTATATATCTCCTGTGAACTAACTTCTTTAGTCTGACTCTTCTATTTTCAGGTTGCCTTTACTGATTTATCACATGACTTAGGCAATAATTATTAGCGTCACTTATGGGGGACGCCCTATCGTTTATCAAACTAGTATTAAATATTTAGATTATTTTAGTGTTTTGGTGCAGGTTTTACTACCAGATGCCCTTCCTGACGTAAACCCTCTTCCTTTATCTAGGCTTGGGGTCTGGCTAGATCGGTCCATTTCTAATCCTCACTAGGCAGAGTTTCTTAATTTCTTAATTTCTGACTGATTTTCTCTATATTTCAATTCTGTAATTTAGCAATAAACTTTTCCTTTGCATCTCGTGTTAATATTTATTATTTCCGCGCAACCGATGTTAATGGAGATTCAAGAAAGGTGACTAATAAAAACCACGCAACTTTTTTAAGTGGCCTCACTTGTTTTACTCTGTTGACAGAAATTGAGTTACATTAGTTTAGCAACACGAATTCTAAAACTTAATAAATTAGAAAATCCTGTAAGGAATACATCATTTTTAAAGATGAATATTATTTAATGACATTTACAAAAATTAAAACTAACTAAAAAAAATAATTTTGTATTGTTTTATACTTAGTATACTTATTTACAATTTGTCTAAACTTTGAATAAATGATTAGAAAAAAACACATTTAATACTACGTACAATAAAATAGGAACAATTATTAGTTTAATAACACTTATATTTTATATTATCAGTTTGGAATGAGCCTTCTTTAATATTAATAATACTTTAATTATATAAGCAATAAAATATAAAGAATTTAATAATAATAACAGTAATAATAATAATAATAATAATAATAATAATAATAATAATAATAATTGTAATTATATTACATGAATAGTTAATTTAAACAAAAAGCAATTTATATTCACTAAAATATTTTGCTGTCACCATAATGATTATATATATATATATATATATATATATATATATATATATATATATATATATATATATATATATATATATATATAACATTTAAACTTTATTTATTAATAAATAAAAAATTGCAGCAGTTTTACTACAGTTTACTACTTTTCGATTGGTCCTAAATTTACTAAGATCTTAAATCAAACATTTCCCACCCACATTGGAACCATGTCTATTAGTCAAAATTATAATTATGAAATTTTATAGTCCATACTTATATGACATGCAAGGTTTGTCATAATTTAAACACAAATTGATTTACAATTCTTATTACAAAATAATAATAATAATTTTTTTAAACCCATAATAAAATTTTTTTAACAGTAAGTTTTAATTACATCAAACAATTTGTTTAAAAATTAAAATTATTATGTGAAAATGTAACGATTAATAAGAAAAATTTAATTATGATGTTGATTTATGGTTCTGACGAAAAGTCTTCTAAACGACGGAAAATTTTAAATATAGGTTTGTACCCAAAAAATGAAATATTGTAAAAGCTTTTTTGAGTAATAAATTATTATTATTATTATAACTATTTCTAACAAATAATTGTCTAACAATGTAGATTGTAAATTTTTTAAAGTTGTAATGTAATTAGAAAATACTATAGTTATAGAAAACATGCATGTAAATACAAAATCATTAAAATGTAACAATTAAATATTGTTATTAAATTGCTAAATTGCTAAAAAATTGCTATTAAGCAATTTAAAAAAAATTATTATTCAACCCTTTTAAGTATAATTTTAAAAATAAACGATTAACGTTATTATCTATCTACATAATAAAAAATATCGTAAAAATTCATTCTTAAATGTTATTAATTTGTCAAAAAATTAGCTTTAATATATTACAAAAATAATTTTTATAATTTTAAAATAATTAATATTAAAAAATAAAACAAGGTTTGTTTTTAATTTCAATTTCTAATAATTTTTACATTTACTTTAATTTTTGCTAATTTATAAGAACAGTATATAAAGCATAAAAGTTTTAATACCTCAAATTTATGTTGCATTTTATTGTTAAAATAATATTTTGAGATTCGTCAGAATCGAGGATTGAAAGGAGTTTCTCTTACTTAACTCATGTACCAATCTGTAAACTCTAACCTGTAACAGTATTCCATAGTAAGGGTCTAAATCAAATCGTTTAATCGGATGGTTTGTCAGTTATTGAAATGTAAGTGTATCCGCTTAGAAAAGGCCGCCAGGTTAAATTAAGAGCTCTATCAGTGTTCTGCGTTGGAAACGTCAACGCTGCTCAGACTATTCAATTGAATTTGATGATGGCCAAGTCAGAAGTGTAAAATACATTCTGGATATTGCATCGACGTGTCAAGCAGACAGCCTTACGTTTGATTTAAGCTCTACATTGAACGTAAGTTGGACCAAACAACAAGCAAATATTTAGCTACTATACATACTACTTGTACCGTCTAAATAAATAGGATAGCTAGGCAGTATAGTTGAAAGTTATAGTGGCCATCTATTATAAGTGAAAAGCGTGGGAGCATTGTATAGTATAGAAGAAGAGTAAAAATAGAGTATGTTTTCCGTTATACGTTTAAAATAAACAATTACAAAGTTATTTAAATCCGATTTAATGATTGTCCTAATTTAATGATTACACTTACTCAAAATTTCTCCTTTGATCTTGGTATTATTTCTACTAGCTATAAAATAATCGTTTATGTATAAACTTGAAATAGTTAACTTTAGACGTGTAATGGGAAAAACCTTCCAAAAAGAGAGAGTTCAGTTAAAGTGTGTTTTATTTGGATAAATGTAAGTGTATCCGATTAACAAAAGCCGCCAGGTTAAAGCGAGAGCTGCAACGGTGTTCCGCGTTAGAAACGTTGAAGTTTCTTAGACTATTCAATGAGATTAAACAAAGGTCAAGTCAGCGCGTCAAATACGTTTTGGTGGTTGTATCAACTTGCAAAACAGGCAGCCTTGTATCCGGTTTACGCAATGCACTGGGCCTTGCGCAGCATTATTGCGGATGAGCGCCAGGATTAGCTTGGTTAACGTCCTATAGAACTGATCCCTAGAAGCAAGATTTTGAAACGACCAGTCCAAAATAGATGCGTCGATTGACCCACGTTGGACACAACACCTATTGGTCAATTTGATCGATTTGGTCCTCCATCAGTGCTAGTGGTACGGCCAATGCATTCACTGCGCAAGATCAGGTGCGTGTCACGCTCTACGTCTATTAGATCGTTGTTAATTTTTTTCTCTTTACTTCTTTTTAAAGATTATTAGAGTGTTTTTGTATTGTAACTTGTTTCAGTATTATTTTTGTATATTTTTTATTGCTCATTTTCTATAACTGTTAACTTTCACCATTTACCTTAATTTTGTCTCAATTTTAAATTTGTTTTATGACTAATCGTTCTTTTCTTCATCATCCATTTTATATTTTTCCCTAAAAATTTGAGACAATTTAAAATTGACTTGTATTTCTTATCTTGTTCCACCAACTTATTTGATGCCCAGCTCCTCCATTGTAGTATTGATCATGCTTATAATCAACATGTTACTGCGGTTACCAAGTTTAAATTTACATATACGCCTTCTTGTTTAAATTTCATCTTTACAAACTCTCCCTTTTTAATTGATTATGTCAAACACTTGCCTCCTCTTGGAAGGAGAGACCACTCTCTCCTGCTTTATGCCTTTTCATTATTGTTTTAATATTTATTTTTATAATATATTTCCCTTTGTTTATTAATATTTGATTACAAGGAGTTTCTCCTATTTAACTCTTATTTAACTTTTATTTAACATGCAACTCGCAAAATAAAGCGCGCGTCACGCTACACGTCCATTGGAGCGTTATTCACCCTTTTCTCTTTTCTTCTTTTTGATGATTATTGCAGTGTTTTTTGCATTGTAATAGGTACTTGTTTTATTATTTTTTTGTATATTTATAATTTTTGCTCGTTTTCTATAATTGTTAACTTCCACTATCTACCTTGATTTTATCTTGATTTCAAATTATTTTTTCTGTGACTAATCTCCCTTTACCTCACCATCCATTTCATTTATCCCCCTGAAAACTTGAGACAATTTGAGAACCGAGTATTAAAATGTGTTTTGGCCTATTCAACTCGTAAAAAATTCTAAAATTTGTAAAAAACTTTTCAGCCTACCCTACATTAAGATTCTAAATAAAGTACAGCGTAGGTTCACAAAGATCTCTAGACAACTTAAGAACGTAAGTTATACAAACCGATTAAAATCTTTCAAGCTTTTTTCATTGCAAGATAGGAGGCTCCGAAGCGATCTCATTTTAGTTTATAAATTATTAAGGTCAGATGGTGTTAAACTTCCTCTTGTCCCTGCCAACGATTCTCGAAGGGGGCACCCTTTTAAGTTATCCAAACCTAGATTAAGATCCCGGTTACGTTTAAACCATTTCTCGTATAGGGTCATATCCGCGTGGAATCTTTTACCGAGCCATATTGTTTTAACCCCGTTTATTGACTCTTTTAAATCAGCATATGACAATTATTTTCTCCATGAATATATTTAATTTTATATTCCTGTTTATTTATATAGCTTTATTATATTTATATACATAACTTTCGAGATTTATTTTGTCGACATTTAATATTTGAACCGAGTACCAAAAGAAGTTTCCTCCTACATAACTCGTGATTTTACTTGATTTACCTGGTTACCCAACTCGTGCTGTTTTTTTAATTAAAAACTGCTGTTTTTTATTGCAAATATCTGTAACATTTAATTAAACTTATATAAAATAATTGTATTTTATAAATTTTTATTTTAAATATAAAATATTGTTTTAGTTTATTTTATTATATATATGTACATATATATAATTTTTATTTATAAAAATAGTATACATAATGTTGGTGTATAATTTAAAAAAGTTATTGGTAATAAGCAAATACATATATGAGATAGTTTAAGCCAATATTTAGTATGAAATAAGTATAAAACTTATTAAATAGCAATTTATAAACTTGACTGTTGATTGTCATTACAATTTTTTATAATTTATTGTTAAAATTTTAATGCAAAATTGTTATTATTGATTGGTTAATTCTAAGTATCAGAAATTTTATTAAAAAAGTGATTAGAAATGTTTATTTTTGAATTTTTATGTGAATAGCTTATTGTTAATGATTTTAAGATACTGGTTGCTTTTACAGACGTGTATATTAATATTGTGAAGTGGATTAAATATATAGTGTTGGCGACCTTGTAGTAATTATATAGCTGTACTCTCAGTCTCTAATCCATGTTGGGGTTTAGAGTGCACTAGATACGAAAACCGGATTAATACAACTTTTTGACAGACTTGGTCCCCCATCAGTGTTAGTGGTGTGGCCAATAGCATTCAATGCGCAAAGTGAGGCGCGCATCAAGCTACACGTCTATTAGAGTGTTGTTCATCCTTTTCTTTTTTCTTCGTTTTGAAGATTATTGCAGTGTTTTTGCATTGTAATACGTAACTTGTTTTATTATTATTATTGTATATTTATTATTTTTGCTCGTTTTCTATAATTGTTACTATCTTGATTTTGACTTAATTTTAATTTTTTCTGTGATTAATTCCCGTTTACCTCACCATCTATTACATATTTCCCCCTGAATCTTCCTGATGACATTGATAAATAGAACCGATGATCAAAAGGAGCTTTGATCCTACTCAGCTCGTGTATCAACCTGTAACCTGAATAGTTTATTGTTAATAATTTTAAGATACTGGTTTTTACAGAAGTGTAAATATTTATATTGTGAAGTGGATTATATATATATATATATATATATTAGTGTTGGTGACCTTATAATAATTATACAGCTGTGATGTCTCTAATCCATGCTGGAGTTTAGAGTGCACCAAGTACAAAAACGGGATTAATACAATTATTTAAAACAGACTTTGTGATCTTTACTCAATCCTATGGAATTAAAAGCATTTCAGTTAAAAGTAAATTGTTGCAACATTTTAGTTATTGTAAGTATGAGGTTTATTGGGAGCAAAAAACATGTAAGTAGTTTGTCGACTTATATATTTAAAGATTATTGTTTACCTACTTCATTCTCATGACTTGCGCATTGTGTTCTGTTGTTTTTTTTATCTCTTTGTGTTGATACGTAGTTATTTTATGAATATGACAATTTCTTCATTATTTCCATCGTTGTAGAAAATACCGAACAGTTGACAGTCATTGCTTTATATAGGAGCAAAGGCCTATTTGGGGGAAAAACAGATGTAAGTAGTTAACTTTATTGGCTGATAGACGCATTTTGCGAGGGACCAACAATGAGCAATGTTTGTGAGTTGTACTAACCTAAATGTCCTCTGTACCCCCTTTTTTGTACATATATATATACACTACCATTTTATGTTTGTGACTGACGAGAATATACGAAATGAGTTCATCTCACATTTTACGTCTTTATATTTTTATTTGGAATTATAAAGGGAGCCCAATGCTTTAAGTAATGAGACTGTTTGATTTTTTGTCACAGTTGTTTTTTTTGGTATACATATGCAAATCCTTAGAGTTATTAGTATTCTATACACTACCGTCATCTATATATAATTATAAATATGATTATTATTAGAAATTAAAATTATCATCATTTTTTAAGAAGACGTCTTAGTCGACTATTTTGGATGGACGTGATCGGGATTATCTTTCGAACACTACTCGCAGCTCGCTAATAGTCCGATTGACTACAAATGCATGGACTGTAGATGTGAAATTGAATTACAGCGATTGCCTCCTGTCAACGACAACAAATTGGATGATATTCTAGAATCACTTGCAGATTCAAAAACCTATTTGTCTTAGATTCAAAATCTAGACACTAAATTAGATGAAGTATCTCGTACTTTGGCTTACTACTATCTAGACCTAAAGTTTGTAACAGCTTCAGAGATTACTTTAAATCGGTGTTTTAGCACTCAGATTCTAGTCCTCTACCTTATCCAGGCTCAGCCATTACTATCGGTCCCTTTTCTCCAAATGTGCACGCGGTTCTCAGTCAGCTTGTAAGACTCAAGTCAACCTCATGCGGTGCTGACGGGGTACCAGAAGACATCTTAGTCGACGATTTTGGATGGATCAAAGTTCCATAGAATCAACTTGCCTGTTAGCTACTTTCTATTTATCATCATCGTTGGTTGAATGTTTTACAAAAGGCACTTTTCAGTAAGTGAACATTCTAACAAATCCAAACGAGGGCTCGTATTGAGTGCCGGTGGTGATAATTGAACCCATGCTTATCCAAGTTCGAGTCTCGTGCCGTATCACCAGACTGTTAGATTGTCAAAGTACAAAGTTGTCCTTAATGAATCGCGACCACACTCATCAGTTTAGAGACCAGGATTAATGATTACTGAATCATTTTTGATTATGTGTGAATGTCATTTCAAAATGTGAATATTGATTTTTTTAAAGTAATTGTGCAAATTGTTACAATCAGTTTTATTTATTGTAATTTAGATTAAAACTGGCAATCAAGCTTCTGTTTTGTCAAAAGTGAATTATTGAACGAATGTAATACTTTTATAATGATTTTCAACAATGTCTGCAAATGAATCATTTCAATTAATTCCAGAAAGTGACTTATTTGATTTATTCTTTTACTATGCTTTACTAATTGTGGCTTTTGTTCAATGTACATTCTTGTTAGTTGCCGTGTTTTGTATACCACGAAAAAACACTACACCTCGATGTGAGTTAAATTCTAAATTTAAACGCAAGATTTATTGAAAATGCATGTTTATACGGGTCGAATCATTCATTTATCTATTTACAATCTAATCATGTGAAATTGATTTTTAATATTCCAAACTTATTATTGAGTTGACAATATGAAGAATCTGTACAAAAACTAATTGATTTCTTCAATAAAGGATGTTTCAAAGTCGTGATTTTTTATTTTAACAACTCCACTTATTTGTTCAACAGAGTCAACTTGGAAATTCCAGTTTTGGATGCTATAGACAGAACATTATGAATATTTAAGATTAATCTCATGTTCCCTAATGGTTTAGCGCGTTCGATAAATGTTTTTATGGGAGAAACTTATTGGTAGTTTAATGTGAAATGATCGATTTATTCACTCTTTTGAAATAAAACAGTAGGCTTGTAAATAAACTATGATTTTTTCGTTAAGCCGGTTCAACTGTTATTCCAGGCACTACAAAAGTGCGACAGGTGTAACTGTTATCATCAAATTTACTAAACACGTTCTACAATCTCAAGGATTTAAACAATTTCAGTTTTCAATTATGATTCTAGATGAATAAGTCAATATTAATGGAAAACACGGAAATATCATGTATTAGTTATGAAAGTCAATTTTCTATACTTATTTTGGCATAGAAAACAGAAGAGACTTTATGGACATGTCAGTAACAAAGGGATAACCATACTACCAACAAAATTACGCTTTTGTTTCATAGTTGGATTTTATTGGCCATTTTAGAATTACATAGATGTGACTGTGCTACTGGTTGGTTTATAAAACTGTCAGTTTTTCTGTGATTACAGGATTTAAACCTCATTTACCGTTCTAACCAGTGAGTTACTACCATCAACCAATACATTAATATTTCTACAAATTAAAAGTTTGATCAAACCAAGTAAGATGACTTAAGTTCGCATAGCATCTCGGATCCCCTATACGAGGAGGATGTCGGTTACCAGTTGGATTTTGAGGGCTATTAATGATTCTGAGGATTTATGTAATGCTTCTAAAGTTTCAATTGCTAATGGTGGTGATATTCCTGACTGCTCCTCCTCCACGTGGCGCATCTTGGACTAGTTGCTGAAAGGCATCTAGACTAACAACAGCATTGATCGAGTGTACAGTGGTATAACTGGGCTTTTACTAGACTCCCGCTCAGTGAATAGGTGCTAGCATACACCCAAAGTGCTTAAACTGGATCTCAATGTATTTATTTATCATATGTAGCCGGTTAGGCTTGTGAATCTAAAGATTCAAGAAGATCGCTTTGTCCATAACTGTGAACTCTAGTGTCGTCGCAAGGAAACGGTCTTCTAGCAAAAAACTTCACTTGAGTATTTATTTATTATCAATTTACACTCAAACATTTTCTAATTTTTTAATGTAAAAAATATTTCATTTAAGTGAATAATTTTTTTGTTTATTATAACTGCATAAACTTGAAAATATATTTTATTTATTCTAGTTCTTAAAACAAAAGTTACATTAAGACAACAAAATTACTGATAATAATAATGCTTTACAATTACTTCAATGTTAAAATCGCATAAGTGCGATGTAATTTACATTAAGTCAACAATATTTTTTAATTGACGTTTTGTAATAACTAAAAATAGTTTTAATCCTTTGTTAAACAAGAATACATTTTTTAATAAACTGATTTTCTAAAAGTCAAGCAAGAAACTTATACATATTTAATTGTAAACACGTGACTTTTAACAATTTTGTCCACTAGTTGTTGGAAGTCTTATAACTCTCGGACGTACGTTGCAGCTTGCTAATTCTTAAAGAATGTTTGATCAAAATGAACTATTCATAACTCCTAGTTTAGACTAAAAATAATTTAATTTACTCAAGCCCAAGTTTGGATAAAGGAGGAGGTTTTGAGCACAACCTGGTCTTTGTGAAGAATTCGATTTTGTCACTGCAACATATAAAAAATGCCATTCCAGCAAACAACGGCAAAGAAATAATAACACGACCCAGATGACAGAGTTGAGTAAAAGCCAAAAGAAAGCTCAATCCTGTTTTGCAAAATTTTCAATACTTAATGCTTAACAAATATTGGAACAAGGGATGTGCGTACACGTTTTTGTAGTAGACAATTAGAACAAATACTTCCAGAAATAAACAGGTATAACGTAGATATTTTAAGTATTAGTAAACTGCGATGAAAATTCCAAGGACATTCTAAGAGTAGAGATATATCAATTTTATATTTAGGATATGAAGATCATTATATTTATGGAGTTAGTATTATGTTGAACAAAAACGTTGCTAAAACAATGATTGGATGGAAGGGCGTAAAAGACCGTATCACTTTGACCAGATTTAACATGATATTTGCAAAAGTAAAATTTATCTAAGTTTATGCTCCCATTGAGGTTACAATTAATTACAAAATTAATTTCATGATGTTCCAAGAAGAAACATGAAATTATTGATCGGCGATTTCAATGCGAAATTAAACGAAAATAGATTTGGATATTTATCAAATGTTGGACCACATAGCTATACTGATAGCATAAATGATAATGGTTATGGGTTGCTGAAGTTAAGCAATCATTGTGGAATAAGTGTTGGCAACACATTTTTTTTACAAAAATGTACACAAGATAACGTGGGTTTCTCCCGACGAAAAAACCGCAAACGAGATTAACTAAACTTGTATTAACACAAAATGGCGATCCATTTTGCAAAACGTACGTCCATATCGTCGTGCAGATGTCGATTATGATCACAATCTTATTAGAAAATTTTGTTTAAAATTAAAGAGAATAGAAACTACAAAAATTGCTTCTATTTTTATGTCAAAAACTTAAGCAGCCAAATATCTGAAACCAATTCTACGGTTTGTTAAAAAATACTTTTCAAAATTTGAAAAAAGTGGAAAATTCTGATAATCAATAAAAATTGTTTCAAAAAACAATTACAGACTGTACAATAAATGTGCTAAATGGAAGGTGTAGCTTTGCCAATAAAAACATTATATTTCAACAGTCGCTTGCAAACTAATTAATCTTAAAGAACAAACAAAATTAAAAATAGATCAATTTAACAATCATGTTTAAAAAATATTTAACAATAAGTATAGAACTTAAAATAAACAGGTTAAAAAGCTGCTGCAAAAATAAGAATGATTGGTTGGAAAATTAATGCGAAAAAACAGATGCAATAACAACAAAAACCGATTCTAAGTTTCTGTGAAACAACTGTCAAGAGTTGGAAAAACCATTAATATTTCAAACAAAGAAAAAAACGGTTTTTTAATTTTAACAGATAATGAGTAATTATCCAGATGAGCAGAACATTTTAAAGAAGTACTTAACCAGTCCAAGCCCAATACCCTCATCGACTTTGATAATAATGAAGATATAAATGTAATTCAAAATCCAGAAATGTGTATTAATATCATTTCTGTAACTAAAGTAATTCATACAATTCAAAAGTCAAAAAACAATAAAGCAGGATTTAACGAACTTACTGCAAAGTTACTCAAACATGAAAGTGACGTAACATGAGAGTTTGCTCATTTGTTTAATGCTGTGGCATAAACAGGTTCCAAATAATGTACGACAAGAAGTACTTGTTACTCTTCCCAAAAAAGGAAATCTAAACGATTGCAATAATTGGCGCGGAATAACCTTACTGTCTGTTTTTGCAAAGTAACTTTAAACCGTTTAAGTAATACGGTAGATAAACATTTGTGAGAACAACAAGCAAACGTTTAAATAAGAAAAAGTTGTATTGAGCAAATACTCACTTTTCGTAACAATATTAAACAATGTTAAAAATTTCAGGAATTACATACAGTCAACTGTGTTAATTTTATAAAAAACTTTTAACAGTGTTTATCAAGAAGCTTTGTAGGACATTGTTAAGTTTTACGGAATACCGTTAAAATGTGTTAATATTATGCGTTTGTTATACCAAAATTTAAGTTGTGTTTGAACAAAAAGTGGTCACATTGCTACGTTGGAACTTGTTACAGGAATACATCAAAGATATATTTTCTTACAGCCTTTGTTTATTCTGGCAATTGATTTTGTTTTGACTCGGTCTATGAATAATTTATCTTATGGCATCAAATGAAACTATGGCAGATTAACAAATTTCAACTTTGCAGATGATATTTGTCTTCTTAGTGAAATTCCAGAAATAATGTAAAAAAAATGATAACACGTCTTAGTGATATTAATTATCATGTTGGTTTACGGATTATCTGTTTAAAAACAAAAGTCTTGTGCACATTGTTAGACAATTATTCGTTCATTAAAATTAGTAGACAACATATTAACACTGTTGATTCCTTTACATATCTGGGAAGTATGATTGGTAAAGACGGAAAAACCGAAATTGATGTTAAAGCCAGACTTAGAAAAACAAAATCAGTTTTTTATAGACTCAAATCAAAATGGTTATTTTCTTCCATTCACCTAAAGACAAAACATCGTTTGTGCACATCAATAATTATTCATACGGCAGCATATAGGAGTGAAACGTGGAAGCAAACGGACAAGATTGATAACAGGTTACAGGTTGATACACGAGTTGAGTAGGAGTAAAACTCCTTTTTATCCTCGGTTCTATTTATCGATAATATCAGTAAGTTTCAGGAAGAAATATGAAATGGATAATGAGGTAAAGGGGGATTAGTCACAGAAAAATTATTTGAAATTAAGACAAAATCAGGGCAGATAGTGGAAATTAACAATTATAGAAAACGAGTAAAAATTGGCAATATGGTAAAGTAATAATAAAACAAGTTACGTATTACAATGCAAAAAACACTGCAATAATCTTCAAAAAAAAGAAAATGATTAATAACGCTCCAATGGACGTGTAGCGTGACGCACGCTTCATCCCGCGATAAGATGATGAAAGTTTTTTTATCGCCGGTGTCTTAGAAGTATTTTAAAGATTACCTGGAGCAATCACATTTCAAATGATAAGATCATGAAAAGAATTGACTCTTATTCACTACATAATATTATTACAATTAGACGAAGAAAATTACTTGGTCAAATTCTACGTTTACCGCCCGAAAGACCAACAAAAACGGTTTTGGAATGGACAATTGTAAATGGTAAAAGAAAGGCTGATAGACTACAAAAAACTTGGCTAAGAACTACTTGGTAAGATTTAATTAAAACGAGTGTTTCATGAAATGAAGCAAAATGTTTGGCAGAATGTTCAAATATATGAAAACATTTTGTTGTCTTATGTTCTTTTTGTATTACGTGACTTTGTTGTTGTTATTATTTTTTGCTGTAATTGTTATTTTATTTCCCCATGATCATTTTTTAAAGCAAAAGGGTTTTGTAATAATAATAATAATAATAATATATATATATATATATATATATAATTTTTATCTAATAATATATATGTAATTCAATTACTCTGTGTTTTTCCATCTCCCAATTTACTGGGAGTTTGTATAATTACTGATTAATTAATAATTTTTTAAATTTAGGTTAACCAAACTTTTGTATCTTTAAGACAACAAACCACTGAGCAAAAGATATATTTGCAATTCTACTAATTTCCAGACACGAACATAGATCGACTACTATTAACAACTGCTCTCCAAAATTGTTAATAAAATGTTTAATCCGAAGAAGCACTACAGTATGCACTCGCAAAATTAGGTGCTCATCACGCTGCACGTTAAATCTTTTTAAAGATTATTGCAGTGTTTTTGCATTGTAATATGCAACATGTTTTATTATTACTTTTGTACATATTATTTTATACTATTTTTCCTCTCTTTTCATAATTGTTCCACCGTCTACCTTGATTTTAACTTAATTTCAAATTTTTTTCTGTGACAAATACAAACTGAAATGCGTTTTAAAACAAAATTTAAATAATGTTTAAATCTACAACAATATAAAAAATGTAATTAAAATAAGATTAATAAAATCATTTTTAATGCTTTTTGATCACAGCAGCAAAGCCTGCTAAACAACGGGTTTTTTAATGGTGAATAGTATATAGGTTTAATAAACATTTCTAATAAATAATTATTTAACAATGTAGATTGTAAAATTTGTTAAGTTGTCATTGTAGTTGGATAATACTTTGGATAGAGATAACAGGCATGTAAATAAAAAAACAAAAATCTAACAACGAAATATTTAATAGCAGTTAGAAAATTTAATTATTCAACTTTTTTAGGTATAATTAAAAAATTAATTATTAACGTAAATACATTTTCAAATGTTATTAATTTGTTAAAATATTAGCTTTAAAATATTACACAAATGATTTTTGTATCTTTAAAATAAATAATATTAAAAATAAAACAATTTATGTTTTTAATTTTAAGTTTTTACAATTTTTACATTTATTTTAATTTTTGCTAATTTATAAGAACAGTATTTGAAGCATAAATATATGTTGTATTTTGTTATTAAAATAAATTCTATTTTTTAAACAAAAAAACAAGAGTTTTTTTGAGTACATTGTAATAATTATTTGTATTTAATTATGAAAGTAAAAATTGTTTGGAAAAAATAAATAACGATATTCCATGGTAGGGGTTTAAATCAAATCGTAATCGGATGGTTTGTCAGTCATCGAAACCCTTTTTAATTGGCATTAGTGGAGGGGCTGCTTCAGGAAAAGTATGTGATTATAATAGTTAATTGTTAATTTGAAAAGACTGAAGTTAGTCAAAAAATTAAGGATGTTTTGTTTACAAAATCGGACGGAAAAAAAGCTTTTATATTATCTTTAAGTTCATTTTATCGTGAACTTTCTGAAGAAGAAAAAACATTTGCCAAAAAAGGAGAATTTGATTTTGATCATCCAAGTACGTTTTGTAGATCTTTGTAATTTAATTTCTTTTTCATTTTAACAATGTGTTTAATGGATGGTTTTTGTATCAACCTACATTTTAAGTATATTTAACTTATCATTTGTGCTAATACAGAAGTTGGTTTGTTTTGATTGAAATTTATTGCATGATATGGTTTTATTTATTATTTATTAGAATAAACGGAGTTTGTATATATGTGCATGTTATGTTTTGTAATTGTAATTTAAAGATGAAACCCCGGTTTTTGAACATTATTTATTTAAGATTGAATACTTTAGCGTTTTTTGTTTATTTGATGAGATCTCAACGATGCTGAGGATCTAATGTTTTAATTTTAAATGATTGTAAAAATTCTGTTTTTGTAATTCCATCCTGGGCTCAGTAGCATGTATAATGGATCGAGCAGGCAGTTGTATAACTGGAATTCCTCCTGGTGAAAACATATTCCAGGGTACTTAAAATGTATTTCAGTGTATATCTATGTCGTATGTAGCCATTGGGATAAAGGAAACTATTCTGACAAGAAATTGGGGTTATATCGTTAATTTTTATAAGTAGTGATACTTAATGAACGATAGTTGACGTGTGCTGACTTTAAATGTTAATTACATCCCGGGTTAAACCCTTCTAGTGATCTCTATTAGGGGATACCGTCTCCTACTTAGCGCGTCTACAGGTGATGAATAATAGAACGACCTTTAGCAATACAGGTTAGTCGTGAATAAGGCTGTGCTAAATAAACAGCCGAGGACCAAACGGCTACTCAGGAGTTAACGCGTTGACAAGAAGGCGACGAAGGTTATCGGTGTCACCAAGCATTCCTAATTAGGGATAGCACTGCTTGCTCCACCCGGAGAGGGGGCTAGTAAAGGTGGTTTAAAAATTGCTGGTCTTCTCACCAGGATGGCTGACCGCGGCTAACTGGTCTATATACTCGTGATCGAAATTCTTACAAAAATCAATTAAATGCCGTGGTCAACAGGGCAGATACTGATGGCCAAATTCAAAAACACCATTCCCAGTTCTCAAACAAAGCAGAATTTGATTCACGACACGCCTTCTCTGTGAATATTACTCGCGATAATGCTCCGATTAATCTAGGATTTGCCCATATTATATATATATATATATATATATATATATATATTGAAACAAGTTATTTTTGTTACTTGTAAACAATGATGCTAATTTTAAGTTTTAAATTGAAGATTGTTTTTTATCTGCATTTGTATGGACGTTACTTCAAGAGTGGTTAAATATTTCATAGAAATTGTTTCTAAAAGTAATTTTTTACTTTGTACTCGACGTGCTGCTATGTTGATTATCATAGGTAAAATATGTAACAATTGTACCTAATATCTTTGTTTCTAAACTTTCCTTAAATTGATGTAAAATTTTATAATTCTCTTAATTGTGCTCGAAGGTGTTGTTGAATATGTAACTTTCATGTTGTACTTGTTTTTATAATGTAATTGATAACAATTTGATTACGAAGTTTTAATTAAACATTCCTCATTTTTTAGAATCTTTTAATTTTAAACATTTGTGCGAAGTTTTACATCGAATTAAACGACGCGAGCGGGTTGTTCTACAAGTATACGATTGTTCAGTTTATTCAAAGTAATATATTGAATACTATTTTTAATTTTTCAAATTACTAAAGTACTCCAGAAGTTCAAGAAATTCCTGAAGATGTTGATGTTGTTATCGTTGAAGGAATACTGACCTTTTATGAAAAGAATGTTCGGGATATGTTTCATTTGAAAATTTTCGTAGAATCCGATGCCGATACCAGACTGTGTCGAAAAGGTGGTTTGCACAAATTATGTTTATTTTGAATATAGTTTTGAACGATGTTTCGATCAAAGGTCGTAGTTTAGATTCGGTTTTAGACAATTATTTTAAATATGTAAAACCTGCGTTTGAAGAATTTTGTTTGCCAGTAAGTAACACTTTATGTATTATAAATGGTGATTAACGGGGAAATGCAAATTAGTAGTTTTAAAAGGTGCTAATTTTTCAAATCTAAGGAGAGTTTTTAGACCAGTTAATTATTTGTTTGTTATCGAAACGGTTATTTGACTGTTGGATTGTGTACTTTTAATACTAAAGTGTCAATAATTGACATGCATCACGAATGTGTATTTTTATTAATTCGAAGTGTTTTATGAAGAAAATTATAACTCCACAGTTTTAAAGTGATTTTCTGTACTTAAAAAAAAGAATTGTGCTTTTTTGTGAAACAATTAGTTATTGTCTATTTAAAAATATCAAAAATGTTACATGAAACGGCACAAGCATCGTAATACGAACTCTTCAGTAAATACATTCATTCATTCATTCATTTTGGTTGGTGACGTGGTCACCTCTTCATTATTTCCCGTATTTATACGACATGTAGAACGATCGATTTCGATGGCTTGACCAAGCGTAGACAAACGTGGAAGAATAACAAAGAGTTTCTTGGCTGGTAGACGAGCATCCTTGTGACGTCGCCATTGTTCATAAAAAGATTGGCGAGGCCATACTGATTTTTTGGTTGGTTACTTGATCACCTCTTTATTATATTCTACATTTATACGGCATATAAAAGGATTAACCTCAATCGCTTGAGAAACATAAACGTCGAAGAATAAACAAAGTTTCTTGGCTAATAGGCGGCATTCTTGTGACGTCGTCACTGTTTTTGAAGATTTACCAAAACGCCTGTTTTTTGTTAGGGTTATCTTCCTTAGCCCAACGGCTACGTATGGTATACGTATACCTTAAGATACCGCTGTGCACTCGGACGCTGCTGTTACTAGTCTAGATACATGTAGACACCTAGTCTAGGATGCACCACGTGGAGAACGAACAGTTAGGAATATCACCATAATTGGAAATTGAGACTATCAGCATTAGTCAAATCCTCAGGATTACTAGTATCCAAAAATGTCCACTTGTTGAAAATGTTTTGCTGTGAAACATTTAGACAGTAACAACCAAATAGAAAAATTAGTACAAGTAGTTTGATTCGCACTTCTGTCCACTAGAGTATGAGAGTCTGGAGATTTTGGTACTGGTGCATGTATGCTTGTATGCAGATTGTCGAAAAGACCGAACACCGAATCAGATTGGGGGGTTGGGCATTTTCTCATTTTACAACTACCGATTATTGTTGATTTGCAGACGAAAAAGCATGCCGACGTAATTTTACCTCGCGTTCCCGAAAACAGCGTCGGTGTTGACCTTATTACGGAACATTTGCTTCAGCTGGTCAACGATCTGCCCATGCCTATGGTCACCCCTCGAAACGGCTATACTCGTGTTCGCAATCAGTCCGAGTCGTGTTTGGGTTCGATTCGGCCACACTAGATCTATTAGAAGAGTCCTTTTTGGTCAATTTATTTTGATATTTTGTT
>JAKXYG010000553.1:0-80000 GCA_025895645.1 Cardicola forsteri | reverse complement strand
TAGAGATACTTGGCCAATGAATGTTAAGTGACTTACAAATATCTGGGAATGGTTGAAATATTTTATTAGTAATTAAACGAGTGTGTTCAATAGAGGACAACGAGCGAAACCATATGGATGTTAAACAGCTTTGCTCAAAATGAAAAAGTTTTTGTGTATCCAATTGAGTGAGAGTCCAAGTTTCATATGCATAAAGTAGAAATATTACTTTTGTTCCATAATGGTTTACTTAAATGCCCAAAGGCTGCAACAGAGAGGCGAATATGCCGCCGAATCCTTGAAGAGCTGGATTCTTTATTATCTATGTGTAAACCTACGTATGTCAATTCATCAACTTCAAGGAGTGTGTTTACCATTAACAGTGATTGGATTTCTAAAGGGGACGTTTGCTGAAACCATTGTTTTTATTATTCAGATATAAACCTTATTTCTCTGAAATTTTTTGTGTAAGTTGAACCGCATTTTGCAAATCTTCTTCGGTTTCTGTCATAAGAACTGCATCGTCAGCATATTGAAAATCCACTATCTTGCGACCATAATGAAGTACACAGCTTTCAAATGATCGGGACACTTCACCAAAGATGGCGGATACCTGAGTTTATGTAGATTGCATCAGTTAAAGATCTCCATTCCATATTACTGCGTTTGACGACGTGTATAACGATTTAATAATGTGGACAATCTTGACGGGAATTCCTTTGGCAATGAGAAGATTCCACTGCAAGTTGCGATCAACAGAATCAAAGGCAGCTGAATAATTTATAAATGCACAGTATGTAGGCTGTTGGTATCGCGATCGAGGTTCTAACGTTCTATGACCAGTGTGGGTTTAATCAATGCATCCCATCCCAGGACAAAATCTAGCCTGATTTGCTCGTGTAGGACACTCCCATTCACCACTGATCCTGCGTAAAATAATATTTGCCAAACTTTTTGAAGCCCCACAAAGTAAACTGATTCCTCTATAATTAGCGGGGTCTGTTGTATCTCCTTTCTTATGGGTTGGGATTATAATAGCTTGTATCCATGAATGTGGTATTTTCTCTTCTTTCCAAATGGGTTTATCAAGAAGTATAAATCTTGTATAATATTTATTCCATCATAATTAAAAACTTCTATTGGTATGCCATCTACTCCTGTAGCTTTCGCATCTTTCAGATGATGGTATGCGAAGATAAATTCTTCGTGCGAGAGAGTCTCTGTCGAAACTAAGTATGGGGGATTGTGTGTAGAATTGATTGGAAGCCTCCGTCGCTTTGTGTTTGATGGGGTTAAGTAATTTCGCAGTGTGATGTCTATTGATTTGCAGAGATCTCCGATGAGCGTTGATTGTGGAAGGAATGTCCTTTGCAAAGTTCATTGATCTTCTTGAATAAGGTTTGAGTATTGTTACGCATTGCAGCATCCTCTAATTCCTCAGCTACATGCAACTAATATTTCTCTTGATCATTATTGAAATTCGTTCTATATTCCTGTATATTCTTGTCTCCATCCAATTTTCTATACTGATTTTTGTTGGAGTTGGAAATCTGGAATGTTGGTCGTATGTTGAGTTTCCTGACTAATAACCTAGAGGCCGCATTTAGTTTTGATGTGATTCACTTGCAATTATGTTCTACTTTATTATTATAGTTAATGGAAAGGCTTTTTGAAAAGATTCCTGAATATGAGACGTATTTTTGATAGATTTATAGTCTGAGCGATTGAAGTGCTTTCGTTTGGATCGAAATTTAAGTGAGAGTGCACTTTGATAACCCGTGATCACTTCTATTTTTTGTTCCAGTATAGCAACCATGGAATGCACGCGCGTCTTTAATTGATGAAAACCAGTTACGAGACAAGAACATAGTCAATTTGAGAGCGATAATTTTGTTTCTTATACGTGGTTGAGTGACGTGGATGATGTTGGAACATTGTGTTAGTGACTACTAAATCATGTTGTAAGGCATAGGTGTTAAGATAGTCACCGTTTGAGCAATTGCTATTGCCAACTGCTGAGCAGCAATCAGCACTCAACCTAGCGCTAAAATCGCCCATTATCATTATAAAATTCAATTTGTTTTCTAATTTAGTTGTTGTGGCCACCAATAGTTCATAAAATGTTTGTATTTCTAACTCAGTATGATTTAATGTGGGAGCGTATACATTTACTATACCTAAAATTAAATTCCCAGTCTGAAAGAGGGCCGTCATAATTCTAGAATTAATAGGGCACCAATCAATAAGAACTTCCGTTGCACTTGAGGACGTAATGATCGCAACACCATATTTGTCGGGTCCAGAAACATCACATTGAGAAGGCCAAAATGTTGATCCTGAAGGTAATTTTATAGTACAAGTTCCTGAATGACGGGTGTCTTGAACACAAAATATTAACATTATGACGGCTCAATTCAGCACTAACACAACCTTGTGCGCACGTTTCATGAGCCAGCATTAACCGGGCAAATCCTAGATTTAATAACCGGTACATTATCGCAAGTAATATTCACAGGACAGGCTGTAGCGTCGCGAGTCACATTCAGCCTCATTTGAGCTCTGAAAGTGGTGTTTTTTTGAATTCGGTCTTAGTATCTGCCCTGTTGACCACGGTATTTATTTGATTTTTGTAAGACCAGTTAACCGCGGTCAGCTATCCTGGTAAGAAGACCAGCAATTTTTAAACCACCTTTTCTAAGCAGTACTGTCTCTGAATAGAGCTACTTGGTAATATTACTCAAAATGACACCGATAACCGTTGTCGCCTTCTTGTCAACGCGTTAACGACCTTGTAACACCTGATTATCCGTTTGATACACGGCTGTTTATTTGGCATAGCCTTATTCACAGCTAACCTTGATTGCTAAAGGTCGTTCCACTAACCGTCACCTGTAGACGCCCAGGATACTTAAAAGTTATCTCAAAGTAGACATATACCATATATAGCTCTTGGGCTAAGGGAGATAACCGTGACAAAATATCAAGCAGCATCGTCGATCTTTGTGAACATTGGCGAACTTACAAGAATGCCATTTACCAGTCAAGAAACTTCGTTATTCTTCTACTTTTGTTACGCTTATAAAATCCATCAAAGTCGATCGTTTATATATCGTATATGGGAAATAATGAGGAAGTGACCACGTCACCAACAAAAATGAAAGAAATTAATAATCATTATTACGACAATATATGGGAGTGAAACGTGGAAGCGAACAGACTTGATGGATGTTAATAATCCTCAAGATTTATCTAGCAGTACAGCGCTCGAATTCCGACTTCGGTGGGCATGGGGGTTCGAATCCCACCACCGGCCCACGCGTTCGGCTTCGCTAAAATGTCCACTGCTGAAAGATGCGTTTCTCGTAAAACATTCAAAGTAGCAAACATAAAATTTAAAAAATAAATGAAGTTTCAACTCTAGCGCGATAAAAGAGGATCTAAGTGTAAGGTTAACAATCTGGCCTCTGTATTGCTACTTAAACACATAAGAAGATGCCATTACGACGAACGAGTGATAGCACGACCTAGATGACCGAATGATTAGAAGCCACAATGAAGATCATTATTCGATTTGCAGAATGCTTTATTAAACAACGAATATTAAGTGCTAAATTATTATTATTATTAGAATACCCTACTGCTTTAGAATGAGCGTCGAGGCAACAATAAAGTTAGTTGCATAATTTAAAAAGAACATGTGGGACAACCAAATGATATCGTGTTCAAACTATTTGAAAAATTTCATTTCAATTGGTCTTAGTTAAGTTTATTGTGGGCCATTCCAATCTCTCTTTCCATCTTCAGTTGTCCACTACGAAGCCATTTTGCTGATCATTCGGGTGGTAACGTAGATGTCACGCAATGTCAGCTGTCATGAGCTCATTGTTGACAGATGGAAGAACATGGTCATATTGATTTGAATCTATGGAAAACGGACATTGATTTTCCTTACACCGAGTTCTAAAATTCATCGGCAATAATATTATTTATCAATGGGTTTTTATTAGATATCACATCTACAACAACACACAAAAGTTAATGGCAATGCCACATCTTCATTAATTCCAAATTCGCATAGCATCTCGAATAATCCCTTTCCATTGGGTTTTTATTAGATATCAGATCTATTTGAATAATAAATCCAATTGGTTTCAGTTAATCACATGTTTCATCCTTATTTGGAATTATAAGCAGCGCACACCTTTCAAGTCTTACACACACACATGAACAAACGCCCTATCTGATGTCAGGCCAGCGCCTTAACCACTGAACTACGGGTGGTTTAATTTCAACCTTTAAATTTATTATTTATAGTGAATCTAATCAATTCTAATTGCTCAGTGTTTTCAAATGCTACTACGTTACTACCGGCTTACCAAGTGAGCAATCCTTTCCACTAGGACTTTATCATATACATCCCTGCACACTGTCAGGTTCATTAGCCTTATATGGCACGGTTTTATCATATTTGTCAGATTAATTTGAATACATCCACTTCCTTTCAGTTAACCAGGAGCATTGTACAACTGTTTTATCCTTATTTGGAATCATACCTCTCAAGTTTTGCACATATACACACACGAACTTGAACTTATTGACTTAATTACGTCAAATAATACTTTTAAAATCAAAGTACAGATAAAATTTTAATAAACTGATTTAAAATGTCTTACATGTGACACAAAATCGTATTATTTTTATGTACTAATCCAATAATAATAAGTATTGATAAAATTGTAGAGATGAGAAACGCTTATATTTTTACCTATTTCAATAACTAATAATATTCATCAACTCTTTTCAAGTATTATTTATTTATTACAAAATCATTTTGCCCTTAAAAGAGCTTGGGGCAACGAGATTGTTCTTTCGGATGAACATCACAATATTCGGAATCCTTTTCCTCATTACTTTGTCGTCTGTTTTTATAAAATAGTGTTCACTTGTTTCTTTGGTAATATATTCTTCAGGTCAGGTTGCTAAATTTGAACAGTTACGGTATATATCACCTTTGGTATAAGGGAGATAACGCTGGCAAAAAACAGGCGGTGTCGTCAATCTTTGCGAACAGTAGCGCCGTAACAAGGATGGCGTCTACCAGCCAAGGAACATTGTTATACTTCTACGTTTGTTGCGCTTATCAAAATCTATTGTTTTACATACCGTAAAATGCGGAACAGCGCTCGAATTTGGATCTCGGTGGGCAAGGGTTCAAATCTCACGACCGGACCACAAAAATGCGGACCCACGTTCGGCTTCGCTAAAATGACCACCACCGAACATTCAAAGTAATAAACATAAAAAATAAGAAGTGACTATATCACCAAGCACTGGTATCGATTGATTGGCAAGTTTAGATAATCAGGCAGCAGCCTACAACCTATTGCGTCACTTTACATTGTAACAGAATTCAAATTTAATCAACTTTTGCATGTGGTTACCAAAACGTTTACGTACAAATCGTTAAAATAGACACACCGGTCACCTACAATGAGAACGGTTTACTTTTAATCAAAATAACAAACTCAAAAACCCAAACAAAGGGATGCAGCAAAAGATATATTACAAAAACAAAACCCATTAAAATTAAAAGTAAGAAAAAAGGATCAAATAAAAAACCCATTTTGTGGCCATATCAATCTACAATAATGAATACAAAAATAATAAATCGAAAATTCCAAATGTACACATAATCAGTCACGTCGAAACATAATGTTCGCGCAAACTTCGGCTAAAAATCATGGAATATTGTCTAAGGCCGACGGTGACTATATTCATCAGAATAGTACTTTTGTACATGTGGGACTGTATATGGAAGAAGATTGAGGAATGAACAGATTTCAACGATAATGTAATTGTGTGGATTAAAATGCAGCGTAGAATTCCTTAAACATATATATATATATATATATATATATATATATATATATATATATATATATATATATATATAAGCTAAAATGTATTTTACTTATGCCAGGGTTACAATTGTTTATATAAAAATATTTTGTATTGTAATTTTAAAAAATTAATTGCAATTGTATTTAAATTTATTTTGTTTAAATAAAAAAAATTTAATTTAACCATAACACGGGCTAAAATAATTATATATTTAAAAATCGCTATTTCATAGTTCTAACATTGATGTTATTTATTTTATTTTTTGTATAATAAAACTTAACACGTATAAGCATATTTAAGCCAAAAAAATATTTATCTGAATTAATTTTTTTACTAAAATTTAAATTACATAAAATTATATCAGCATTTTAACCAAAAGCATACCAAAACACCTAAGCCAAGTGGTTACAAACACGAGTCATCTCATTTATTATTTAATATTTTGGAGTAAATTATACATAAAACAATGTATTAACCCTAAAAATTATATATGTTTTGCGTTTTTAAATATATTAGAAGTCATATTTTATGTTGGTAATTTTACTCAAACTTAGATATGTATTTTTTTAGTTACAATATATATATATATATATATATATATATATATATATATATATATATATATATATATATATATATATATATATATATATATATATATAATATTGTATAATTGAGGATTTGAGTAATGCTTATAAAGAATCAATTTCCAATTATAATTATCTTCTTGACTGTTGCTTCTCCACGTGGTGCATCCTGGATCAAATGTCCATAAGCATCTAGACTAATAACAGCAGGGACCAAGTACACAGCGGTACAACTGAACTTGTATTCGACTCCTGCTCAGCAAATAACTGTTAACATGCATTGCAAGGCATTTCATGTATCTCAAGGTAACTCTTTAATAAACGTAGCTGGTTAGGCTGTGAAACCGGCATCAACCGCTTCCTCTCCAAAGAAGATAGACTAGTCAATTCCTGTTTCAGTCACCAGAAAACCAAGAGGCTTCATTTATCCCAAACAAGTTCAATTCGAGATGCTATGCGAAATGGAAACGAATGAAGAGACGACTGTCACCAACGTTTGTTTGCGCATAAATCATTGAAAGGTTCGTAAACCATAATCTATTAAAACTTGATGCTAATGATCCTGAGGCTTTGAGTAATGCTTATAAAGTCTCAATTTCCAATAATGGTGATATTCCGACTGTTAGTCCTCCACGTGGTGCATCCTGGACTAGGTGCCCCTAGGCATCTAGACTAACAACAACAGGGTCCGAGTGCACACCGGTATAACTGGGCTTCCGCTACAGCGGGTGGGTGCGAACATACACCCAGGATACTTAAAAGGTATCTAAATGTATACGTATATTATATGTAGCCCTTGGGCTAAGGGAGATAACTCTGACAAAAAATCAGGCGGCCTCATCAATCTTTGCGAACAGTGGCGACGTCACAAGGATGCCGTCTACCATCCAAGAAACTTTGTTATTCTTCCACGCTTGTCAAGCCATCGAAATCGATCGTTCTACATGTCGTATAAATATGGGAAATAATGAAGAGGTGACCACGTCACCAACCAAAATGAAATGAATGAATGAATGTTTGTTACGCTTATTAAGCTATCGAAGTGGATCGTTTATATGTCGTATAAATATGGGAAATAATGAAGAGGTGATCACGTCACCAATCAAAATGAATGAATGAATGATATTTTCGTTTAATCCGATCGTGAGTCAACAATAACAACAACAATAGTTAGTGGCAAAGTCACATTTTCATTATTTCCAAATTTCCAAACCAGCGCAATCTTTATTGTCGCCATCTCGAATTTGGCAGTTGCTGACCTTTTCATTGAGGATGCAAAATGGGTGTTGTGCCGGATA
The DNA here is from genome assembly GCA_025895645.1 of Cardicola forsteri. Classification (NCBI taxonomy): domain Eukaryota; kingdom Metazoa; phylum Platyhelminthes; class Trematoda; order Strigeidida; family Aporocotylidae; genus Cardicola; species Cardicola forsteri. The sequence goes on along the minus strand of JAKXYG010000553.1, from coordinate 72,235 downwards.
TATCTACGATACCTTGTTTCAAATTTGTCAAGCTTCATGATCTTTGGTTCTGTAAGAGTTTCAGCTGCATACAGAAGCACTGTGCAAACCAATAAGGAGAAGATTTATCTTTGGATTGATTTTCGTCTCCAAAATGGATTGGCAAGTTTTCTAAACGCATCATCATCATCATCGGGGATAAACACACACACACCCCCACCAAAACGTCAACTTTTGTAGTGTGTACTTAACGCAGCAGCAGCTAAGCCTATATAGACGAATTACTTCGTCCGTAACCGTCAGGCACTATTTGTACATGTCAGACAATCAATTCCACTCGTTTCATAAGCGCCACAAATGTAGGAGAATGACGATGTTTCTCGCTAATAGACGGCATCCTTGTAACAAGCCGTGGAAGATAGATCAGGCGACCTCGACAATAGCGCCGTCATAAGAATGTCTTTTATCAGCCAAGAAACTTCGTTATACATCTACGTTTGTTATGCTTATCAAACCAACGTTTGTTTACTATGCCGTACAAATATAGAAATAATGAAAAGGTGACTCTCGGTTAGCAACCACTATAAATTATATAAAATTTGGGGTGCACATATACCAAAACATATTCATTAATCCAACAATAAATCAATCAAACACGTACCTTCACAAATTTTTTGAAATCTCGACAATTTTCCGATTTCAATGCATTCACATAGGATTGACTAATTTCGGCAGACAAATGCAAACAGGACGTAAGATAATTGTGTAGAAAATTGACCAAACCAGGCTATTCTCCAAAACGTACAAACAAGCGTGAAAATTAAAAAATATAATCATCATTTTGGTTGGTGACGTGGTCACCTCTTCATTATTTCCCATATTTATACGACATGTAGAACGATCGATTTCGATGACTTGACAAGCGTAGACAAACGTAGAAGAATAACAAAGTTTCTTGGATGGTAGACGGCATCCTTGTGACGTCGCCACTGTTCGCAAAGATTGACGAGACCGCCTGATTTTTTTGTCAGGGTTATCTCCCTTAGCCCAAGGGCTACATATGGTATACGTATACCTTTAAATACCTTTTAAGTATCCTGGGTGTATGTTCGCACCCGCCCGCCGTAGCGGAAGCCCAGTTATACCGCTGTGCACTCAGACCCTGCTGTTATTAGTCTAGATGCCTAGGGGTATCTAGTTCAGGATGCACCACATGGAGGACGAACAGTCATGAATATTGCCATCAGTGGAAATTGAGACTTTATAAGCATTGACTCAAATCCGCAGGATCATTACAATCCCAAATCTTTGTGTACATAAAAAAGTAAGAAGCTAATCGAATTTCTTGGCCATTAGACGGCATCCTTGTGACACTCTTTATTATTTTCTTAAATCAGAGTTGCTTCCCATAGACTACGTAACGGTTATATACATACTATTAGATGTCTGGGGGCATCAAGTTCAGGATGTACTATATGAAGGACAACAGTCATGAATATCATTATATATATATATATATATATATACGTATATATTACAAGAAAAACAGAGTGCAAAGCTCCTCGTCTTAAATTGCCACGATGATACAAGTGGAAAAAATTACTAGACTCGATTCCTAGTGCCTTTCAGCTGTTTAATTCAATTCAAATCTTTACATTGCATCCTCAATATAGAATTAGTATCTCGTGACGTAATCGTATGGCTGATGACGCGATCACCTCTTCATTGTTATTTGTCCAGCATATGAAACGATAACGTGTCAAGCGTAATAAACATCTGAGCTGTTAGACAACTTCATTGAAATAATGTCACCATTCGCAAAGATTATATCCCTAACTCAACTACAAACGGTATACAGATACCTTTTAAGTACCATGGATGTATGCCTGCACATATTTATCGAAATGGCAGCCCAGACATACAGTGGGCACTCAATAGCTGCTGTTAGTCTATGTACTCATGGTGTACCTGATCCAAGGTGCTCCACGTGGATGTGACAGACTGAAATCGTATCCTAGTAAACATAACTTAGAACTACGACACATGCTAAAAACGCGCATCGCAGCTGCTCAATTTGAATTTAAATACTTCAACTGTTATCCATTTTCCATTTTGGTTGGTGACGTGGCGTCACCTCTTCATTATTCCCCATATTTATACGACATAGCAAACGATCGATTTCGATGGCTTGATAAGCGTACACAAACGTGGAAGAATAACAAAGTTTCTTGGCTGGTAGACGGCATCCCAGTGACGTCGCCACTGTTCGCAAAGATTGACGAGGCCGCCTGATTTGTTGTCAGGGTTATCTCCTTTAGCCCAAAGGCTACCTATGATATACGTATACATTTAGATACCTTCTAAGTATCCTGGGTGTATGTTCGCACCCACCCGCCGTAGCGGAAGCCCAGTTATACCGCTGTGCACTCGGACCCTGCTGTTATTAGTCTAGATCCCTAGGGGCACCTAGTCCAGGATGCACCACGTGGAGGACTAACAGTCAGGAATATCACCATCATTGGAAATTGAGACTTTATAAGCATTACCGAATAAGCTAAGCCCACTCAACCGTCCAAAAAATTCGAAACCAACCTGTTTCTGAACGAGCCGATGCAAACCGCTGGCCATATCGTTGAATACCAAACTGAACTGGGCATCGGCCAGCCGAAATGTCGACCGCGTGGGCGTAATGATGCAGAATGGTACAAAATGGGCCAATAAGAACTGTTCGTACAGCACGGCATCATGACCGGCTGTCTCGATCAGCTGATTGACAATTTGCACGCCCATTCGCAGGCCCGTCGGCTCGTCAGCATCCAAACAAGCGACCATTTGGTGGACGATGAAAGACAAATTCTACAAATGATAACAAGAAAACGGGGCTACTATTATTATTATCATCATCATCATCATCGGAGATAAACACCCCCCACCGGTAATTATCACCTAGGGAAGTCCATAAAACCAAAACATCTGCAAAAACATCAACTTTTGTATGTGTACTTAAAGAACGACACTTGACGTGTGCTGACATTAAATGTTAATTACATCCCCCGAGTTAAACCCTCTCAAAGAAAGCGCAATCTTCGATTGTACAGAATCTTTAATGCCAACAAGATTTTGTTGTTGTTGTTGCTGTAATTGTTGTCTTATTGCCCCATGCTTATTTTTAAAGCAAAAAGGTTTTGTATAATATAATGAAATGGCTAAGAGGGGAGACCGACCCCTACTTAGCGCGTCCACAGGTGGCGGATAGTGGAATGACCTTTAGCAATAGAGGTTAGCTGTGAATAAGGCTGTGCCAAATAAACAGCCGTGGACCAAACGGATATTCAGGCGTTAAGGTCGTTAACGCGTTGACAAGAAGGCGATAACGGTTATCGGTGTCACCCTGAGTATTATCACCAAGCAGCCCTATTTAGGGACAGCACTGCTTGCTCCACTCGGAGAGGGGCCTAGAAAAGGTGGTTTAAAAATTGCTCATCTTCTCACCAGGATGGCTGGCCGCGGCTAACTGGTCTATATACTCGCGGTCGAAACTCTCTTAAAAATCAATTAAAGGCCGTGGTCAACAGGGCTGATACTGATGACCAAATTCAAAAAAACACCATCCTCAGAGCTCAAACAAGGCAGAATGTGACTCGCGACGCTACTGCCTGCTCTGTGAATATTACTCGCGATAATGCACCGGTTATTAAATCTAGGATTTGCCCATTAAAACCAAAATGTCCACTTAACGTTGGCTCATGGAACGTGCGCTCATTGTCGACACTAACTGTGCAAGATTGTGTTGCTGCTGAGTCTAACCCTCATAATGTTAATATTCTGTGTTCAAAAAACCCGTCATTCAGGATGATATAATGAAATGGTAATGTTGGACTCAAACCGTCCTTGAGACAAGCTACGATGGTGTACATGCAATTAGCGTTAGATTTTTGAACAATAAGAATTTCATTGATAACAAAAAACACTTGACACAAGCAGCCTTCAATGTAAAGAGAATTATTACCGACAAAACTATAAACCAACATACCTCCACGCTATTTATTCCCATTAACTGGAAAAAAACATCTGGCAGACATTGACAAACCGTCTGAGTTAGTTGCAAATATCCACGACGAAGCAATTTGCGCTCCTCCACCAACGACATATAATCGGGCATCAACGGCTCGTCCAAAGCTTTCGTAATAACTTCAATCAAATTGGGCAAGGTAGCACACAAAAACGAATAACTCTGGGCCTGGAAAATTTTAATAAATATCAATGTTAACCATGTTTAACGCTGTCATGCAGGTACAATCCTGCCAGGAAGCCCAACCCGAAATAGAAAAACGATAAGGAACATCAATTACAGGCTAACTATAAAGGTATACGTATACCATATGTAGCTCTTGAACTAAGGTAGATAACCCTGACAAAAAATTAAGCGTCTTCGTCAATCTTTGAGAGCAGTGGCGACGTCAAAGGATGTCGTCTACCAGACAAGAAATTTTGTTACTCTTCTACGTTTGTTACGCTTATCAAGCCATCGAAGTCGATCGTTTATATATGCCGTATAAACATAGAAAATAATGAAGAGGTGACCATGTCACCTACCAAAATGAATAAAAATAAATTAACGTCCAAACACAAAACCCACTTTATATCTCAAAATGATTTGCACAAACAGCGGTACCGTATCCTTAATTTCTCTCCACCGCAATTCAACGTCGACTTCGTCGCTGACCTTGCCATTAACCAAATTGCCATTTGTCCAAGTTGATTTGTCACCAACCGATTTGGTTTGCAACGGCTCGATCAATTTGGAAACAGCATCTTGCAGAACGTTGAGCACACTGCTGGCCAAGGCTACGCTTGTGGCCGACGATGATTCGGTCGGGCTGGAACAGGCGACCATGCGATGGAGAAAGGCGCGTACTCCGGCACAAGCCGCTGTACGGCCTGGGCTGTTCATTGCGGTCGGAAAACGCTTCAGTTGAGAAATGATGATAGTGAGGATGTGGATAAATGCCGATTCGCAGTTGGAAGCGGTGACCGATTTGGGCTGACAAAAGACTCGACACGTGCGACTGAATGGTATGGGGGGAGAGAAGAGGAACACACTCAAACCAACTCACAGCGATATAACTAGGCTTCAACTACGGCGGGTAAGTGTAAGCATACACCCAGGTACTTTATAGGTATCTTAAGGGCTAATGGATATAACATCAGGCGGCCTCGTCAATCTTTGCAAACAGTGGCGACGTCTACCAACCAAAAAAAGGTCAGACGGCCAACGAACATTGTAGCACGTCAACTCAGTCCTTTTATTTAAGCCCCCCGTCGTCCAAATGAATTACTTAATTGGACGTCTGTTTGCTTACCCTATGCAGCTAATAGAGATCACTGAAGAGGTTTAACTCGGGATGAAATTAACAATTGAAATTAGCACACCTCAAGTGTCGTTCATTAAGTGCACATTGCAAAAGTTGGTGTTTTTGCAGACGTTTTTGGAAATCGCTTATCTCCGTCCAGTAATAGCCAGTGGGGGTGTATATCCCCGATGGTGATGATGTCTACCAGCCAGGAAACTTCCTTATTCTTTTGCATTTGTTGTACTTATCAAGGCATCGAAATCGGTCGTTTAATAGTCATACAAATGATGGAGTGGTGACTGTCACCAACTACAATTACTAACAAATAAGACAAAAAAAATGTAACAATTCCATAAAGAGAAAAATGAGCCTAATAACATGTATGCACACGTATGCAAGTATACATTTTTTTAAAAAGGTGCAAAACTAGAATATGACAAAGGCTAAGTGAAGGTCAGTGTACAATAATTATAAATGACTCACTAGTATGAGTAATAAAATGTTAACCTAGAAATGGAAAGTCAGAAATATAGAAGTAAAAGGAGTTGTTACCCGTCAGTTACCTGTCGTAGCCCAATGAATGTATGCTTGCACCCAACCGTCAAAGCGGAAGCTCATCATCGGGGATAAACATCCCCTACCTGTTATTATCACCCAGGGTAGTCCAAAAAACCAAAACGTCTGCAAAAACGTCAACTTTTGTAGTGTGTACTTAAAGAACGACACTTGACGTGTGCTAACATTAAATGTTAATTACATCCCCGAGTTAAACCCCTCCAATGATCTCTGTTGGCTGCATAGGGTAAACAAACGGACGCCCATTTAAATAATTCATTTGGACGAGGGGGCTTAACATGAATAAAAGGACTGAGTTCGTATGCTGCAATGTCTGTCCAAATTTTCCGTTAACCGCCTGGCCTTCTTTTCCATCCGGGTAATGGATGGGCTTGCATAGCTATTCTGACTGGATGAGTGGGCGATCTACGTAAAACATGGCCAATTCATTTTAATCGTCTTTCTTTTACTGTGCTAGAGATACATGGCCAATAAATGTTAAGAGACTTACAAATATCTGGGAATGTTCGAAATATTTTACTAGTTATTAAGTGAGTGCGTTCAATGGAGGACAACGAGCGAAACCATATAGATCTTAAACAGCTTTGCTCAAAATGAACAAGCACCGGTTAAATCGGAAGCTCATTTATACCGCTCTGTAATCGATTCCTGCTGTGCTAGTCTATTTGCTTCAGTGCATCTTCTCCATGATGTGAGTCAGGAATATCACCACCATTGGAAATTGAGACTTTAATGAGCATTACTCACTCTCAGGATCATTAGTATCCCTCATAGGAACTGATTGCATTAAAATACAAATAAAATCGAAAATTTTCTAAATACACCTTGACATGACCGTAAATGTTGATCGTCATGTGACAAGTGCAATGAATACTATTAGATATTTAAAAAATAAACCGAGTACAGAAACATGCTGGTTTCATAATCTACAAAACTTCTACACAAACAGACACGTATGATGGTATTTACAAATAGTGACAAAAATGCAAAAAAGAAGCAATTACTATGAAATAGATAAAAATCAATAAGTACGAGTAGAGAAGTATATCAGTAAAACACAAAAGATAAAAAAGAGTACAATGTCAATAAATCAATCGATTTTTTAAATCGTTAAATTAAAGGTGTATAACCAACTGTACCATTGGCTAAATCTGTTTCTATTTAAAATCAATAGTAAGAACCTTGAAGTTCGGACTGGTATAACACACGGTCAATCGTTCATTAATGCCGGGGGGTATAGCGGTACAGTGCTCAATTTGAACATGGGTTCAATCCTAACCAACGGTACGTAATGCGGGACCACGTTCGGCTTCGCTAAAATGTCCACTGCTGGAAGATGATTCCCGTAAATAAATTCACCAGTTGCAGATCATTTCCCATATTTTATAATCGACGAAAAGCTCATATACACAACAAAAGTAGGAAAATAATAAAAGTATTGTGAATAACAAACAACATCCCCATTAACAAATATTAACAGAACCGTATAACATTGTCTAGGTTATCTCCCAAAGGCTACATATGGTATACATTTACTTTTTAATGTATGAGCCAAGATTGAAACCTAGTTATACCGTGTTGTAAATTCAGTCCCCTTAGTCCATCTTTATCTAAAGTCAGACTTACAAGTATCGCCGTAATCAGAATTTAAAACTACAAACATTATTCAAACAATCAAAATCATTAGTATCCCCCAAACTTGTACTACATCTTTTAAAAAAAACAAGCATTGTCATTATACACAAACACTTAAAAATAAAACTTTCAACCCAGTAGTTAAAAAGACAAAGGATATTGAGGAAGTTGAGTAATGCTCATTAAAGTTTCAATTTCCAGTAATGGTAACATTCCTGACTGTTCTTCCTCCATGTGGTGCTTCCTGGACTAGGTGCCAACATACATCTAAACTTATAACAACAGGGACCAAGTACACAGCAGTATAACTGGATTGCCGTTCAATAAATGGGTGCTAGTATAGCTTTAAAGGTATCCCAATGTATCCATTTACAATAAGTAGCCGGTTAGGCTTGTGGATCCATCAACCGGCGTCAACCCTAAAGAATATCGCCCCGTCAATTCCTGTCGTTGCAAGGAAGCGATCTTCGAACCAAAAAGTTTCACTTATCCCCTCCCCAACTTCAATTCGAGAATTCTATTCCAAACTCGGAATTCATCAAGGTATCCGCTACCAACTCATGTTATACTATTCGCCAATAACTTGAATCACCCCAGAACTCACGTAATCAAATCCGTCGCCTGCTTGATCAATAAACCTCGACCTTTGGCCATTTTGGCATCGTCTTCGTTGACAAATTTGGTCACCAATTCGGCATATTGCACCAAGATGGGATTGAGCAGTGCCAGGAATAGGCGTTCGACGGAATCGGGCATTGCATCGCCTCCAACCGAAATCAATTGGGCAATGGCTTCGTACAAAAAACCCTGTTCGGTAATGCCCAAGACGGCTTGGTGAGTCAGAGTCAATCGTCCGTTGGTCATGGCCGATGGCTGATCGTTGTCCAAGAGCGCAGCATCGGGCTCGAGGGGCAGCTGGAGCAAATCGGAAAATTGTGACATCAATTGCTCGACATGTGCAGCCAGCGTCTTTCTATCGTTGCACAACAATAAGTGTGAATAATTTTCAATTTAGTATTAAACATTTGTCAACTTGAAAATAAAATTTTATTTTTTGTTTAAAAGCTTCAATGAAAAGCCGGATGGTGTGATCCCTCAAAACGACCTTAAACGATCATCCATTTCCAAAGCATGTAGTCAATAGATAACACTTGGACACTATTATAGTTTACCAAAGCAAACCCAATCCCAATTTAGCAATTGAGCATTTTTAAGCCGACTAAGTTTGCGTCAGTCCAAACCACCGGCGAGACATGCGGACAATGGTTACGCTTCTGTGGTTATTCTAACTCAACGTGTAGGTTAATCATGGTCAGTCAACCTTCTTATTGCATTGGAGATGCAAGGCCAAATAATGTGGTTAGCTACACACACACACATATATATATATATATATATATATATATATATATATATATACAATGAAATATTTATGTTACAAATCTAAACAAAATATTAATAGGAATAATGAAAATGATAATAGTAGTAAAAACTTCAGTAATTCTTCAAATTCACAATTAATTTGTTTATCTCTAATCTATTCTGGTTATTTTAGTAATGTAGGTCAAACATCCGTTCTATTTACAACCACACATCACTGAATACAATGTGAATATGGGTAAAAACGTACCTGTGAGCCTTGACCAAACGTGAAATCAGATAAGAACACCGAACTCTGACCAAATTGTAGGAACAGTGCAAGCCACGATCGTCCACAAACGCAAGCTACATGTGATGGAGAAAGCAGACATTAACATCATTCGTAAACGCTATCAAAAATGACGTAAAGCAGATACTTGTTTGCAATTCATTCATTTCATTTTGATTGGTGATCACGTGGTCACCTCTTCACTATTTAGCATCTTCATACGACATAGCAAACGATCGACTTTGATGGCTAGATAAGTGTAACAAATGTGGAAGAATAACAAAGTTTCTTGGCTGGTAGATGGCATCCTTGTGACGTCGCCACTGTTCGCAAAGATTAACAAGACCGCCTGATTTTTTGTAAGGGTTATCTCTCTTAGCCCAAGGGCTACATATGGTATACACATACCTTCAGATACCTTTTAAGTATCCTGGGCGTATATTCGCACCCACCCACCGTAGCGGAAGCCCAGTTATACCGCTGTGCACTCGGACCCTGCTGTTATTAGTCTAGATGCCTAGGGGCATCTAGTCTAGGACGCACCACGTGGAGGACGAACAGTCAGGAATATCACTATTATTGGAAATTGAGACTTTATAAGCATTACTCAAATCCTCAGGATCATTAGCATCCCCACTTGTTTGCAATGAATAACCTTTAGAGATGTCCCTTTAGACAACATCAAAGCTACAAGACCCATTCGCAACCTTTCCGATGATTGTCCTAATCCTGTTTCCATACCTCCAGGTGATATATCCTAAATTCAAACTAACGTAAAGCCGGGACAGAGTGCACAGCGACACAACTGGATATCTGCTTTAGTGGATGAGTGCAAGCACATACCCAAGGCATACGTAGATCATATGTAGCCGTGGGATTAAAAAAGATAATCGTAACCCCAAACCAATCCTAACAAACAGTGGCGCTGTTACGAGGATGCCGTTCATTATTCTCCTATATTTGTTACAGTTATAAAACTAGTAAAGATGATTATGCAAATATAGAAATAATTATAGGGTGATCTTACGTCACCAACAATATCAATCAATATTCCTGATAGAATTATTTCAAGAGTAGTATACAAACCCACGCCTACATCTTTGTTAACCACCAATCAAATGCCTTAACTCGTTTGGCTCATACAAACACAATCAATAAAGTCAAATAAATCCAATTACCATGACACAGAACAAGTGATTCGGTTCGATGACAAAATAGCGTTCATAACGAGCCATCAATTCGAAATATTGCAATTGCAAAATCCAATGCGGGAGACGTGCAAAAGTGTCCGAACACAAAATCGCCATAATGTTAATCATCGTTTCGTGCCAAACAAACGCTTGAGCAAAATGATCATTTTTCGGTGCCTGCCAAAAAAAGTAATTGGAGTTGCAAGTGAAGTGACATTGAATCACAAATGCATTTGAACAAATAATTTCCTATGGCATGTGGGATAAGTATGACTAATGAGTCCGCTAATGATCGTGAGGATATGACTAATGGTTACAAAGTCCCAATTTCCAATGATGATGATATTCCTGACTGTTACTCTTCCACGTGGTTCATCCTGGACTAGGTGCTAACAGGTATCTTAGACTAATAACAGCAGGGACCGAGTGTACACCGGAATAACTGGACGCTTGCACAGTGAATAGATGCTGGCACACATCCAAAAGGTATTCATTTACCATACGTAACTGGTTAAGGTCATCAATCTGTCAGCCGTGGTCACTTACCATTTCCCAAAAAAAATCATCTCTTCAATTCCTGTGAAAACTGATCTCGTCACAAGGAAGCAATCTTCTAGCCAAGTTCAATTCGCATCCGAAAACCTCTTCGTATAAGAATTCGGAATACTATCTGAACTTGGAACTAATGAAGAAGTGGCACTGCCATCAATGTTTGTTGTGCCTTTGGTCAGCGATGTCGGGTTGAATCCAATTTCAGAGGAATTATCAACAGTCAACTCAACCACAACCAATCTTAAATCCGGTTCAGAAAAGAAGAAGGTGAAAGCGCAAGGTTATCAGCCATTACAGCAAACAATGGCACAGAAATAGAAGAGTGATTTCGGTAGTAGAGTTCGGTAAAATCCAAAAAAATGTTCAATCTTCGATATGTAAGATCTTCAATGTCAAAAGCATACATATAGAACAATATTGATGTCCAATGTTCTTCATACACAAATACTGTATAAAAAAAATCTAATGCATTAAAAAACACACGAGTTACTTACCTTAGAAACCTCGCCAAACAAATAAAAGAGATTCAAAGTTACGTCAATGTGAACAAGCGAATCTTCACTAACACAACCCGACGTGAGAATATTTTGAGCATGTTTAAACAATTGATGAATGAGACCCAAAACAAAACCGGGATCCAATAAAATCACATTTCCAATAAGTGTGCGTAACTCATGACGATAGTCTACATTATCATCATCCTTTAATCATATATATATATATATATATATATATATATATATAATGGTTAGTGACATAGGATGCTAATGATCCTGAGGATTTGAGTAATGCTTATAAAGTCTCAATTTCCAATGATAATGATATTCCTGACTGTTCGTCCTCTACGTGGTGCATCCTGGACTAGGTGCCCCTAGACATCTAGACTAATAACAGCAGGGTCCGAGTGCACAGCGGTATAACTGGGCTTCCGCTACGGTGGGTGGGTGCTAGAATACACTCAAGATACTCAAAAACTATCTGAAGGTATACATATACTATATGTAGCCCTTGGGCTAAGGAAGATAACCCTTATAAAAAATCAGGCGGCCTCGTCAATCTTTGCGTACAGTGGCGACGTCACAAGGATGCCGTCTACCAGCCAAGAAACTTTCTTATTCTTCCACATTTGCTACGCTTACGAAGCCATCGAAATCGATCGTTTATATGTCGTATAAATATGAGGTGGCCACGTCACCAACCAAAACGAAATGAACCAAAATAATGACATAATCACCTCTTTATTTTTTCTATATACATACGGTATATTAAACAATCGATTTCGATGGCTTGGTAAGCGTAACAAACGTGAAAAAATAACGAAATTTCTTGGCTAGTAGACACCATCCGCTTAACGGCGCCACGTCGCAATGATCGACAAGGCCACCTGATATTTTGTCAGTTGCCCAAGGGATACATATGATATACGTATACCTATAGATACCTTTTAAGTACCCTGGGTATATGCTTACACCCATCTGCCGAAGTGGAAGCCCAGTTATACCGTTGTGTATTCAGTCTAAATGCCTATAAGCACCTGCTCCAGAATGCACGACGTAGAGGAGGAAGTTAGGAATATCACCATCATTGAAAATTGAAACTTTATAAGCATTACTACAGTATGTTTAGTAACTAGTCTACTTGCTGCACATAAATAAAAATAAAAACAGAAGGTGATACCCAAAGCAAATCATCCAAAAATTTATACAAAACAACTTGCAAATTTCTAGATTATTATTAAAGTGTTACAAAAGCAATCTAGTCACCACAACCTTTTAACCAAATCACCAAAATGACAATCAAAATCAAATAAGAAAAAGCCCTTACCTCATCTTCCTGTCCACTTGACAATGGCAATGATTTTAATTTGTTAATCAAAGCAAATAACAGACGTTTTACCAAGAATAGTCTAGTCTCCGTCAATTCCAACAAACCACATGTCGTACATGCTGATGTGCCGTTAGAAGGTGGACACGAAGGGGCACCGGGTGAATCAACCGACGACGACGTGTTACGATGGCGCGATTTGCGATTGGGAGTGACTGCATTCTGAGGTACACTACCCTTGAGAAAGCACAAATAGGCGCGCAAAAATGGAATGAGATTTTGATCAATTTCTTGTTCCTTATTTTCAAACAAGCAAATGGCAAGATTGAGTTTACTTTCAATATTTTCTAGTGCCAATGCCATAAGAGACGAAGTAGTACCATTGTCGTTACCATTATTCGAAGAAAAGCCATTTGGACCTGAACAATTTGACTCTTCGTGTAACGATCTGAAACAAAATCAACTAATTCATCAAAAACGGAAATATTGTATTTAAAAAACATTACAAAACAATATCTAAAATCTAAACCTGTTTAACCAATCAAAATGAAAGCAATCTCTTTTGTGCATACTGAATATTAATAAAAAATACATAAGTAATGAAGATAAACAAAACTAGTTAAAATTACATTTAACATGAAAACCACCGCAAATGTCAACTAATTCCCGAAAATAGCATAAACACCCTAAATCACAAATGATAACTTAAACATTCCTAAGTAATTATCCGATAATCAAACACATTCATAAAAACATACCACTCCCAATAACCGTTAAAAACTACATCCCCTGTTACTAAAAACAACTAATAGGCAATTAAATCATAAGTGACATTTATATATTTTTTGAATACATAATTTCTTTAGTCTTTACAGTGGTTGATGACGTAGTCACTTTTTCATTGTTTCTGTTCGTACAGTAAATTAAACAATTAATTTTAATGGCTTTATAAGCATAACGCGAAAGAATAACGAAGTCTTTTACTTAATAGGCGGCCTACTAATGACGGCGTCACTGTTCACAAAGATGGACAAATCCATCTGATTGTTACTGAGTTATCTTCTCTACTCCAACGGCTACATATAGTACATATATACTTATGATTGTACATTATGCTTTAATAGTTTTAAAATACCTAACCTGGGTCTAACGTTTAACCTCGTAGAAAGAAGCTCACGCTAATCAACCACTGCTCTATACTAAGTTTACAAAAATAATTCCAGCTAATGCTTATAAAGTCTCCATTTCTAATGATGGTGATATTCCTGACTGTTCGTTCTCCGTGATTCATCCTGGATCAGGTGCTAAAAGGCATCTAGAACAATAACAGCAGGGACCGAGTGCACAGCAGTATAACTGAGCTACCCCATCGGTGGGTAGGTGCAAGCATACACCCAGGGTACTTAAAAGGTATCTTAAGTTATACGTATACCATATGTGACCTCTGGGCTAAGGGAGATAACATTGACAAAAAATCAGGTGGCCTTGTCAATCTTTACAAACAGTGACGTCACTAGGATACCGTCTACCAGCCAAGAAACTTCGTTATTCTTCTGTTTGTTACGCTCATCAAGCCATCGAAGTTGATTGTTTTATATACCGTATAAATATGGCAAATAATGAAGAGGTGATCAAGTCACCAATAAAATGCTAACAAATGTAAAATGGTAATAGTGAATATTAAATCTAATTAATTATCAATTTTCAAGTGAAATATTATTTAAACTTAAATATAAACGTACCTATAGATTGTTATCAACTGAATTCCAATAGAATCAATAAATCTGGAAAAACAACACAAAAATTCTATTTGACACTCATCCAGTGTTAATGTTTCTGAATGTTCCAAAAATGCCGCAAGTAAGGAATTGTTCGACAATTTTAAACCCAATTGATCCCATATTCCAGTTACCAATTGTAGTTTATCCACAGTACTCATTCCCTTATTTACAATACCATTCAAATAAGAATAAATACCAGATCGAACCAAAGCACTTGATTCGTTAGATAATTGCATTTCCAGTAATCTGTTAATCAAAGACACCCATTCAGAACCAGCAACTAATTCCAAATTAACCCACGATGCGTAAAGTCCAATGGTATCAAACATTTTCTTTATAATAGTCGCGTTTAGATCACCACAATTCAAAAAACGATCCTGATTATTTAATAAACATAAAAATAAACTATAAAAAAAATGCTTAAACAAAGTTACACAAAAGTGCATTTTAAACACGGAACATTGATGTACTTACCATTAACTGGTAGCATGTTCGCATAAGTGAATTAACACTTGATATCCTCATTGCATCTTTAATTTCATTAGCCCTTTCCAACTCACTGGTAGTAAGTTGTACGTCCCTAGACATTAAACCAGCATCCAAATCTGTAAGAGCATCCAAAACTATTTCAACCGAAATATAAAGAGATTCTAAAGATCCTAATTTGCCTAAAGTAAAAAATAATTACATTACAAAAATAACTTATCAGATGACTCACTGATAAATGACACCAAATCATCAAAAACTGAAGACCAATACTTTGGATAATAACGTACAATTCCGACACTTATAAGTTGACTCGCCTTAGCTTCGATATATCTTGGATGCCTTCGACAATTCGAAGGATTCACTAATTGCTTCAACCAATGCCAAATAAAACTAGAAAACTTGGAAGCCTCATTTATATTCTGACATATACTAAAAACCAATAAAACAATAAAAATACCTACTCTGAACCAAGAAAATCTTCGATAGCTCTACAACATAAGAAGATTAAAGCCGATTTCTGACCATTTGGCATTGTGTACGGATTTGGAAGTTCCAAACTAGATACCGCTAAAATAGATGCACAAATGGGCCACCCATTTGAAGAACTTAAAGTATTTAATAAATTCAGCAAACGTTTCTGATCATCGGAGTTACCACTCTCTTGTAGTTTATGGATATTGTACAATCCTTCAACATCAAAATCCATCAAATTAATTATTTTACAACAAAAATGTGATGCTATAAGAACCTAATAAATTCCATGCCAATTCCACAAATAACGTGCCAACACCACAAAATCAAATACGAAACCAAGCGCAGATACGGATATCTGAAATAAATAACAAGTTTAAACTGCGATGTACAAAATATAAAATATGCACTATTATATATACAATATAATATTTTTTAAAAATCTAATTAATACATTATTAAAAATTAATTTTTATTACAATTATTTTAACAAAATATAATCGATTTATTTATATACACTCGCGATGTAAGGTGCGTCACGCTTCATGTTGAATGAAAAGTTATCTTATCTTTTTTTGTTTTTTGAAGATTATTGCAGTGTTTTTTACATTGTAATACAAAAATTATTTTATTATTACTATTGCATATTCATACTTGATTCGTACTTGTCGTACTTGATTTATCATTTTATTAATTCCTTTAACCCGATTATCACCTTGCTTTGTAATATTTTATTATTATTATTATCATTTTAATTTGCTTTGGTTTAAAAATAAAAGTCTTTCAGTCTGCAATTAATGGCCTTCAGGGATACAGTAAGTCGGGTATGTTTTTTTCTAGGTATAACATCTGGTTCCATAAAAACTGCACTGGTCTCTCGGTTTCAATCCCAGGAAATTTATTTACATAAGGATTATGCTAGTGCCAACAAAATATGTAAACTCCCAAAGTTGATTCCTACTGTTTGCCCAAATTATTAGCTGTACCTATAGTCAAGTTAACTTCCCTCAAATTAGACAACAGCCATTCTCCTATCTCCAAGTTGCAGAATTTTCTATTACTACTCTGGAGCCGTGCCCCTTCAGAACTCACCCCTGTCCTGGCTTATATATTTAGCTTTTCTCTCTTTATCGGCTCTCAGCAAAATTATGGAAATAATTGTTAAATCCCATCTAGTTAATTTTATTGTTGATAATCGCATGGGTTTATACCAATAAAATTTTGCCTTTCCAACTTAGTGGCTTTTACTCGTAGCTTTACCAGGATGCTGGAGTACTTTCTCTTGATCAATGTCATCTACTTTGATTTTTCCAATTTTTTTGACAAAGTACCCCATACTGCGTTAATGGGTAAGTTACAGAAATTCAAGATAAGTCTTCCACTTCTCGATTGAATACTTAACTTCTTTTCAAGTCATTAATTCAGTGTTAGATTAAGTGATGTCATTTCCGTTGCCAGGAATATAACCTAAGGTGTCCCCCAAGGGTTTGTCCTTAGTCCTTTATTATTTATTATTTATATCAACGACTTACCCCCTGTTGTTCAATCTGACATTTTCCTCTACGCTGACAATGTCAAGATTTGGAGATCTAACCTTGAACAACTTCAAATCAATATTAATAGTATATATAACAGGTCTCTAAATAATGCGCTCCTATTGAACTTTAGCAAATGTAAAAAAATTTTCTTTAGGAAAACCTTTATGCAATATGTTTAGAGCCTCAAGTTCGCAACCAATCTGTTAATTAAACTTAGTCAAAGATCTAGGAGTTACCTTCAACCCCTCTCTTGATTTTCCGTTACACCACAGGAAAGTTGCTCTCACTTGTTTCCAACTTACAAAGTTCTTCAAGCGTAACCTAGAAAACATCCCTGTTAGTTGCGTGCGTCTACTCTACCAATTATATATTAGACTCCATCTCGAGTATTGTATTCAAGTCAAATCCCCTTTCCAAAAGACTGACATCAAGACTTTAGAGAAAGTACAAAGGATATTTACCAAAGTTCTTAGACAGCTTTAGAATGTAAACTACTCAAACCGTTTACAATCGTTTTAGCTTTTTCCACTACAGGATAGGAGGTTGCGGGATGACCTCATCTTAGTCTACAAACTTTTAAGATCAGACCATGTAGATAAACCCTTTGTCTTTGCTAATAGCTCTCGCAGGGGACACCTTTTTAAGCTAAGTAAACCCAGAGTAAAATCCCGTCTGCGTCTAAACCATTTCTTGTACAAAGTCATTTCTGCGTTGAATAATTTACCAACCCACGTTGTTTCAACTTTATCTTTAGGTTTATTCAAATGAGCTTACAATTTCAAGATTTTAGGATTTTCGGAATTTTCACGAGTTTTCAGGAAAAAAATGAAATGGATGGGAAGGTAAAAGGGAATTAGTCACAGAAAAATTTTTTAACTTAAGACAAAATCAAGGTGAACAGTAAAAATTAACAATTATAGAAAACGAGCAACAATTATAATTATACAAAAATAGTAATTAAACAAGTTACATATTACAATGCAAGAACACCGCAATATATATATATATATATATATACTCATCCGCGAGATGAGGCGCGCGTCACGCTACACGTCCATTGGAGCGTTATTCATCCTTTTCTCTTTTCTTCTTTTTTGAAGCGCGCGTCACGCTACACGTCCATTGGAGCGTTATTCATCCTTTTCTCTTTTCTTCTTTTTTGAAGATTATTGCAGTGTTTTTGCATTGTAATAGGCACCTGTTATATTTATTTTTTTATATTTGTAATTTTTGCTCGTTTTCTATAATTGTTAACTTCCATTATCTACCTTGATTTTATCTTGATTTCAAATATTTTTTCTGTGACTAATCCCCCTTTACCTCACCATCCATTTCATATTTTCCCCCGAATCTTACTGATATCATCGATAATTCGAACCGAGGATCAAAAGGAGTTTTACTCCTACTCAACTCGTGTATAAAACTGTAAACCTGTAACCTGTATAATGATTTTAGGGGTTTAAATAATTTAACAATTTTAATAATTTTAATTTATGATAAAATATATTAAATGTTTTAAAATACAATTAAAATTTAAAAATTATTTAAATATTGTTTAATTTCTTTAAATGCAATAAAATTAATTTATTAATGTACGTTTAAATACAAAAAGTAATAATAATAATGAATGATTTTGTATTTTTAAACATTACCGTTTGTGATTGTAGGTCAAGTTAGACATTTTCGATTTGATTTTATCACCAAATTAATAAGTGAGTTATTGCACTGAATATGTTTTTTACTTCATCAACGTGTTTTTGCATTGTAATACGTAACTTGTTTTATTATTATTTTTGCATACTTATAATTTTTGCTCGTTTTCTATAATTGTTAACTTCCACTATCTACCTTGATTTTATCTTGATTTCAAATATTTTTTCTGTCACTAATCCCTCTTTACCTCACCATCCATTTCATTCCCCCCCTGAAAATTTGAGACAATTTGAGAACCCAGTACTAAAAGGCGTTTTGGCCTACTCAACTCGTGAAAAATCTTGAATCCTGAAAAAACGTTGATACTGGAACTAATATATAACGCTTTATTCGAATTTTTTTATTGACTTTTAATAAGGCCGTATTATGGCATCTGATTTTAGAGATACTTAGATTGTTTGAATATATTATGTTGCATTTTATCATAATAGGTATATGCATTAAAATATTAGGTGAGTTTTTTCTAGTTTATCGGAAAATATAACTATGTAAATATTTCTAATTAATAGATATTGAATTTCGTTATCATACAACATCCGTGTACTTGTTAACGATGTACAATTAAAAAGGGATTATTTTAAGTTTTTATTATTGTCTCCTAAATTTACGGTGCTTTGAAAGATACATATATTTTTTTACAAATAATTGTATAAATTGTGTAACGTTGCTGTTTTTATTAATTTAGAAAAATATAATAAACGAAAAATGCTTGAATATCAGAACAGCACACTATATTTGCTTGCTATGTTTTTAAATTTCTATGAAGATTGTTTAAACGTTTTTTTACATTCAATTCTTAAAATTATTTGTAATTAATGTAAACTTTTAAATACATTTATATTAAAAAAAATATTATTTTAGGAAATTGAATGAATGGCCTCATCTATTCTGTGTTCAGTAATTGTAGAAGAATTGGCTGCGGACAATTGTACAATCAAACGCAATTTTTCGTTTCGCAATTCTCGTGTTTCAGCTGTCAAAGATGACATTGGTCAACTTTTGATTCGTCTTACTCCATTGGACGAATCTGCATCGAAAAAAATGGTATATAAATCTTTGGGTTATCCCATTGTTCAAATGGAATTATACAAGAAATTTTTAAAACAAGGTAAAGCAACGATCTGTTTGCCTCGCAGCTTTGTCCGCATTATGTTTAGCAATTGTGCTCCAGATAAATTGCGTTTTTTTCTTGGCACAGTAAGAACTAAAATTAAAATTATGGATGCTCAACAAAATAAAAAAAGAAAATGTCCTCTTGATGTGCCCTCTACCTCTCTATCTTTACTTGAAGAAATCAGTCCGTTGAGATTGCCCAATATGGTTGCAAAAAATTCGTCGAACAAGGAAAATGCATTTGATTGTGATCTTTCAATTATTCCAATAAATTTTGGTACGTATTCTATAAATTCTGTACAGGAAATATTTTTATGTGTATTCCATGATATTTAATATACTTTTATTGACGTATCGAAGCCGACAATAATAGCAGTTAAACTTAACCATTTGAATAAAAGAGTAGAAATTTAACCACTTTGGAACTATGTTGATTTGCAAAGAATGCGCAGTTATAACATATTTACGATTAATTAATGGAATTGTTATTAGTACATTTTTATTAAAAAAAATATAATTAATTTATTAATTTTTTTGAATGCGTTTAAATGTTCTAAAAAATAGATATGTGAACAAAAGTAACTTTATATACTATGGAAAATACAGTTTAAAATTTTTTTCTATTTATTTTTTATTAATTATGAAAAAATAGTCATATTGCATTTTGGTTTATTGGTAATGATGGATATGGATTGGTATCAAAAACAGATGGAAGATACAAGTAAAATGTTTATAATTACAGAAAAATGTAGTCTGAAGTTTTTATAACATCAACTGTTTACAAAAATGAATTTAAATTCGTATATAGATACAAAAATATAAATATATTTAAAGATTTACAACTTTTAAAGTTTTATTGGTCAACTGTAAATTCAGAACACAATGGTCTTTCGTCCCCCACGTCGAATCCAAAGGAACATCACATGAAAGTGTCAACGCCCGTGCGTAGACGCAAAGTACTGAACAACGCCGATTCAAATCGACTTCGTTCGTTTAGTCATGTATGTGATGGTTGGAATTCGGAAGGATTTGGTGACAATTCAGAGGCTCGTTTAAAGCCAAAGCTTGTAATTGATTTGGTCAAAAGTGGTTTTAACGTATTTTGTACGGGTGGGGCTGGAACTGGAAAATCTCATCTTATTAAACGTATCATAGGTTTGTTTTTGATTTGTTGTTCGAAATACAATTTGATGATGTTAAAACTATATATATATATATATATATATATATATATATATATATATATATATATATATATATATATATATTAAGATTACGGATCGAGACACATTTAAATATTTACCTTGACAGATGGTATATATATATGTAGATGTTAGATGTAGTATATCAATTTTGCACTGGACCCGTAGCATAATTAGTCCCATAAAACTTTAATTTAACCAAAATGATGTATTGGGAAGTACTGTTTAAGGAAACTTTTATTGATTTTATTCATCTATTGTGGTTGTTGGCATAGGCACATTCATATTATTTTTATTTGTGTGGCATATTTAACAATGGACTCCAATGGTAGGAGAATAACTAAGTTTTTTTATTAATAGACGGCATTTTTGTTCATAAAGTTTGGCAAGGCCGTATACCTTGAGATACATTTTAAATAATTAAAACAGAAGCCCATTTATACCGTCATGCACTTGGTTCCAGTTGTCTTATCTTGGGTCTAACTTATCCAGAATGCATCACGTAGAATATTATTAATATTAAATATTAAGATGTTATAAGTATAATAATAATAATAATAATTATTATTATTATTATAATTATTATCATTATATATAGGTCTGCTTCCGCCCAATTCCACAGCCATAACAGCGAGCACAGGTTCGGCTGCCAACCTCATTGGCGGTTTGACGCTGCACGCCTTTTCCGGCTTGGGTCATTTGCTCGAATCCAATCTAGACACGACATCGTCCAAGACGTTGTCGGATAGCTCTGCCGAATTGGATCGATGGATTGAACAGTTGCACGACTGCTTGACAAGTCGTCTGCACTTGGTCAAACGGTGGACCAGTGTCAAACATTTGATTATCGATGAAATTAGCATGCTGAGTGCGCAATTATTTACTCGACTGGATTATGTAGCCAACGAAGTCAATCGGTTGGTGTGTGAGTCGAAAAAGAAGGGCAGCGTCGAATGTGAATACAAACCGTTTGGCGGTATTCAGTTGATCGTTTTTGGCGATTTTTTTCAGTTGCCGCCTGTCCAACTGCGGTCACAAACGAATCGAGTATTATGCATAATTTTTTCATTATTTGTCAATTGACAAGTATGACAAAGAAAAATGTATAAGCAAGTGACTTGGATGGTAGACGTCATTCTTGTGACCTCGCCATTGTTTGCAAAGATTGACAAGGCGGCTTGAGTTTTTGTCAAGGTTATTCTCCTTAGCCCAATGGCTACATATGGTATACGTATAGATTCAGATGCCTCTTAAGTATCCTGGAATTTATACTTGCATCTACCCGCAGAAGCCGAAGCTGTGCTAGTACAGGTGCTTAGGTGCACCTGGTCAGGGATATCGCCATTATTAATAATTGAAACTTTATAAGCATTACTCAAATCCTCAGGATTATCAGTAGTTCAATCGAGATAGGTAGTGGCTAGGTAGCTAGATAAAGTAGCTTTTAGACATATATTTTCCAATATAAAAGGATTATTATACTTTTATTTGCTTATTGTTGTGTCCACTATTTTTCGCTTCTTTTAGCTAGATGGGTACATTTTATATGGGGTGGTCTAATGGACTCGATCCTGCGTGGGCATTGATTTGAGCACCGGAACTAAATGTGGGCCCCATTTGGCTACTCTAAATGTCCACTTGATAAAAAAAGTTTTTTTTTTCTATAAGACCTTGAAACGGAAACAATTAAAGAAAAAAATAGATTATTGTGCTTTCGATGTACTGTAGGTGTATGCTTGCATCTATTCACTAAAACCAGATTCCACGTGCATCGCTAAGTACGCAGTTACTGATCCCCCGAATGTATCACATAAAAGTACGGAATTATGAATAGTATCATTATTACAAATGGAAATTTTGTAAACATTACTGAACTTTTCAGTATGGTTACAATTCTATAGGAAGCTATCGATTTAAGTGTTTCGACATGGATCTTTGATAGCATAGGGCCTACGCAGCTCAACTGCTTGACATTGCAAGGCGTGAATTTATTTTGTTTTTTGAATATCATTTTACTCAGTCAATGTGTTAACTTTCCCGAGTGGTTAAAACGCCAAACATGTCTACAATGATGTGGATGTGGATTAGGCATTTTGGAAGGTTATCATCAGGGACCGAGTGCACAACTGCATAACTGGGTTCCCTCTTTAGCGGATGGGTGCAAGCACACATCCAAGGTATCCTAGGGTATATGTATACCATGTGCAGCTGTTTGGCTAAGGGAGATAACCCTGACAAAAAATCAGGCGGTCTTATCGATCTTCGCAAACTGTGGCGACGTTTCAAGGATGCCGTCTACCAGTCAAGAAACTTCGTTATTCTTCTACGTTTGTGTTACGCTTATCAAGCCATCGAATTCGATCGTTTACTATGTCGTACAAATTTGGAAAATAATGAAGAGGTGATCACGTCACCAACTAAAATGAATGAAATGAATTCGGGAATGACGACTTTTTTAATCCTAACATGAAATTTATTCTATTTAACTGTAATACTTATTTATTTAATATTTTGAAACATTTTATTTTTATTACCTTAATTGTTTGACGAGTAACATCTTTTAGCGAATCCGAATGTGGGCCCGTATTTGGTGCCGGTGGTGGGGTGGAGATCGAACCCATCCAAATTCAAATTGAGCGCTGTACCGTTTGACAAACTTTTTCCCAATACAATGTTGTTCCTCACTATCAATTTGGTACTTTTCAATTTTAGTCCAATTTAAAATTTGCCTTCCAATCTTCCTCGTGGTCCAAATGTAAATTTCGCAACGTCGAACTCAACTATTCTTGGAGGCAATCGGACGATATTCAATTCGCCAAACTGTTGAATGTGGTTCGTGAAGGTCGTTGTCCAGATTGGGCAATTTCCTTGTTGCGCAATTGTCATCATGTTGGTGACGATGCTTGTGGGGGTGAAAAGAAAGCAGTAATTCCGACTCGGTTATGCACACATCGTAGTGATTCGGATGCCTGGAATCAGACCATGCTCAATAATTTGCCGGGTAAATGCAAAGAAAATGTTTATTTGGATATGTTTAACTACTTATAAGTAGTCGAATGTTTTAAAAGTAAATTAAAGGTATTTTGTTTGGATGCGATTGGGAAAATTCGTTTTCGATGCAATGACATTTTATTTATTTAGTATTATTTTTGTGTTTTTTATTTTGTACGATTGGCGTTCAAGACCGTGTTAAGACGTTTGTGGCTCAAGATAGTGGTTTGGAAAAAACAATGAAATTATTGGATTCGATATGTCCTGCACCCAAAATATTGAATCTCAAGGTCGGAGCTCAGGTACGATTTGAGTTTTTTTTATTTTGATAAATATTTCTTTTAAAAGTCAAGTTTAGACTTGTAGTAAATTTAAACAATGTTTAAACGATATAGTAACTTAGACATGTTTATCGTTAAGCGTTAATGGGATTGGTTTTTTATCAATCTTAAGTTTGTATTCAGAAAGAGGATTGAGAAATGTAGGACAAGAAATGCATTTTTCAGCAAGTGAACGTCCATCTTTTCATTATTTTCCATATTTGTACAGCATATTAAACGATTGACAAGTGTCACAAACAGAAGAATAGTACAGTTTCTTGACTAATAGACGGCCCCACTATTTACGGGGATGCTAATGATCCTGAGGATTTGAGTAATGCTTATAAAGTCTCAATTTCCAATGATGGTGATATTCCTGACTGTTCGTCCTCCACGTGGTGCATCCTGAACTAGGTGCCCCTAGGCATCTAGACTAATAACAGCAGGGTCCGAGTGCACAGCGGTATAACTGGGCCTCCGCTACGGCGGGTGGGTGCGAACATACACCCAGGATACTTAAAAGGTATCTAAAGGTATACGTATACCATATGTAGCCCTTGGGCTAAGGGAGATAACCCTGATAAAAATCAGGCGGCCTCGTCACGGCCTCGACGTCACAAGGATGCCGTCTACCAGCCAAGAAACTTTGTTATTCTTCCACGTTTGTCTACGCTTGTCAAGTCATCGAAATCGATCGTTCTACATGTCGTACAAATATGGGAAATAATGAAGAGGTGACCACGTCACCAACCAAAATGAATGAATGAATATAAAGCTACGGAAGTCGATTTTTTATGTTGTTATATGGAGGTCACTACGTCACCAACTACAACGAATGAATGCTTACATAAGCAATCCAGTGTATTTCAATTCTTTCACGTACCGCAGATAGATACAATCAATGATAATATTCATTGGTGAATGATGTCAAAACATCACAATTTATTTGGCACAATGTTTAATTCATGTTTTTATGAAATGAGGTTCATTCATCACTTTTATGTCACCTTGTTTAATCAAGGTACATATCGTTCATTCTATGTAATCGTAATTTCTTTCTGTTGTTAATGTGACATATGAATAGTCGGAATATTGTCAATTATTTCTATAGGTTAAGTAAATAAAATGTGTAAAAACCGACTGGACCCAAAATTGTAAACAATAATGCTTTATGTTTAGAATTGGCAGATTCACTTGAATAATAAATTTGCTAGGTTTTTAAGTCAACCAGGATCACTGTACAGCTGTAACGTAGCAGTATTTGGTGACACTGGGCAATTAGAATTGATCAGATTCACTATATATAAGGTCCAAGGTCATCCACCCGTAGCTCAGTGGTTTAAGGCACTGGCCTGACACCAGTTAGGGCGTGGATTCAAGTTTATGTGTGTGTCAAACTTGAAACGTATGCGCTGCTGATGATTCCAAATAGGGATGGAATGGCTGTACAGCGCTCCTGGTTGACTTAAAAACCTAGTAAATTTATTACTCAAGTGAATCTGGCAAATAATCCCTTAAAAATCCATTGATAAATAATGCTTTAATTGATATGGGTTAAGTAAACACAATGGTTGAAGCATTTAAGTGTAATAAAATAATAACTGAATTAATAATAGTACTTGCATTAGTAAGAGTAAACGTTAGTTTACAAAATAAAGAATAATTATTCAATGAAATATTTCAGTGTTACTGCATTGATTTTTAAAATATCGACAATTACTGATTTAACAATTTGAATAAATAAATAAAACTGCATTAATTTTGCTAAATTGTAATTTTATTTCAATAAAATGACTACTTTTTTAACCATGAGTAGGCAATAATAAACCTTGTTTTCAATTGGCTGTTGTAATATCATCGATACGCCTAGTGAAAATTGACACATTCACACAAACTAATTTCTATTGGTCGAAATTATAATTATAAAATTTTATAATTGAAAATTATATGACAGTTAACAAGTGCCATCAATGCCCTATTGAATTCCATTTTCCAGGTTATGCTCGTTCGCAATTTGGATACATGCCGTGGTTTGGTGAATGGTGTGCGCGGAATTGTCGAACGCTTTCAGCCGGATTCAGGATTGCCCGAAGTTCGCTTTTGTTCCAAACCCAACCCCTTGCTCCATGTTGTTCAAACTGAACGTTGGATTGTCGGCGATTCCAACCAGTATAGTGCATTAGTGTCGACAGGAACAACAACCAGACGCCAATTGCCTCTTTCATTAGCTTGGGCCATATCCATACACAAGAGCCAAGGCGTCACTCTTGAAAGTGCCGAATTGGCGTTATCCAAAGTGAGTGTATTCATTTTTTAAAATTAGGTTCGAGAGTGTAATGTAACAAAAATGAACGAATAAATACATTTATTGACGAGGTATTACCAATAAGAAATGTACGTTTTTATAATGCTTGGATAAAGTTCGCTGATTAGCTGAGAAATCGCCTAATAATATACCAAAATCATCGACCAATGAAAATGATTGGCTACATAATCAACAACCAATAAGATTAATTTATATTTTAATAGTTAATCCTTTAGTTAAATGTTTTTCCCACTTAATATAGTGAATTCTAATGATGAAAATTATTATTCTCTGTATTTGCTCATGATGGATTCATCACCAATTTATTGAGATTTTTCGAGTTTGTGCAGAAATCGATCCTAGATTCAGTTTTGTTTTATAAACGAAGCATTCAGATTATTAACATTTCTAATCAATCCTACCTTTAAATAATATTTTATTGTTATGCCAAAACCTTTCAACGTATGTAGAAGAAATAATAAAATTACTCGACTATGATATTGACAGTGTTATTAAAAATGAATGAAGTACACCTCCCACGCCAAATAGCTACATACAATATTAATATAACGCTAACCGTTTTAAGTGCCTTGGGTGTTGGTTTGGATTAGTCTGAAAGAGCGATGATATACCAGATACCTTGCCGCGGGTCCGGTTTCAGTTTCCTTTTTAGTCTAAGTCTCGATTGCATCACTGGAGGCTGCATAAACTACGAGGTGATGTGCCTGTTACGCTACTCAAGTTGGGCGTTATCTTAAAATTTCTCACGTTCGTCCTTTACAAGCTATTGCAGTGTTTTTGTACCGTAATACAAAACTTTTCTTCCTTTTTTATACATTCATCACTTGCCTACTTTCATAATTTTTAACTTAATCCATTGCACTGTATTTATCTTTTTATTTTAATTTATTCTGTTACAGATTGCCCCATTTATATCATCCTCCATTTTCTATTTTCGTTTTATTTACATTTTCAAACTTTTATTGATCAGGTATTTGAGTGCGGTCAAGCCTACGTCGCTCTGAGTCGTTGTCGCAATCTAAAAGCATTACGTCTTTTAGACTGGCGTCCCGAAGTCATCCGTGCCGATCCTGCTGTAATCAATTTTTACGCACAACTTCGCAAAGACTCTGGTGAACAATGAATGTGTGTGTGTGTATGTCAATTAATTAATTATAATTTTCAACAAGAAAAAAATGATTGTATAAACTTTGTATTATATTAGATGGACATCCAAGAAAAGGATTAGAAAATGTACACTGAATGAACAAAATCAATTTAAATGTATATTTGCATAAATCAAACATTTTTGTGTGGTAAAAAATGAGTTATTGTATATATACGCATGCCATTGATATAAATATTGTTTTGTTTTTCTAAATGCTAAAAAACGGATCACACACGTAGATTTTAAACTAACGTGTGTATATATGTATATACATACGTCATCATTGGTAGTGCAGGTAATTGTGTGGTAGATATCTCGAAAAGGCTGTGCACTACAACACTTTAAAAACAAACAACAGTCCACTCAGAAAGTTTACAAATATACACATCATCATCATCATCTTTGGTAGCGTATAGAAAGAGCTATACGAAGTTACAAATCGGTATCGTGAACGACGCCATTCAGACGTTTGTAGGGCGACGAAGCAGCGGCCGAATATTTTGACGACGGACGGTGAGCTGTCATCCTGTTTGGCTTTGGACTAACGACAACGGGTTTTGGTTGAAGCGTCGGTTTGACAGACACCGCTGTAGGTTTGTCGTACATTCGACAGTCCATGTAGGCCGTTGGTACGAAGCCGATTTGTTTCGATGCGATCTTGGCGACGCGCAACCAGTCCGAAGTATCTTCGTCCCGATCAGGGAGCAGCACGTGGAATCGGTCGCCTTCGTCGAATTCGAGGTAGCACGGTTCGAAACCTTCGGCTTTGGAAGTAGTAGTAGTAGTAGTATTAGTACAAGGAGCAAACAATAAAGATTTGCATTGACCTACAAACGTCTTTGTAGACACCATCTCCCTGCACTACTATTTGTAATATTACGATTTTATTACTACTGAGTTGTCCAAACGTAGAAGTTGTTGATAAAATCAGGAATGATAAGAATAACCTTTAAAGAGTTCAGTTGTACAATTTCAACAACGTAACAATATTGTGATTGAATTCACTAGTCGATGAAGTGTTTAGATAATGATTTAAGTGATGATTCTAAATCTCCAATTCCAATGATGGTGATATTCCTGACTATTGCTTCCTCCACGTGGTGCATCCTGGATTACGTGCCTATAGACATCTAGACTAATAACAGCAGGGACCGAGTGCACAGCGGAATAACTGGGCTTTCACTGGATTACCGCTCAGTTAATGGGTGCTAGTATACACCCCCCAATGTGGATCTGTCAACCCCCATAGAAAATCGCCTAGTCAATTCCATTGCAAATCGTCTATTGTCCGAAACACCAACCCAATGGACATCGAAAAAAAACGACTTACCCAAAAATTTGTACAAAGCACTGCATTCGCCAACAACCATCAAATGTTCGTCGTTCGGCCGCTTCGACGTCAGTTGCGACGCTACGTTGAAGGGAAGAGTCAAATTACGACGCTCACCATCATCGTCATTGTCATCGCTAATACTACTAGTAGCACTGTCCATCCTCAACCCACTTGTGTTTTTCATTTGACAATGTGTCGCTCGACGAACATCGTCACTGTTGCCCGATTGGTCTACAACGACCTTTACCGACGACCTTGCAGACTCCGACTCCTGTTGGGCCAATGGAGCGCTTGTTTTCGACTGATGGCCATTGACTGTCGGCAGACTGCCGTTCGCCATAGCGTAGCCGTGTTCGTAGCCGCTGTCGTAGACATCTGTCGCGTGTTGGCGTTTCAATTGATCTTTGGCCAAATAGAGACGTGGCGGCTTGGCCACTTGACAATTGGTCGGCGGACCCGGTTCGTAACTCGAGTCGGAAAAGTCGGAAGTGTCGATGATTGACGAGTTCGTGGGCGCCGATTGATGGGCAACATGCGGCGTGATTTGATTGGTGGCGGTAGAAAGGGACGAAGTTTGGTTGGGCATTGTCGATTCGCTACAAAGATAAACATCCCAACATCATCATGTTTGGAAACGTACACACACACACACACACACAATAGATGTTCCATTTATAAGCGCACAGGTTCAAATGCAGTGGCTGTGTTTAAACTGAAAACTATTCGACGAGTTCTATCTGCCGTATAAACACTTTTTATTTGTTGTTGATTGTCTGTCTCGTTTTTCCATCAGACTAGTAGGCGGATTTGGGTCACTATTCTAAACGCATGAGCAAATAAACACTGATTGTGATTGGTGACTTCGTGATTTCTTTATTATTTTTATATTTGGACAGTATACTGATTTCGATAGCCTGATAAGTGTAACAAGCATCGAAGAATAACGAAGTCTGTTGGGTGATAAAGAGCATCATTATGACGGCGCTGCGATCTATAGAGATTGACGAAACCATCTAATTTTCGGTCAAAGTTATTCTCTTAGCCAAATGGTATACGTATACCCTGAGATACTTTTTACATACCTTGAGTGTGCTAGCAACCATCTCCACAAAGTAGAAGCTGTGCTGTATTAGTCTAGGTACACCTAATCTAGAATGCGCCACGTGAACGTAACTATTGCTGGAATTGGCGACTTTGTAAACATTACTCAAATCTTCTAGGCGAATAGCATCCTAGTAAATAAACCATGTAATACTTAACCGGTCAGCCTAAAACGCCTCCTCCCAAATGTGTTTATTACTTTGAATGTTTTACGAGAAACGCATGCTTTTCAGCAGTGGACATGGTTTAGCGAAGCCGAACGCATGGGCCCGCATTCTAGTGCGCCGGTAGTGGGATTCGAACCCAGGTCCAAATTCGAGCCCTGTACCCCGCTAGACCACTCCGACAGATACATAGCAAAATACTTGGCCAATTCATCAATAGTTCTTTTAAGCACAATCACCCAGAGTTGATGAATATTGTTCGGTTGTCCAAGCCAAGACAGGAAACAATGCAGATGGATGAAATTAGTTTGCCATGTACTCAAATCAATGATTTTTTTTACAAGGAACACAGTAAATTTAAATAAGTAATTCTAAAAGTTCAAAAAAAGTTGTGAAATATTGTAGTATATGCAATTGACACTCTATTACTTGTATAAATATGTGACAGTGATTGCAAATAGCTTGTGTATGAGACTATTATTGCAAAAAAAACATTTGGTTCGCTCTTTTCCGACTATAATTACAATTATCTACATTGTTATTTATTACTAGAAAGCCCTTGCACTTCAAGGAGCATGGGACAACACGATTGTTTGATCCCTCATAAGACATCTGTTCCAATGTTATCTCCCCCCTCAATGATTGTCAGCCAAGTTTTATGCCGTCTACTTCAACCTTTATTTTGCCATCTTCAATCGTTCATTGCAAAATCATTTTTGTTGGTCTTTTGAGAAGGTAAACGTAAATTTTAACCAAACAATTGCCTTTATCTCGTCCGGTAAACAAGAATCAGTTGTCCTCATAACTTCATTGTTCAAAATATGATCGAACCAATTCATTTTGGTTGGTAACCTTATCACCTCTTCATTATTTCCCATATTTATACGACATAGCAAACGATCGACTTCGATGGCTTGATAAGCGTAACACATTAGCATCCCAAATCCTCAGGATCATTAGCATCCCATCTTTAAAATTGTTCTAAGACACCGGCGATAAAAACATTCAACATATTATCAACATTATCTATTTGTGTCCACAAAGTTATTGGTCTTAGATACAATAGGTAGCTAATCAGTCAAGAATTCATAAAAAAATTATTATTGTCTTTAAAATACATTATTTGGTATTTTTAAAATAATTTAAAAAATGTACATCTAAAAAAGTTGTTTCGTAAAAAAAATTTTTTAAATTTACTATAATAAAAACAATAACTGCCTGCAACATTCAAACTAAAATTACTTCGAAGTGAAAAATTTTAACTTTTAATAAATTTATAAAATTAATTAATAAAAAAATAAATTTTATTAAATACATGTTTTTTATTCAAAAAATACAATTATTTTAAAAATACATGTAAACAAAGAAATGTGCACCAAACATTTGATTGGCCAATTATTACTCCATTTTATTAAAATTTTAGTGTAAATAATTTTAAAACACTTTTTTTTCTGCATGATTATTTTCTAATAATATGTACAATTACATGTATGAAGTTAATAGTCTGCCACCTGGCTGTTTTTTGAAAATTTAATTCCCTTATCAATTATAACTCAGTTTTATAATGCCTAAAACAGCTCAAAGTTCGTTTTTAAGGGCTGATCAATAGAAAGAAATTCAGTCTATTTTCGCATGTCCATCGTCACTTATTGTAGCTGAAAGATCATATTGATCCGAGTCAATGAAAGACTGCAATTACCTTCCCAAGTCTGGCAATAACGTTGTCGGTTTTTCCGTCTTTACTAATAATCCTTTCCAGATATGTAAAAAAATATATACACTTTTATACAATGGCCAGTATCGAAATGGATGCTAATGAACCTGAGGATTTGAGTAATGCTTATAAAGTCTCAATTTCCAATGATGGTGATATTCCTGACTGTTAGTCCTCCACGTGGTGCATCCTGGACTAGGTGCCAACAGGCATCTAGACTAATAACAGCAGGGTCCGAGTGCACAGCGGTATAACTGGGCTTCCGCTACGGCGGGTGGGTGCGAACATACACCCAGGATACCTAAAAAGTATCTAAAGGTGTTTGTATACCATATGTAGCCCTTGGGCTAAGGGAGATAACCCTGACAAAAAAATCAAGCGGCCTCGTCAATCTTTGCGAACAGTGGCGACGTCACAAGGATGCCGTCTACCAGCCAAGAAACTTTGTTATTTTTCCACGTTTGTCTACGCTTGTCAAGCCATCGAAATCGATCGTTCTACATGTCGTATAAATATGGGAAATAATGAAGAGGTGACCACGTCACCAACCAAAATGAATGAATGAAATGGTCTTAACCATACGAAATCTATTCACAACAAACAGCAGCAAAATGTTAAATCACCAACTGATGATGATGATGTGCCGGGGTGGTCTAGGTGGTACAGCGCTCAAATTTGGACCTCGGGGGGTTCGAATCCCACCACCGGCCCACTAAAATGTGGGCCCACGTTTGGCTTCGCTAAATGTCCACTGCTGAAAGGCATGCGTTTCTCGTAAAACATTCCAAGTAGCAGACATAAAATAAAATTTTAAAAATGATGATGAAAATATGGTCAAAGATCGACTTTGTATTAAACCGTCAACGATTTACTAAAAAAGGCAAGTAACAAACGGCTATCTAGTAAAATAGGCACGTTTTTTCAATACCCATGATTCAATAAAAAAACCCACTTATAGGAGCTAAACTAGACCCAGTCAACACGTTGAAATTGATTGACTTTCCTCACACACCACTTAAGCATATTAGATCCTAACCGTCTTCCCTTTCGAGTTGCTTCACACACGTAATTTGGTTGTGAGACGCGTTTCAATCGTTCAAGCACCCAAATAACAACCCCAATAAGTATTATTATTTCTCTTCCTGTTTAAAATGTGTTTTAGCGGGTCTCAAACCCAGTTTGGGGAAGTCGAACACTCTGGTACAATTGACCTCATAATCAATTTCAAGATGTTAATAATTCTGAAAATTTGAGTAATGCTTATAAAGTCTCAATTTCCAATGATACATGACTGTTCCTATTCTATATAATATTCTAGATGTCCTTAGGCATCTAGACGAATAACAGCAGGGACCAAGCGCACAGCGGTATAATTAGGCTTCCGCTTCGGATAGGTGTAAACATACACCAGAGGGTACTAAAAGGTATCTTGAGGTATGTGTATACCACATGTAGCTCTTGGGAGATAACCCTGACAAAAATTCAGGCGGTCCTATCAATCTTTGTCAACAGTGTCGACGTCACAATGATGCCGTCTTCCAGCCAAGAAACTTTGTTATTCTTCTACACTTGTTACCACCTACCAAGCCATCGAAATCAATCATTGTAATATGCCGTACAAATATGGAAATAATGAAGAAGTGATTGCATCACCAACCTCAATCAATTTCATTTATACCGCATCGAATAATTAAGAAAAAAGGAACACGACTTACCGATTGCTGGTAGGTTTGCAAAGAGGAATCGGACCGTACGTTGAATTGGGCTGTTTGGATTCGGTGGAAACGGTCTGTGTAACAAAACAAACACACACACATACATATATACAATCGCATCGTTGAAAAAATATCAAATGTAAGTTTAGGATGAAGCACACACAAACTACTGAGCAAGGCTAATATGTAACAACACACAATTGGTGTTTAACATAAAATAAAACATGAAAACGTCGAGTACTGTGCATGATCTTTCAAACAAAGATAATAAAGATATCATCATCATCGGCAAAAAATACGCCCCCCCCCACCAGTTATCATCGCCCAGGGTAGTCCAAATTACCAAAACATCAATATTTACAACGTGCACGTAATGAAATATACTTGAGGTGTGCTAACCTTAAATGTTAACGACACGACCGGTTATTAAGTCTAAAATTTGCTCTTTAAAACCAAAATGTCCGCTTATTTTTGGCTTATGGAATGTGTGCTCACTGTTTACATTTGTTGCACAAGATGGTGTTGCTGTTAAATTTAACCGTCATTCAATTTACCGTCGGGATTAACTTTTTAGCCTTCTCAAATTAATGTAATGTGTACCGATTAATAAAGATCTCATTGCGATAAGATTGCAGGCCCCACATGTATAAGTATCATATTGGAACTCATAAGCACATTGCCGTGAATCATCCATTTTCACGTTTCAATCCGACAGCATCAATAACACTATCAACAATTGTGTTCAACATGTTGAAAGAATTCGAATAGATGAAGGAAAATAATGTATTGACTGGAATAATAAAGTCGGGTCGTAAGTAGGAATCTAAACCATTGGAATTACTACAAGTAACTCAGAGATTGATAAATTGATTGTACAATGTATAACAACACCTCGATCCAAAAATGAACACCATTCATTGTCCTACAGTTGTTGGCCAAAGTGTATGAAGCAACCCAATCAATCAATAAAACAAAAGTGTGCTTATTTCCTATACACAAAATGCACACACAAATAGCGTTTTAACCAACGTTTAAAAATCAAAATCCATTTTCTCCACCCAAAAATCGGAGTAAAGCCAGCATGTAACACACACATTCTCTGATGTTTGTGAAGACATGCGAAAAGCAGCAGTTGTGTACATATTAAAAAAAAACCCAAAAAACAAATGTTTTACATATTAAAAAAGGCGTTTTTTATTACTAAAACTGTAATAAAAAATATGTCAGTATTTTAAATATTCAACTTGGCACTGAACACGAAAAAAGAAATTATATTAATAATTTTTTAAACTAACGATCGCATTAGTTGGTTCTTTCTTGTATATATAATTTTAAAATTGGAATACAGTTACATTGTCAAAATCCTTAGTTTAGAAGGCATAACAAGATGCTCACCATTTATACAAATAAAACCCATTACATTTGCAATGCATGTGATGCGTGCGTTTGCAAAAACCAACAATAACCGTTGACCAGGCGGCCAACGGAAAATCTGGACAGACATTATAGCATGCGAACTCAGTTCTTTTATTTATGATAAGTCCTCTTGTCCAAATGAATTACTTAATTGGGCGTCCGTTTGTTTACCCTATGCAGCCAACAGATCATTGGAGGGGTTTAACTCGGGGGATGTAATTAACATTTAATGCCAGCACACATCATGTGTCGTTCATTAAGTGCACATTGCAAAAGTTGATGTTTTTACAAACGTTTTGGTATTTCGACTACTTTAGGTGATAATAACCGATGGGGGATGTTTATCCCCAATGATGATGGTGTAAAAATCAACTATGTATCAAAAAATTGTTCACTGCACACGTGTAACCAACACTCACTACAATTAAAGCGCAAAGCATATGGATATATACAATCAGTGAAATGTGCGAATATATATATTTTATAAGTGAAGTGCACAAACCAACTAGTGTAAACACACACACACACACGCAAACAAAAGCATAACATAGTGTCACACACAGCAACAATCAAATACCAGATTGCCTGTGCTCCAAGTGGGACGTATATCCAACTTTTGGCTGGCGTATGTGTTTGCGTCATCATAAACCGGAGAATAACCAAAACTAAGTTTTTTACGAAAACTACTCAAACTTCGTTTGTACACCGAACGGGTACTGGAAAGTCGGCGCCACGGAAATGCAGAATCTGGCGGGTTTAGACAAGGACTTGTTTTATCAGGCGCAACATCAACAGACTGATGATAGGAGTAGAACTGTGTCCAAAAATTGAAGTAGATATACACAAACACACATTTAAATTTAAATATACCGATGAAAACTAGATAATAATTTTGTGTATAATTGGTTGCAGTTTAATACTGTTATAAAATAGGCTTTAATTACTACATAAATTGTGAGATTAGAAAAACATTTGGCAAAATAGCAACAGTAAAAGTATGGATTAATATCATTGGTTGTGTGATATGTAACCAATCCTTATGAGTCACTTATTAACCAATCACTGAACCCTTATTATTATTGGTCAATATAATATTATTGTTGTATAAAACGTTCGACAGGCCCAGTTGAAAAACTCAAGTGTTACTTCATGAGATACAGAATAAATTGATTTGTTAATCTTCAATAAAATTGGCCATATGTTACCACGACACATGTGCTGATTATTTTGAACAAGGAATTCATCGACAATCAGCATTATCAAAATAAATTAGACTTGAGTCAACAATAACTCAAATCATTTAATGTGATTCTATCTTTCGCGCGAATCAATAAACAATCAAGTATTGAACAACTTTCAAATACCAAATAAATCATTTTTGCGTTTTCAAATGATCAAAACAAAAGGAGTTGAATTTAGTTGGGGGGGGGGAGAGTAAAACCGCAGTGCCGTTATTTCAACAAAGTAATATTATTTACACCAAACGTTTCTATTTTTCGAAGATCACAAGTCTCAAGTCTGGGTTCGATAAATGACCACAGCAACCAAGAAATATCCGCCCCCCCAATCATATTGAAGTGTCTGTAATGGAACTGTATACTGAAAATCTGTTTCCCATTACAAATATGCAGGAAATAAACAAACAAGAAGACAATAAATCATCAGTGTGGCAAATGTTGTACATCATATAATATTTTAATTGGTCGAAATTCGAGTAAATATTATTGGATGTGAAAATTAGGTTTTGATTGGTCTCTGATTGGTTCATTTTTAATTGAACTGTAATTGGACGTTGTGGGCACTACTCAATGTGAAATTTTTTGCACTCGCCTTATTTTGCAATAGTATTTGTTTCTGTACCAGACTGGACTCAACGTAGTTATTCTAATTGAGAGGATGTAGAAAACACTGTCCACAGTGCCAGCGTCTAATGCATAATATTCTTCAAAACGAACATAGAAGCAAATGATGAATGCAAACTGTTTTAATAATTTTTGCATAGCAATACCGTACCAGACTAATGGATGGAATACATTAATGAGGCCAAAAATTTGGATAATGTACCTAGAAAAGGAGTTATTCCAGCTGAGAGAGATATTGAGATCAGAAAGTGAGAAGCTCATTTATTTTTACTTTGCAGTCTTATGAGCGATTACCAGTTATGCGACGCTTCAAGTGTAAAGTAAATAATGCATGATAGGTTGTTGAACAAAGTCACATTTTTCGGGGTTTCTGTACAGTACATCATCAGCGTTATATTTTTTCAAACCAACAGTGCCCTTAATGTCAACATATTATGGCAAGTAAGGCATGCATATACAACCTGACTAATATATTCAGTTAAACGTGCACACACGTTTTGCTACAAATCACGAAACGGTTGTCTAGGTAATACGATTATATTAGTCAATCAATACAAAAAAGTTGAATTAACTGGTTGTGTTATTAAACAGGTCACTGAAAATAAGGGTGCAACTGATTTGCTGTAGTTGTTATTGTTAGTTTTTTAATAAAGCCAAGTAACGAAGTTAGGCATATGATTATTGAATGACCCATGCTAGGTGAAACCCATATATATATATTACCACACGTATCACATTAAACACTTCGAAATCAGCTAATTTTACGAATTGTTAATAATTTACAAACTCGTAAAAAATATGTACAATACAACATTTATTTATGGAGAACGTTTATATACACCTATCTAGCTGGATGCACATGTTAATCTACCGACACAAACGTTTTGTTTTTTCAAAAGGCACCTCTCGTGTAACAAACAAACAAACGAACGAACAATATATATATATATACCGAGTAGAAATGAGGAAAATCGAATTAGTACAAGATTTGTTTACCAAAAACCGATTATGACTTTACGACGCTCTTGTGTTCGGAATTTTTACCCTGGCAGGCCAAAAGCTACAATAACTGCAATTATATTTTTTGGTTGGCGACACAGTTATCCGTTCATTACTTCTATATTTCTAGAGCGTATTAAACGTTTAGCAAGTGCAACAAATGTAGAAGTATAAAAAGGTTTCTTGGCAACCTTGTGACGGCATCACTAAATGCAAAGTTTGATGAAGCCGTCTGATTTTTTGTCAGAATTACGTTTCATATAGTTTACATACATCTTAAGATACCTTTTAAGTACCCTAAATGTATACTTGCACCCAATCCAACAAAGCGACAGCCCATTTATACTGCTGTGCACAGCGGTAAAGGAAATAAACCTGACAAAAATCAGTCAGCCCTGTCAATCTTTGCTCACAAGATGCTGCCTATTAGCCATAGAACTCCCCCCCTATTGTCGTACGTCATTTTTCTGTGCTTGTTGCGCTTATGAAGCCACCAAAATTAGTCGTTTGCTATGATGTAGACATGTAAAAATAATGAAAAACTGACCATGTCACCAACCTCAACCAAATAAATCCACTAATAATGCCACTAATTAGCCGTTCCAAGCGCTTTTATCGACAATTGCATGCAAATACCTCCCCCCCATTTTTTTCCAACATCTGTGCCCACACAAACGCAATATTTCGAAAACACATTGGCCCATTTGATATACAATCAAAATGAATCATAGTATATGGAATAAATGATTCATTACAGCCGAACAATACCATTTTTATCAGCGCTATCAGTAATAGATGGCACCTTCATTATGTGGAAAATCCACTGACCTCTTAAATCCAGTACAATCCGATACAAAATGATGATTCATACTTGAATAAATGCATATAAAAGCACATAGTACACATATTCCTCAATACGCTATAAAGACTTTTGTTGTGCCGAGATAGACACGACTTCGAGTCCCACCGCCGGCACAGCAGTAACAACAGCAATAACAACCAAAATAAATACATTGAACAAGATTCTACCACAACTGAGTTAGATACATCGATTAAAATCAATAAGTCATCATTTTGAAATATTGAGTGTTAGCTCATACATTTACGCCTAATAGCGGAATACCCACAAACCCTTTGGGATACTAATGATTTTGAGAATTGGATAAAGTCTCAATATTCAATGATGGTAATATTCCTGACTGTTCCTCCGCCATGTGATACATCCTGGAATAGCAGCAAGGACCGAATGCACAACGGTATAGCTGGGCATTCACTGGATTGCCGTTCAGTGAATGGGTGCTAGCTTGAACCTAAGATGCTTAAAAGGCATTTCCAGGTAACTATTTATCATATGTAGACGGTTAATTTATTGGCAATAAGTAACCACGTACATATCTAAAAACAACCAAAATATTTGTTAACGGCGCAACACAAAACTCGATATTAATATATACAAAAACTATGTAAATAAAAATTATTCATTCATTCATTTTCATTTTGGTTGAAGATGTGGTCACATCTTCATTATGTTCCATATATATATATATATATACGGTATATAAATGATCAACTTCGGTGGCTTGATAAGCGTAACAAACGTGGCAGAATAACAAAGTTTCTTAACTGATAGACTCCATCCTTGTGACATCGCCACTGTTCACAAAGATTGACGAGGCCGCCTGATTTTTTGTAAGGGTTATCTCCCTTAGTCCAAGGGCTACATATGGTATACGTATACCTTTAGATGCCTTTTAAGTATCCTGGGTGTATGTTCGCACCCACCCGCCGTAGCAGAAGCCCAGTTATACCGCTGTGCACTCTGACCATGCTGTTATTAGTCTATATGCACCTAGTCCAGGATGCACCACGTGGAGGACGAACAGTCAGGAATATCGCCATCATTGGAAATTGAGACTTTATAAGCGCATTACTCAAATCCTCGTGGATCATTAGCATCCCATTCGGCTATAAAAATCTTCGTGAGCTTCACCGATTGTTTTTTGTCGACTCTTAAATAAAGTAACCGCCAAGGACTCGTACCCATTGCCACGAATCAATACCGTATGTAGCCGATTAGGTTTGTGGATCGGTCAACCGGCGTCAACCCTAAAGTAGATCGCCTCGTCAATTCCTGTCAACATTGGTGTCGTCGCAAGGAAGCGGTCTTCTAG
This sequence comes from Cardicola forsteri, assembly GCA_025895645.1. NCBI lineage: Eukaryota > Metazoa > Platyhelminthes > Trematoda > Strigeidida > Aporocotylidae > Cardicola > Cardicola forsteri. The sequence continues at coordinate 31,911 of JAKXYG010000553.1, read as the reverse complement.
CCAAGGAACTTCATTTATCCCAACCATCCACCCCAAGTTCAATTCACACCCGACTACATTTTCATATATAGGAAATGGAGAAGTTATTAAAACTTGGATTTATACTTTTACCCAAACTGTTCAAATGATGGTAGAACTTTTAACTTCGTATCACCGCATCTGGCGGAGCACTGCTGATCTGGCTGAATAGTATTCATTTTGGGGGTAGTGAAAAGGTATGTCGAGATCAATCAGTGTCATGTGTAATTCTTCGGTTTTGATCAATTTTGTAAACCGTGACGCAGCAACAACAATACGGTCTTTTAGACAACCCCCAGGACATCTTCGATAGTTCTTCACCTTTTAAGTACCCTTGGTTCATACGTACACCCACCCGCTGATATGCGCTTAGTCCCTGCTCTGTTAGTCTACGTGCTTGGATTAACCACATGGACGAACAACAGTCAGGGATGTTACAATCATAAAACTTTATAAGCTTTACTCAGACTCCCCCCCAATCCAAAGTTATTTGATGCCCACAGAACGAGGAACGATAACAAAATCGCAAATTCCCACTTACCCGACCGCGTTTGGCAAATAACTTTTTAATAAATTTTGCTCCCGTTTTGCCGTGCAAAACCGACGTAAAATTGGACGATGCCGTATCCAAATTGGCGAATGTCGACGGATCGACATATTCGGCCGTCGTATCAGTGGCCACAGTAACGCGGCGGCCATTTGGTGGATCGGGAATGGCCGATGCACCGCAGTCCAAACTTTTCAACCGACGCAAAGGCGACGTCGTGTCCGATGATATGGCGGCTTCACCATTTGTTGCCGACTGGGCCTGATCATAAGCCAATACCGACGTCAAAAATTGTGCGGGAAGCTTGACGCTAGCCGAAGACATGTAGACAGGTTCGCAAGGCTTCGCGTCAGGTTTTTCGTAAATGTGCAACGATGTCGAATCGGCGAGTGGCGAAGGATGAACGCATGCCGACAAGTCGACAAAGGGCACGTCGGCAGGAATTGACGTGGTGGTTTTGATGTTATTGATCAAATCCAATGAATCCTAAAGGAAAAAAAGGTGTCCATATGATGAAATGTATTTGTCATTCGAGGAGCATTTAGTGAAGTCTAGACCAAGTAAACAGCGGTATAACTGGGTTCCGCTTTAGCGGGTGGGTGCAAGCATGAACCCAGGGTACATAAAAGGTATCTTAAGGTATACGCATACCATATGTAGCCCTGGGGTTAAGGGATATAACCGTGACAAAAAATCAGGTAGCCTCGTCAATCTTTGCGAACAGTGGCGACGTCACAAGGATGCCGTCTATCAGCCAAGAAACTTCGTTATTCTTCTATAATGAAAAATGCATCCTTCAAAAATTACATACTATCTTATTGTTTGTTAAAAGTGCAATATAAAATAAAAAAGAATTCAATTTAAAAAATGCACAAAATAAGTTTTGTATGCACTACATCATTCGATATAAATAGATATATTATGCAATAACCGTAACAGATTGAATTACGTAAAAGAGATCAATTATTTCATACATTTAATTATATATATATATATATATATATATATATATATATATATATATATATATATATATATATATATATATATATACTATAATTATTATCGGAAATGCTCATGATCCTAAGGATTTGAGTCTCAATTTCCAATAATGAACATATCCCTCACTGTTCCTCCTCCACGTGACGCATCCTGGACCAGGTGCACCCAGACACCCCCTATAAACACAGGAGGGACCAAGTGCACAGTGGTACAACTGGGCTTCCTCTTCAGTACCTAAAAGGTATCTTAATATATACCATATGTAGCCTCTGGGCTAAGGGTGACAATCATGACAAAATATCCGACGGCCTCATCAATCATGGCGAACAGTGGCGACGTCACAAGGATGCCGTCTACCACTCATAAACGTTGATTATACTTCTACATTTTTTACGCTTATTAAACCATCAAAGTCAATCGTTAAATATAATCGGGAATATCGCAACAATTACACAAAGACAAGTGTCAACGGTTATGTTACCCCGTGCTTATTTTAAAGCAAAAGTGTTTATAGTAATAATAATAATAATAACGAAACAATCATATATATATATATATATATATATATATATATATATATATATATATATATATATATATATATATATATATATATATATATATATATATATATATATATTATATATGCTATTATATTATTATTATTATTATTATTATTATTATTATATTATACATATATATTATTATATTATTATATTATTATTATTATTATTATTATTATTATTATTATTATTATTATTATTATTATTATTATTATTATTATTATTAATGTATTATTATTATTATTATATTATTATTATTATTATTATTATATATATATTATTATTATTATTATTATTATATTATTATTATTATATTATTATTATTATTATTATTATTATTATTATTATTATTATTATTATTATTATTATTATTATTATTATATATATATATATTATTATTATTATTATTATTATTATTATTATTATTATTATTATTATTATTATTATTATTGATTATATTATTATTATTATTATTATTATTATATTAATATATTATATTATTAAATATTATTATTATTATTATTATTATTATATTATTATTATTATTAACGGTTATATATACCCCGTATATATATTATATTATTATTATTATTATTATTATTATTATATATATATATATATATATATATATATATATATATATATATGACATATACAGATGAATTGTGTGCAACTTTTGGTACAATGTATCCACTTAACATTTAAAATATGACACACAATTGTAGTGTTTTCGTTTTTGAGATACCACTGAGACAATAAACACAAATTATGCTAAATTATCGTGTGTGCTCTATTCAAACCCATGCATATGTCAATGGTTGGAGCATCAAAATGCAGTTGAAGCACCAGATTGACGGTTGTCCACGACAGTAAATTCACATATCGAGTAACGTTGTATAGACTCGAGGGTAGGCTTACTTAATCGTGGTACGTTTGAAACATGTCCTACGTGTTTTTTACAGAAAAAATATTTCAGCAGGCGGCATTGCTTGAAGCCAAATATTGGGTCCGCATTTGACTCGGAGGAATGGAGACACTTAAATCGGTACGTTGAAACATGTCCTACGTGTTTTTACAAGAAAAATATTTCAGCAGGTACGCATTTTTAGCGAAGCCGAATGTGGGTCCGCATTTGATGGAAATCGAACCCCCAATGCCCACCTAATCATTATTGAACCATCGCCTTCCATTGTTTCATTCATTCATTCATTTTTAGTTGGTGACGTGGTCACCTCTTCATTATTTCCCATATTTATACGACATGTAGAACGATCGATTTCGATGGCTTAACAAGCGTAGACAAACGTGGAAGAATAACAAAGTTTCTTGGCTGGTAGACGGCATCCTTGTGACGTCGCTACTGTTCGCAAAGATTGACGAGACCGCCTAATTTTTGTCAGGGTTATCTCCCTTAGCCCAAGGGCTACATATGGTATACGTATACCTTTAGATACCTTTTAAGTATCCTGGGTGTATGTTCGCACTCTCACCTGCCGTAGCGGAAGCCCAGTTATACCGCTGTGCACTCGGACTCCTGCTGTTATTAGTCCAGATGCCTAGGGAGCACCCTAGTCCAGGATGCACCACGTGGAGGACTAACAGTCAGGAATATCACGATCATTGGAAATTGAGACTTTATAAGACATTACTCGAATCCTCAGAGTTACATAATCTAACAGGTAGATGAAAATCCCGATTATACAGCTGTGTATTCGTTCCCCCCCATCAGTATTTGTAGTTCAGGTGGTAGACTAGAAAAAATGTAACTAAACAGACGAGCCACACACACCAAGCTAATCCATCTCACCTTGTTCGCATCCAACTGGAGACATACATCTCGAAATTGGTCACAGACAGCGCTCATGCGTTCGGTGGCGACGCGCATTCTTTCGTGCATCGTATTGACAAATGTATGCGTCCGTTCGTAGCGCTCCGATTTGAATGCGTGGCCCTTTTGTGCCCAGCTTGGCAAGTATCGCGTGTAGTAGTCGCGCCGATACAAATTGAATTGGTCCAAAGCGGCCGAATAGTCTTTGCGCGCCCGATCGAATTCGACAAATTTGTTGCGCGAATTTTGCAGAGCCTTGTGGATTGACAATGAAATACAACAGGTCAAATTAAGCAATGCTTCAATTGGCGGGGGGGGGGTTAGAGTTGTGTGCAACTAAATGTGCCATTGGTTAGGTAGGTTTTTTAGAAAGAATAAATCTAGATTCGTCTTCATTAATCCCAAATTTGACTAGATTCTCGAATTCCTATACAAAATGGTTGCCGGATGCAAATTGAACTTGGAGGAATAAATGACGTTTCTTGGCTTCCGCACCCGATCGAATTCGACAAATTTGTTGTGCGAATTGTGCAGAGTATTATCGACCGATGATGCAAAACGATTGAATTATCGATTTTATGGGACCAATCTTGGACCTGGGGTTCGAATCCCATTACCGGCTTCACTAAATGTCCACTGCTAAAAGATGCTTTTAAAACTTTAAAAAAATCAATAATCGAATGATGCCTTAATTGGGGAGGAGGGGGAGTATGATGGTTAGATTAGAGTTGGATGGAACAAAATTTGCTGTTGGTTAGTTTTCTATGTGCAGTTTGGAAACCACAGTAACTCTAGAACAAGGAACCCTGAATGTTACTTACAATAAGCATTGTAACAAAACGATAAAGAATGGAATTAATGATGTTCAATTTCAACATGTTCATTATTCGTTAACCAAAACGGCACTAATTGTATCAGGAGTTTCACCATCTCGAGAGCAATATGACATCGTCTTGGCATGTTAAATTTTAATAATACTACTACGCCAATAAAAAATCAAATTAATAATTATCACTAATATTTATCAATGCAATAGCTAAGTTTCAAGACTTGTACGCCGATTGATAGAGATTCAAGGTCTGTTTAGAGACACCAAAATGCCGATAACTTCACTATACAAAGTTGTCACTTAAAAAACCGATGCTTGAAAAGAAATAGGTAAAAATGCAAACTTCGATAGCACCGAAGAGGTCTAGCGGTACATTGTTTGAATGCAACCAACGGCAGTGAATGCAAACACTCGGACAGCATTCATTCATTTTGGTTGGTGACGTGGTCACCTCTTCATTATTTCCCATTTTTATACATGTAGAACAATCGATTTCGATGGCTTGACAAGCGTAGACAAACGTGGAAAAATAACAAAGTTTCTTGGCTGGTAGACGGCATCCTTGTGACGTCGCCACTGTTTGCAAAGATTGACGAGGCCACCTGATTTTTTGTCAGATTATCTCCCTTAGCCCAAGGGCTACATATAATATATATATATATATGCTTATAAAGTCTCAATTTCCAATGATGGTGATATTCCTGACTGTTAGTCCTCCACGTGGTGCATCCTGGACTAGGTGCCCCTAGGCATCATAGACGAATAACAGCAGGGTCAGAGTGCACAGCGGTATAACTGGGCTTCCGCTATGGCGGGTGGGTGCGAACATGCACCCAGGATGCTTAAAAGGTATCTAAAGGTATACGTATACTATATGTAGCCCTTGGGCTAAAGGAGATAACCCTTGCAAAAAATCAGAGCGGCACTCGTCAATCTTTGCGAACAGTGGCGACGTCACAAGGATGCCGGTCTACCAGCCAAGAAACTTTATTATTCTTCCACGTTTGTCTACGCTTGTCAAGCCATCGAAATCGATCGTTCTACATGTATAAATATGGGAAATAATGATTAGGAACCACGCGTCACCAACCAAAATGAAAAATCACTTTCTGTAAATGTAAATAAAAAAATTCGGAGGTGTTGTGTTGTCAAGGTCGTACAGGTTGACTCGAACAACTGAATAATAACCTTGTAACGAGGTTGCACTGACAATAGACAATCCTATCTTTCACACTTTCCAAAGACATGCTGATGAAGACAGAAACAAGACACTTGTAAACTAACGATGTTTATCGAAAAGCACTAAATAATGTATTAGAAGACAAAAGATTACAAAAACGTTTTACAAATTATTGATTTTAAATTAACAAAAATTGGACACATTTTTTGCATAGCGCCATTGTATCATCGCTAAAATGCACAACATTCGATCCATGAAACCCCTACGTCATCAATTGACACATGATTGAAATTCTAATGACAAGTATAGAAAGGAATGGAATAGCGGCAATTTGTCAGTGCTATTGTTCAGGTCTAAAGTTAAAAACCCTAGAGAAGCTATTAAGCCTATTGGCCAATAACGAAAATGAAATACCAGTTCTGCCAACGACAATTTGAATAATGCTCATAAATTCTGTCAATTTCCAATGACGGTAATAATTTTGTTTTCATGCTTCCATGCGGTGCACCCTGAATCCAAAATAACACAATGACTATCGAGTGCACAGCGGTATAACTAAGCATACATGGGTCAATCTTTGTCAATAGTGGTGCCATCACAACTTCGTTTGTTCTTACTTATGAAACCACTAGGTTCAATCGTCTGGTATGCTGTATGAATATAAACCACATATATATATGCACCATAAGCCCTTGTAATCTAATTAAAACATATTGCTGTTTTAGACATAGACGATAAACTCGAACTCAGAAAGAAAATGCAAAACGAGGGTTGACAAGTATTTAAATAAAATGTGCATCAAACATTTACTAAATAATCAATACATTGTCAATGCATACAACACACACACACACACACAGACACTGGCATACAACACAAGCATAAGTGAGTAAACACATGTCTAAAGTTGAAAAAAAAGGAATTGGAGAGAAAAACGGTAGAACAAAAGTTGCAACATACCAATTCGTTGATACGTTGTGTGTAATCCTACAAAACACAAAGTTTCATTTAGGTATAGATCAATTGTAGTCAAATTGCATGTGCATAGGAAGATCGATATTGTTGCAAAACAAAGAGCTAAATTATTGTGCAAAAATGTTCAATATTATTATTGTCATTATTACCATCATTATTATAATTATCACTATCGTTACTAACGTTATGAGATGTGAATGATCCTCAGAATTTGAGTAATGCTTATAAAGTTTCAATTTTCACTGATGGTGATATTCTTGACTGTTTATTCACCATGTGGTGCATCCTGGACTAGGTGCATATTCATTTCATTTTCATTTTGGTTGGTGACGTAGTCACTCCTCGTCATTATTTCCCATATTTATACGACATGTAGAACGATCGATTTCGATGGCTTGACAAGCGTAGAAAAACGTGGAAGAATAACAAAGTTTCTTGGCTGGTAGACGGCATCCTTGTACGTCGCTACTGTTCGCAAAGATTGACGAGACCGCCTAATTTTTTGTCAGGGTTATCTCCTTAGCCCAAGGGCTACATATAGTATACGTATACCTTTAGATACCTTTTAAGTATCCTGGGTGTATGTTCGGACCCACCCGCCGTAGCGGAAGCCCAGTTATACCGCTGTGCACTCGGATTCTGCTGTTATTAGTCTAGATGCCTAGGGGCACCCCTAGTCCAGGATGCACCACGTGGAGGACAACAGTCAGGAATATCACCATCATTTGGAAATTGAGACTTTATAAGCATTACTCAAATCCTCAGGATCATTAGCATCCCGACTAGGTGCCCCTAGGCATCTAGACTAATAACAGCAGGGACCGAATGCATAGCTGTATAACTGGGCTTCCGATTTGGTGGGTGAGTGCAAGGATACATCCAAGATATCTTAATGCATGTGTATATCATATGTAGCTAAGAGAGATTATCCTGACCATTATCAGACAGCCTAGCCAATCCTTGCAAACAGCGTCGATGTTACAAGGATGCCGTCTAGCAATTGAGAAGCTTCGGCATTCTTCTACGTTTGTTACGCTTATCAAGCCATCGAAGTCGATTGTTCCATATGCCGTACAAATATAGAAGCCTTAAAGTTACCAACAAAATGAGTGCCACCGAAATGTAACTGTCTCTAAAAATTATTCGTCCGAATTACCATCTTGAAACTGTGCCAATCGGAAAAATTCACTTTTGTTGTCCGTGTCATCAGCCTGACCCAATTCAATCACCCATGTCTTGTGTTCATGTTGAGCTTCACAAGACACCTCAACAAATGTTGTTTCACATTTCTCAAGCACCATTTTACATTATTTTTTTAAAAAAAGGGTTGAAATTCAATATGGAATTGTACACAACACACAACGACCTTGTTGCTGTTCTTGCAACAACAGGAAAGTGTCGTCACACTTTACGAACCAGGTTCGAACACGGGAGCAAGCGATTGAATTGTGTGTTGAGACACAATCAATATGCATCAAAAACAAATTGTTGCATGTATGTATTGTGCACTTCTTTATATAGGTACACCCATTTTAACAATTACCGCAAAAAATTACAAAGGTATAAATCTAAATTAATTTGTTATGTCCAATTGTTTTTTCGTAAAAATAAATATTGAGAAATAAAAATAATGTCAAGTACTTAATAGTTCATTTATATATACTTAGAAATATTTATTTAAAAAGGCTGAGTCGGTTAAAATAGCATATTTTAAAAGCTACTTCTATATAAACGTAGATAATAAGTTGAAGTTACATAATTTTCATAATAATTAGCTTATTATTATTTTATGTGCTTAATTTCATTAAAAATGAACTATAACTAATCCTTAAAATTGATGTTAAACGAAAATTTAAATTTGCCCTGATTGTGATGTTATAGTAATTATCAAAATAAACATTTAATTATTCTAATCCATATAAATAAAAATAATGAAAAAATATTTTTCTTCATTTTAAATAAAAATTTTAAAACAAATCGAATAATTTATTATTTACGTTTAACCTTGAGATTCCGCCCATCCGCTAATTTTGCTTTCTAATTGCATTGTTTGTGACATGGACAATAGTGATAAAAAATGTTTTCACTTTACCGAAAACGAATATCGTGTCATTAAAGAATTAAAAAATGAAGGATTTTTACCCAAAAAATTGACAAATTTATACAGAGTTAACCTTTCAACAATTTATCGGATTATTAACGGTCAAAATCCACTAAACTATGATAATGTTGGAAGAAAACGTGTAACGATTACTACAGATGATCAGAAAATCGTTATAGAATTTAAAAAAATTATTATAAACATATTTTAGAAACGAAAAAAAATTGTTTAAACAATTTTACTTATTCCACAATAAGAAACAGAGCAATTAAATCTGGTTTAACTCTACAATTACCAAAGGTAAAGCTATTTATTACCAAAAAACATAAGGATGATAGATTAGCCTTTTGTAAACTATGGAGTGAACGACACCTTTGTTGTTGGCGTTCCATATACTTTGCCGATAAAACAAATGATTCGGGACAAAACATTTGGTCTTAAAAACAAAAAGTTGTGTGGGTCGAGTTTTTAAAAACATCCACTCCCGGTTGTTAGAAAGAAAGCCCACCCTCGACAAGTAATGTGTTGGTTTGGTATTAAGTATAATCAACCTATCAAATGGAGAATTATATCTGGTACCTTAAATAGTGAGAAATTTGTTTCAGTTATGAAGGATGTTTTTTATTATGAAATGCAACACACTTACCGGTGTAAGTCCAAAAGATAACGTCATATTTATCTGGGTTCACTTTATTTGCTTTTTATATTTACATTTAGACAGTAGAGGGGCTAAAATCGAGAAAGCTATTTTTTACTCAATTAACACCTAACAGCCCGGATATCAATGTTATTGAAAAATTTTTCAGTATGCTATAGCGCAACATCAATAAGCATACTGAAATTGAGGATTTATGTGAACGTATTCGGTTTGTTGTTTAATATGAAATGAAACAAGAATAGATCAACACTCTCATCAACAGTATTTCAAAATGCCTAGATCAGATTGTTCAAAAGAAAGACGATCACATAAATTATAAAATTTTTTAAACTTTCTAATGTGTTTAATCATTTGGTAACTGAAAAAATTGCGTGCAATCTGTATTTTTATTAATAGTTGACGATATAAATCATGTTAATTATTTTACTCTATTTCCGATTTTGCACGCGTTGATATTTTATATAATTTTTTTTACTTACAATATATATGAATATATAATTATAGTTTTTTTTCAATTATTATATATAGTATTGTATATTTTATAATTGAAGTGACGTTTCTCTTGTATGCTATGTAGATGCTAGAGAGGTTTTAGTTAAATAATCACTTTTTTGCAGTAATTGTTGTGAGGGTTGTAAGTGTTTTGTTTCAAAAGCACTACATTTCATTCGTTTAGCATTGTTATTTAGTTTGTGTAAAGTACAGAAAAACAAGTACCTTTGAACTATATATAAATTGTAATGTGATACTGAAAACGATATATAAAAGTATAAGTTTAAATAAAATACACTTCGATTATGCTTAAATGGATAATAATAATAATCCTAGTAATTCGAGTTACGCACGTAACTTTTGGGTTAGAAGTTAAATCACAGCAGAATTTCTCAACTTCCACCTTACAAAGTAGCGGCCAATAAGATTCCCAAAAGAAACTTAATATCAAACTACATAAATAATAAAGTATCAATCAATTCTACCGTTTCCAATGTAAGGATGCTAATCGTTTTGAGGTTTTGAATAATGCGTATAGAATCTCAATTTCCAAAAATGATAATATTCCTGACCGTCACCTCCACGTGGTGCATCTTGGACTAGATGCCCATAGGAACCGAATATATTTTTTAAATGTTTTCTAGTTTGAATGCTCTACGAGAAAGCCATCTTTCAGTAATGGACATTTTGGCGAAGCCGAACGTGGGCCCGCATTTTAGTGGGCCGGTGATTGCATTCGAACCCCGATGCCCACCGAGGTCCGAATTCGAACGCTGTACCGCTAGACCACCCCGGCAAGCATACATCCAGGGTACTTAAAAGTATGCAGTTGCCATATGTAGTCCTTGAGCTAAGGGAGATAACCATGACAAAAAATTAGACAGCCTCGTCAATCGTTGCGAACAGCGGCGACGTCACAAGGATGCCGTCTACCTGCCAAGAAATTTTGCTACTCTTCAAAATTGATCGTTTCGATATGGCGTGCAAGCACAGAAACAATGAAAAGGTGACACCGTCACCAACCAAAATGAATGAGTGAACTAGCCAATTGCAGTCTACAATTCTCAATTAAAGTCGAACATCATGACAAAAGTAAATTCTATTTATTAATGGATCGTTAAGATACCGAAAATGGTTTTACCAAAATGTGACTCTATTGAAAACATTTACTATCTACAAATTTATACATATATATGTGTATATATGTGTGTGAATTTTTGGATAAATGTGTCACGTGTTTTTCTCTTTTCTCGATCAAATTACGCATGTCGTCTCAATTTTGATTGTGAATATTGCGCGCATCTTACATTTCGACATTAAGAATTGAAAATTCTAACAAAATTATTTGTGTTGAACACGATAATTGAATAGTATAAACAAGCTAATTATTTCCATTTTTGTCAAAGTAAGTCAATCGTATAACTGGCTTTATCTATTCTGACAAATGGATGCAAGTGTACACCTAAAATATGTTCACAGCGGCATAACTGGACTTCCGTATAGGCGAATAGACACAAGCAAGGAATCGACAATACGTATTTTGAAGTATACAATCTTCACAATTTCAGTAATGCCTATAAATGATCAACTTCCAATGATATTGATATTCCTGATTGTCACCTTTACGTGTTACATCGAAGTACATAGTCTAACATAGCACGGACCGAGTGTACAACTGGACTTCCCTTTTATCGGATGGGTGCAAGCATACACCCAGGGTACTTAAAAGGTATCTAGTAGTATGTATATAACCGTTACATAGTTTATGGGAAACAACTCTGATTTAAGAAAATAATAAAGAGTCTGTCACAAGGATGCCGTCTAGTAGCTAAGATACGTCGTTATTCTTCTACGTTGTTGTTACGCTTATCAAGCCATCGAAGTTGATCGTTTGCTATGCCGAATAGATATGGAAAATGGATAAAGAGGTGACAACGCATGACCAACCAAAATGAAAATGAATGAATACGAAGTTGACTTGGCATATAAAAGAATGATTCAATAAAGTTTACAAATAAATAAATAAACGATACAACGACAACAAATAAGGTTGAAAAGCCTTTTAAATATATTCATTTGTTGCACACCTAAATGACCTTGACAATAATGTAGCTTTGGACCAACCCCTCTTACAAACGAATATTATCAAAAAACAAATTTGACAATAACACCAATGAAACATACATCCAGTTTTAAATATCAAATCCTTACACAATTATTTCGGGCATTTGAAAAAATGCCAACATTTTCAATTACACGAGCAAATTGTAAAAAAATAGAAAAAAATGAATCATTTTTGTTATTCAAACGTCATCTTAAAGTACAAAAACAGTTTGGATAATAGAGATTAAAAACAAATACACAGACACACACACACAATCATATTGAATACTTAAGTGGGGCGATGAATAACACACTAGTGAGCAATCGTCAATTATGTGTGTATAACTTTCTTAAAGTGAATACAAACGGGAGGTTCTAAACCATCACAAAATTTTTGCGCAAAAAAATAATCTTATTGGTCAGCCTCCGTGAGTGAGTGTGAATCACGTTGGTGCATTCTTCTATCAAAAGGGAATTGTTTGACCTTGAAATATAGATAAGGTGGAAAAATCAATATTTACATAGCACTATACGATTTGCATTGCGTCATCGTGCAAATTTAGTCACACTTTTTGAAACTTTTCCATCCCCAACTGCCGAGTAATCACACACTCACACAAAAGGTTATCTGACTCTTATTGGCTCCTTCTTTCGCAACTTTTTCCCTTTATCATCTACCGAAAATTTTTGTGTGCAAAAAGAACCTCATATATATATATATATATATATATATATATATATATATATATATATATATACATACCCAAAGTATTTGAATAGTGTACAAATACCGTATGTATCTATTAATCGATAAAAAACAGGCGTCCTCAATTATTCTAAAATAACCTTGTATTTTTGGAATTTAATAAAAAAGTGACCTTGCCAACAACTGACAATATTATTATTATTATTATTAATTATTATATTTCCACTAACCCTATCGACATCCAACCGAGATTGTGTTTGATCTGCATCGGTCCGTTCGTATTCTTCCTGAGCCTTCAACATGTCTCGATACTTGTCTCGATAGCGTTTGATTTCTTCGTCAATAATACGTGTTTGCGATTTCAATTGATTGGTCAACTTGGATCTGTCATCATGGTGTTTTTTTTATAAAAAAAAGAGGTCACATCACCATCAATTTGGAAAAAGGAAGGAATTAATACAATATTATTTGAGCCAACGGATTCGTATTCTATGGTGGTTCGTAACGAGGTGTCACTATTTGATTACAGCATTTTTAGTGATCGATTTCGATGGCAAATGTAGAAGAATAACGCAGTTCCTAGGCTGATAGACAACATCATGTTCTCATCGACTGACGAGGCGCTGTCTGAATTTTGACAGGGTTATTTCCTTTGGTCCAAAGGCTACATATGGTATATATATACCCTAAAATACCTTTTAGGTACCCTGTGTATATACCTGCATCCATCCGCCATAGCGGAAGCTCAGTTATACCTCTGTGCATTCAGTTCCTATTTTTATTAGTCTAGATGCCTATGAGATGCTAATGATTTTAAGGATTTGAATAATACCTATAAAGTTACAAATTAGGAATGCTAATGATCCTGAGGATTTGAGTAATGCTTATAAAGTCTCAATTTTAATGATGGTAATATTCCTGACTGTTAGTCCTCCACGTAGTACATCCTGGACTAGGTGCTCCTAGGCATCTGGACTAATAACAGCAGGGTCCGAGTGCACAGCGGTATAACTGGGCTTCCGCTACGGCGGGTGGGTGCGAACATACACCCAGGATACTTAAAAGGTATCTAAAGGTATACGCATACCATATGTAGCTCTTGGGCTAAGGGAGATAACCCTGACAAAAAATCAGGCGGTCTCGTCAATCTTTGCGAACAGTGGCGACGTCACAAGGATGCCGTCTACCAGCCAAGAAACTTTGTTATTCTTCCACGTTTTTCTACGCTTGTCAAGCCATCGAAATCGATCGTTCTACATGTCGTATAAATATGGGAAATAATGAAGAGGTGACCACGTCACCAACCAAAATGAATGAATGAGTTACAAATTACAATAATGGTGATAGTGCGGCACAGAGCTCGCCTTGGACCTGGTAGACCACCGGTCCACTAAATGCGGGTCCACGTTCGGCTTCGCTAAGCCATGTCCCCACAGCAGAAAAATGTTTCCCGCAAAGTAGTAAAAATAAAATTCCTGACTGTTCTCCTCCTGGACTAGGTGCCCATAGGCATGTAGACTAATAACAGCAGGGAGCCGAGTGCACAGTCGTGTAACTGGGCTTTCACTGGACTCCCGCCCAGTGACTATATAGAATATGAGCGTTTCTTGAATCCATTAATTCCAAAATAGACATTATTGACATTATTCGAAACCATTTAAGAGTTATTTACTAAAAATTGAATCAAGTCACACAAACTATGTCCATAAAAACGAATGTACTATTGTGTACTTGATGTCCTGTTCTGCGTTGTTGTAACTAGATTAATAGGAGGTTCAGATTCTCGAGTTTACTAACTCTTGAATAGAAATAATTGAAATTATATTAAGCATTTTATTGAGAAAAAAATACATGTACAATAAACACCACTTTCGAACACCTAAAAATAGTCTTAAAATGTACCAAACCGTATTGATATTGAAACATTTTAAATACTGGCAAATTTGCACAATAAAAAAGATAAATTGAAAGAATTCGAAGTGAATCACAAACGGCAATTGTCTGTTTTCACCTTGACGTGTCCTATTAATGCTAAATAAGACAACTGTTACTGGTATAACTCGGCTTTCACTGGATTTCCCCGTTCACTGAATGGGTGCTTAAGAGGTACCTCAAGATACTAGTCGCTGTATGTAGCCGGTTAGGCTTGTGGATCCGTCAACCGGCGTCAACTCCTTAAAAAGATCGCCTGTAAAAACTGGAGTCGTCTTCTATAAGAGAAACTTCATTTATCCCTCCCTCCCCCACCCCAAGTTCAATGCGCATCCAACAACCTATTTGCATAGGAATTCGAAAAGCTATTGGATATGTTTTAAAAGCATTGTGCTAAAAACTTCACCCGTTTAAGAAAGCAAGAGCCTTTGAGCGCAAAGTTAATAACTTGGTTTCTTTTAAACAAAAGTAGAAACAATAAATTAGGGCAAACACGTGTGATTCAGCAAAATTCAAATAATAACTCAGTGCACAAAAGATACATACACAGTCACTGGTTAAAACAAGGAACAACTGTTATCGGTTTTCTAATAATAAAAACACCAATTTGCGAAAATAATCAAACATGACAGCTTTGTTCAAACTTCCATCATCATCATCATTTAAAGTACGGCGGCATAGTTGGCAAAATGTTTAATTGACATGAAAATATGTGCCACAGTCTTCCATTGTTCCGTATTCCACGAAAATGACAGTCATCCACGATCGCTAACCCCCTACAAATAATTTGCACTTTCCCCTTGGCAATAATTCCCAACTTTAGCGATACTGTGTACCACTCATAGCTGGGTAGACATGAGTTCATTCTCTTTCATCCGATTGCTAAAAAGCGTTTTCTGCTAATAATCCCGACGATTTGAGTAATGGTTTACGCCGTACTAGGTGCCAACACGCATCTAGACGAATAACAGCAGGGACCGAGTGCACAGTAATATAACGGAGCTTTCACTGTATTCCCGTTTAATGAATGGATGCTAGCATAGTCGCAACATGCCTAAAAGGTATCTCAAGGCATTCATTTACCATATGTAGCCGGTTAAGCTTGTGCATCCATCAACCGACAACAACCCCGAAGAAAATTGCCTCGTCAATTCCCGTAAACACTGGTGCCGTCGGAAGAAAGTTGTCTTCCAGCAAAAGAAACTTCATTTATCTCTTCAACCTCAATTCGCATTGAACAACTTTGTCGTATAAGAAATGGAGAAGTTATTCAACCTTGGAATTAATAAAGAGGTGGCTCTGCCGCCAACTTACAATCTTATAAAGATCTGAAACAATAACACCAGTTGGGATTTCGGGCAGTCGTCCAAGAATTCTGGGTTGAATTATCGACAAAGGAACTTCAATTTTGGGATCCTAATAATCCTATGTACTTGTATGTGCCGCATGGAGAGACAGTGATATAACTGGGCTTCTGCTTCAGGTGCAAGCACACATCCAGAGTACTTTAATGATACCTTAAGATATACATATATTATACGGTATATGATTAAACCAACCAAGGGAAAAAGTTACGAAAAAGAGTTAGATAACCTTTTGTGAGTTTGTGATCACTCGTAAGTTGGGGGGATGGAAAAGTTTCTCAATGTGTGACCAAATTTGCACGATGACGCAATACAAATCGTATGTAAATATTGATTTTTCCACCTTATATACATTTTCAAGGTCAAACAATCCCTTTTTGATAGAAAAATGCACCAACATGACTCACACTCACTCACGGAGGCTGACCAATAGGCTTTTTTTAATTCTTTTTCCATTGGTTGGTTTTATCGGATTCAGGAAACATTGATGAATTATGGCGACTGTATTCAAGCATGTGTCAAACAATTTACATATAATAAGTGTGTAACGAATAGAATACAATTTTCCAAAAGAAAAATTGATTGCATCAGACCAAAAAAATAAGGCGTTTCATTTGGAATGAAATATACATAAAAAGTATTCTTATACTACATTGTGTGTGAGTGTGTCTGTGTACCACAACCGAAAATTGCAAAATAAATTAATAAAGGGGCTTGTAATAAATGTATCCTTGTCTGGTTATTTAAATGTTATTGATTTGTTATAATAGGTTATTTTTTTCTCAAAAGAACGCCCTATTTTGTTACTGATATTGACTGTGTCGACACAATTTATTGCAACAATGCAATTAAATTTATCTAACAACCAAATTAATAAACCAATGGTTCTAAGAATTTAAGTAATGCTTACAAAGTCTCAATTTCCAATGACGGTGATATTCCTGAGTGTTCGTCCTCCACGTAGTGCATCCAGACGAATAACAGCAGAAACCGAGTGCACAGCGGTACAGCTAGACTACCGCTACACCCAGGATACTCAAGAGGTATATCATATGTAGCCTTTGGGCTAGGGAAGATAACCCTGACAAAAAATCATGCTGCTGGATTCAAACTTTTTTTTCAATGTTTATTAGTTTGAATGTTTTACGAGAAACGCATCTTTCAGCAGTGGACATTTTAGCGAAGCCAAACGTAAACCCGCATTTTAGTGGGCCGGTGGTGGGACTCGAACCCTGATGCCCACCAAGGTCCAAATTCGAGTGCTGTACCGCTAGACCACCCCGGCATAGATTCTAATGCCACCACAGGTACTAAATGCGGACCGTGGAGTTGCTTCGCTTGAATGTTCCTTGTAAAACATTCAAGGACAATATTTATTATTATTATTATTATTACTATAAACTGGCATTTGTAATTTCAATCAATTAATAATAAAATAATCGTTCAACTTTAATTTAATTAGATTAAATTTTTATGTGTTTCGGTCACAACTAAATCAATAATTGTTATGTATACAATAAAGCCTCAATCGTAACCAATGCACTATAAGTGAATTAATTGTATTTCATCACGCCAGACGTTCTTAGTCTTATAGAACAACATATGTCGAAAAAAGTCAATGTGCACCAACCATTATTATCAAATTTCAACTTAAACACCACAATATAAACATCTTTGAATAATTGAAATAACAAATTTATTATTTAATTAATAATAAATTATTAAAAAAATATCCATATATACCTGAGAAAATAAGTAAGAAAAACTAAATATTATTTTCAGATAATGTGTATTAGTGATCATAATTTAGAAATAACTAACCAGTCCCAAGCATGGATAAAGGAGGAGGGTTTGAGCGCGAAAGGCTAGCAACCTGGCCTAGTGTGAAAAAATTATACTGTTACGGAAACAATACAAGAGGACGCTATTGCGGCAAACAACGGCAAACAAGTGATCGCACGTATCTAGATGACAGAGTTACACAGATGACAGGGCTGAGTGAAAGCCGAAAAAAGGCTCAATCTTTGATTTGCAGAATCGTCAATGCCGACGAGACTTTGTTGTTGTGGTTTTGCTATAATTGTTGTCTTATTGCCCCATGCTTATTTTTAAAGCAAAAGGGTTTTGTACTATATATATATATGGGATGCTAATAATCCTGAGGATTCGAGTAATGCTTATAAAGTCTCAATTTCCAATGATCGTGATATTCCTGACTGTTAGTCCTCCACGTGGTGCATCCTGGACTAGGTGCTCCTAGGCATCTGGACTAATAACAGCAGGGTCCGAGTGCACAGCGGTATAACTGGGCTTCCGCTACGGCGGGTGGGTGCGAACATACACCCAGGATACTTAAAAGGTATCTAAAGGTAGCCCTTGGGCTAAGGGAGATAACCCTGACAAAAAATCAGACGGTCTCGTCAATCTTTGCGAACAGTGGCGTCGTCACAAGGATGCCGTCTTTGTTATTCTTCCACGTTTGTCTACGCTTGTCAAGCCATCGAAATCGATCGTTCTACATGTCGTATATATATGGGAAATAATGAAGAGGTGACCACGTCACCAACCAAAATGAATGAAAAATGAATAATATATAATATCAAGCCATTGAAATCAACCGCGTTTATGCTGTATAAACATGGAAAATAATGAATTGACGACCACGTCACCAACCAAAATAATAAATTTCAAATCCTTCTGCTAATCGGTCAAATATTGTGGAATTTCATTTTGCATTACATTCTGGTCAGTTATCTCAATTTGTAGCGTTATGACAATTGGTGTTGATTATTTACTGTCGAATGCTCTTCCTGCCGCAAACTCTCATCTTTTATCCAGGACTGAAACTGGCTCAATCGGATCATTTCTAATCCTCTCCAGAAAAAGTTTTTATTAAATACCCATACATGGTTTAGATACATTTACATGATTTAAATAATTTATAAAATACAATTGTATTAAGGTTTGCGCTGTCTGGAAGCAATTGTACTATTCTTTTTCTGGTTACACAATACAAAGTTTGTTTAAATATTGCTTATGCATTAAACAATTAAATTTAATTTTTGTAATAGTAAAAATATAATTTCGTTTACTGATTCATGTGTATAAAATTGATATTGTTTTAAATTTTGCATAAACCTTTAAAAGTACACATTTAGTCTAAGTCTTTATTAAAAATTACTTTTTTTCAATATTGGGATATTAATAATCCTGAGGATTTGAGTAATTCATATAAAGTCTCAATTTCCAATGATGGTGATATTCCTGACTGTTCGTCCTCCACGTGCTGCATTCTTGACTAGATATCAACAGGTATCTGGATTGAGTATACAGTAGTACAACTGGGCTTTCACTGGATTCTCGTTCAGTGATTGGATGCTAGCACACACCCAATATGCTTAAAAGGTACTCCCAAGTTAGGTCTGTGAATCCGTTAATCGGCGTCAACCCTAAAGTAGATCGCCTTGTCAATTTTTGTCAACACTGGCGGTCTTCTAGCCAAGAAACTTCATGTATCCCTTCGAGTTCAATTCGCATTCGACAACCGTTCCGTATAGGAATTCGAAAAGCTATTCAAACTTGGAATGAATAAAGAGGTGTCAGCCACCAACTTGTGTTGTTTTCAATAATCAAATCAAATTTCGGTAGATAATAAAACCAACCAAGGGAAAAAGTTGCAACAGAAGGAGCCAATAAGAGTCAGATAACCTTTTGTGTGAGTGTGTGATCACTCGTAAGTTGGGAACAGAAAAGTTTCTTAATGTATGACCAAATTTGCACGATGATACAATACAAATCATATAGTACTAGCTAAATATTGATTTTCCCACCTTATATACATTTTCAAAATCAAGAAATCCCCTTTTCATAGAAGAATCCCCCAACTTGACTTACACTTCCTCACAAAGGCTAACCAATAGGATTTTTTTTTAATTCTTTTTTCCTTGGTTTATTTTATCATATACCGTTTTTACCATATGTATTTAAGTTTGAATTGAGAAATGAATATAAACTTGTCGGTTGTTATTTTAATTGTGCAACAGCAAATTGAGGCTGTGATAAACAACTGTATATAATTAATAATTAATTTAACGGAAAGAGATTTATCTTTCAGACTGGAAGATGTAGGATTTGAACTCTGGTTATCACATTTTGTCTAGACTTTGAAAACTTAACAGTATCACAGTCATATATATATAACGCTTAAACTCTTCCATTTTGTTTAAATTGTTAATAATTGGCTGAGCCACCTCTTTATTCATTCCAAGTTTGAATAGCTTTTCGAATTCCTATACGAAACGGTTGTCGAATGCGAATTGAACTCGAAGGGATACATGAAGTTCCTTGGCTAGAAGACCGCCAGTGTTGACAAAAATTGACAAGGCGATCTACTTTAGGGTTGACGCCGATTAACGGTTGGTTTTATCATCTACCGGTAAAAACCGACTACTATTTAGCGTGTCCACAGATGATAAATAGTGAAACAGCCTCTAGCAATAGTGGTTAGTTGTGAATATTTATTGGATTGATGACGTAATCTCCTTTTCATGTTTTCTAGATTTGTACGGCTTACTAAACAATCAATTTCAATTGCTTCATAAGCGTAACAAATGTGACGCGCAACTGTTCACAAAGATTGACAGATTATATACCTTAGCCCGAAAGCTATATATGGTAAACATATACCTTAAGATATCTTTTAAGTACCCTTAGTCTATGCACGTACCTATCCACTAAGGTGAAAGTCCAGTTATATTGCTGTGCACTCGGTCCTTGCCGTGTTAACTTAGGTACTTGGATGCCCCAGTCCAGGATGCGCTAAGTAGAGGCGACAGTCAGGGATATCATTTAAAATTGAAACTTAAAAAAAAAATTTTGTGTTTGCTACTTCAAATGTTTAACACAAAACGCATCTTTCAGCAATGGACATTTAGCAAAGCCGAACGTGAGCCAGTATTTAGTGCCGATGTTGGGGATCGAATCCATGCCCACCCAGATTCAAAACAAACGCTGTACTGCTAGACCATCCCAGTACATGTTTCGTTGAAAGCCTTAGGATCATTAGCATTTCGATTATCGATACCAAATAGGTATTCCATTTTGGTTGGTGATCACGTGGTCACCTCTTCATTATTCCCCATATTTATACGACATAGCAAACGATAATCTATTTCGATGGCTTGATAAGCGTAACACAAACGTAGAAGAATAACAAAGTTTCTTGGCTGGTAGACGGCATCCTTGTAACGACGCCACTGTTCGCAAAAATTGACGAGACCGCCTGATTTTTTGTCAGGGTTAGCTCCCTTAGCCCAAGGGCTACATATGATATACGTATACCTTTAGATACCTTTTAACTATCCTGGGTGTGTTTGCACTCACCCGCCGTAGCGGAATCCCAGTTATACCGCTGTGCACTCGGACCCTGCTGTTATTAGTCTAGATGCCTAGAGGCACCTAGTCCAGGATGCACCACATGGAGGACTAACAGTCAGGAATATCACCATCATTGGAAATTGAAACTTTATAAGCATTACTCAAATCCTCAGGATCATTAGCATCCCACAAATAGGCACTGGCTGATTAAACGGATACTCTGATGTTAAAGCCTCAAGCAAGACGAAATGTGACTCACAACGCTACCACAATCTCTGTGAGTTTTACTCACTGTAATACATCCATTATTACTAGTGAGAAAGTACTATCCATAATAATGATTATAATAAAGTACAAAATAATTGAATGAACTATATTACCGTTCGTTTTTCCATCGCTTAAATTCTTTGCGTTCATTGTCCAAAGTAACCTTGCCGTCCTTGTTTGCGTGCAATTCGAAAGAACACGAAATTAAACTTTCAGCATCGATCAGCTGTTGAAGAATTTTGACAATTTCGTTAAATACGGCAATGTAGGTATTTTGAAATCCGAAATCCTTTTCGCTATTGATCATATATTTTTCACAAAGTTTTCTAAAAGCACAAAATATAGTCAACTGCTAAATAAATCCTACTTTTGAGCGTGAAACGATTCTTTTTGAAGTTTGGCATAATCCAACACAAAACGATAAAGACGATCGTGCAATTGAATTCCAGATTCTTCGTGTTTTACGTAAATTGGAGATTGATTCTACCATTTGGTCAAATAAAAGCAATTTATATAAAAAATCATATGTAAACTCGTACTATTGTTAGTTATAAAACAAGATAGAAATTTTAACACTAATTAACGGTGTTGTTTTGATATTTTTTAGTTGGTGATGTGGTCACCTCTTCATTATTTCCCATATTTATACGACATATAAACAATCGACTTCGATGGTTTGATAGGCGTAAGAAAAGTGGAAAAATAACAAAGTTGCTTGGTTGGCAGACGGCATCATTGTGACGTCACCACTGTTTGCAAAAATTGACGAGGCCGCCTGATTTTTTATCAAGGATACCTTTTAAGTATATTGGGTAATTGTTCGCACCCACCTGCCGTAGCGCAAGCCCAGTTATACCGCAATGCACTCGGACCCTGCTGTTATTAGTCTAGATGCCTAGAGGCACCTAGTCCAGGATGCACCATATGGAGGACTAACAGTCAGGAATATCACCATCATTGGAAATTGAGACTTTATAAGCATTACTCAAATCCTCAGGATCATTAGCATCCTCGTCTTGACATTAATAAATTATGGAAATTTTCTATTAAAAAAAATAGCTTCATACGGTTGCCACGTATTACAATTAATACTCATCGTCATCGGGGATAAACGTTCCCCCCCCAACCAATCCAAATGACCAAAAAACCTGCAAAACATCAACTTTTGCAATGTGCACTTAATGAACGACACTCGAGGCATGCTAGCTTTAAATGTTAATTATATACTGAATTAAAACCCTCCAATAATCTATATTAACTGCAAACTGTAGGAAATCGGACACCCAATTAAATTCATTTAGACGGGGGGGACGCGCTTAGCATCAATAAAAGGACTGATTTGGTGTGCTACAATGTCCGCCTAAATTAATCACTGGCCAATCGATCCTCTTTTCCATTCAACTAATGGTTGTACTTCCATAGCTTTACTGGCTGAATAGATGGGCAATCTTTGTAAAACAGTCAATCTATTGTAAATGTCTTTCTCTTATTGTGTTAGAGAAACATGGCCAATAAATATTAAGTGTCTTACAAATATCTGGAAATTGTTGAAATATTTTATTAGTTATTAAATGGTTGCGTTTAATGGAGGAGAGCGAGCGAAACCATATGGATCTTAAACAGCTTTTCTCAAAATGAAGCTTTTGTATATCCACTTGAGTAAGAGTCCAAGTTTTGCAAGCATAAAGTAGTATAGAAAGCACTAAAACTTAAATATTCTAATCTTCATTTTAATAGAAATATTAATACTGGTGTTTATCAGGGATGTTCGAGAGTACTTATACTATTCAACTTTATTATAAATGGTATATATATATATAGAGGATATAGAAAAATTAAAGAAATAAAAATTTTAATATGTTAATAACACAGTAATTCTAGAAAATTCTTAAAAAATTAGAATCTCCGATCGACCAAATTAAGCTAATTTCACAAAAATATGTATTATAAACCTATATTCAAACAAAGCAGCCGTAATATCTTTAAATGACAAATGTCCAAACCGATGAATATGTAAGAAGTGAAACAACCTATTGTCTTCAAACAACTTCCTCATTATACAACAAAATAACAATATCAATCAGTTAGTTCTATCCCTCTATATAGTGAGAACAGTGGTACATAACAAAAGCCACCAATTCATGTTCAAATATTTTTAAAAATGCTTGAAAAACATATGGTACTGCATCCAGGATCAACAATCAACATTATTTTAAGATTCTAATAACACGCATTGCCCAAGAAATAATTAAATTAGAAATCATTTCAAATTTTTTGACTATTATCAAAAGTTGTTCTATACAGTTGTGCTAATATTCAAAGGATAATTTAGGAAAATCGGCAACAAATTTGTAACATATATATATATACATTGAATCTTGATGTTCAATCTGTATTACGTTCTCTCTTCAATTATAAATATTCACAAAAGTGGCTTCAAATTGCGGCCACGTGCTGAAAACAGAGCACAACAGAAAGATCGGGTTCTTGATGTTTAAATAATAAAGAAAAAATTATCTAGAGCATTTGAAAAAATTTATTTAATGAACAATTCTGTTATATGGTTATTATTATAATTGCCATTACAAAGTTTTAAAACCCCATTCAGTATATTATATACATAAAGTAAAAAACAGCAAAACCGGCGATTTATTTAAGTTAGCATTATTATACCAATATAAATCAGTATTAGTGTGAAAATATAATATTATATAATAATCTCGATACGTAAATATCGTGAATATATATACTTATCTATTACTTTAGGTTACGCCTACACTAGACCATATAAATTTGCTATTAATAACTGTGTACTTAAAATTTTCAGTTCGTTAATCCATATTCATTACTAACGTCATTATTTTTTTATATAAATAAAAGTTAAAAAATATCTTAAAAGAAAATCGATGTCATTGTATACGTAAATAAAGTTAACAAAAATAACTATATTT
Source organism: Cardicola forsteri (assembly GCA_025895645.1). Taxonomy (NCBI): domain Eukaryota; kingdom Metazoa; phylum Platyhelminthes; class Trematoda; order Strigeidida; family Aporocotylidae; genus Cardicola; species Cardicola forsteri. The sequence goes on along the minus strand of JAKXYG010000553.1, from coordinate 7,019 downwards.
ATCTACAAATTCGGACCTCCGTGGGCATGGGTTAGAATCCCATCACCGGCACTAAAATGCGGGCCCACGTTCGGCTTCGCTAAAATGTCCACTGCTGAAAAATGTTTCTCATAAAACATTCAAAGTAGCAAACATAATATACATATATATATATATATATATATATATATAAACATAATATACATACATATATATATATATATATATATATATATATATATATATATATACAAACTCTATTGATATATTTATAACAAGTACGTAGACGTTGTATGATGATTAAATTCAATACACGTTAAATGGAGATACTTAGTCATTAGTTGTTTGCTCACATAGCTTATAATAGCAAAAAGCAAACAAACTAAGACCAACGTTTATTCAGTAGCGTTAAAACGTCATTAGTTCAATTAAATTTTTCTAATTACAGTATTTACATAAAATGAATACAACTTTTGAATTCAAAAGTTTAATGTTCCTTTATTCAAAGTAAAAATCAATAATGTTCAGTTAAATGGTCATAACTAGAAAATGTTGAAAGCTGGATTGTTAAACTGTTTTTAATTAATTTCTATAAATCATAAATCATACATCATTTACTAATGGAAATCGGTTTTAAAATAGACTACAATACTGATATTAAAAATTAAACACATTTAATGCAATTCACTATTATCTAAAGCACTGCAAAAACATTCATGTTGAATTATGTTGTTGGAAATAATGAAAAAGCTTGAAAACAATAAGTCTGGTTTTTAGCCAAACCATGACAATTTAAACTGACAACTAACTTTAAAATTCAATCTAAATACACAAATAAACTTCACATCTACAATTAATTTTTAACTATATGCAAAACGGTTTACCACATTAAAGTTTTAAATAATAATCACTGAGTAATTATGAATTTATATTAACAGCAATATATAAAAATAACCATAACATTAGCGAGGTAGAACGCGCGTCACGCTACACGTCCATTAGAGCGTTATTCATCCTTTTCTCTTTTCTTCTTTTTTAAAGATTATTGCAGTGTTTTTGCATTGTAATACGTAACTTGTTTTATTGTTACTTTAGCATATTTCTACTCATTTTCTATAATTGTTAATTTCCACTATCTATCTTAATTTTGTCTTAATTTCAAATATTTTTTCTGTGACTAATCCTCCTTCACCTCACCATCTATTTCATATTTCCCCCTAATCTTACTGATATTATCGATAAATAGAACCGACGATCAAAAAGAGTTTAACTCCTACTCAACTCGTGTATCAACTTGTATAAACATTTATACAAAAGCTTCTTAAAACAAAATACTTAAAAAAATCAAACAATTTAATAAAAATAATCGTAAAATATATTTAATCAAAGGTTAGTCTTAATGTACATAAAATTAATTCATAAACAAATAAATGACTACTATGTTCCGTAAAAATTAAAACATTTATTTATTCAATAAACAAAATTTTCTAAACATTACCCAAATATCCACCCAATCGGATAATTGAACCATACCAGTAATTACATCTGGGTTCAGAGAAAATTGAAATATCGCTCTTGAAAGGTTTAACTTTCTATGTTTGGGTTATTAACGTAAAAAAACTAAAAGTCATATATATATATTTTTATTTTAAAATATTTAATTAAATTTTTAAAAAATTTTAAAATGTTAAATTTAATTTAATAACTAATATTATTTATTTATTTTTATTAATAATTACATTTTCTCTAGTATTAGCCATAGAGAAAAAAATATATTTAATATGTATTTTGTTTATGATCTTGTTTTATGCAATAGTAAAAAAGACAATACAAAAAGAAAGTTAAAAAATTACTGCAGATTAAACACTGATAATTAAAAACTGAAATGAAAAAGTAAAATATTTGAATATAGCAAAAATATGTTGACAATTATATTTCAATTAATATTCATATTAATAAATAAAATGCTTATTTTTTTGTACATAATTATGATTAAATATTTAAAATAATATAAATGCTATGTGACATGCGATTTTACCAAAACATTAAAAATAAATAACCACTATTATTTGTGCTTATATTTTAAAATCCATTAAATAAAATAAGAAATATAATTAACTATGTGTTGCTTTGCATATGTAATGAAACACATAAATATGAATATTTTTATTTACCAATACAAGCGCATAAAAATCGAAAAAATCGTTGTTGTATAAACTGTTCATTCTTTTTAGTTTCATTAAATAAACATTTTACATTTATAAAAATATTAGGTAAATAAATTAATAGAAATGCAATGAGATTTAATACTATGTAAGAAAACTTTAAGTATGATTTAAAAAATGAATAATAAGTGTTGTTAAATAATAATTCAATGTACATAATTTGTACATTATTCTTTTAAAAATGCATTTAATTTTTAACATTTAAAAATTAGTTAAATTAGTAAAGTCAGATGTGCATTACATGGCACGTTAAATTAAACGAAGTTATCTTAAACTTTTTTTTCTTTTTGAAAGTATTAATAATTCGCGTTTTAATATATTTTTGCTACTTTATTAGTTTTTGTTTATATAAATGTTTTATTTAATTTTTTCTCCTTACTTTTATTAAATACTAATTTATTTTTTATTTCTTAATTTAAAAATTTATTTTACTTTTTCCTTTAATTCAACGGTCAAATTTTCTCCAATATTTAACATAGCAAAACTGAATATCAAAAAACGTTTAATCTACTGAACTTGTTTACCTACCTGCAACTTGTATTTATACATGCAGTAATATTGCTAGTAATATTTAAATTTTATTGCAACTGAATTTATATTATTATGTTATTATATGTTATTTTATATTTTAGTAAAAGAACATTAAATACTATTTTCAGCCTAGTTGTTAAATCCAAATTATTGTTTAAAAAGCATTAATAAATTAACATATACATTATTGTTTACTTATGACAATGTCTCAAGTAAGATGAAAACATTCTTTATCACTATTCTCCATTTCATTTAAAATTAAATTTTATTATTTTTATTTATGTAGATTAGAATAATTAAATGTTCATTTTAATAATTATTATGACATCACAGTCAGAACAGATTTGAATGTACGTTAACATCAATTTTAAGAATTAGTTATTGTTCATTTTTTATGAAATTAAGCACACAAAATAATAATGGACTAACTATTATAAAAATGGTGTAATTTTAACTTATTATCTACGTTGATATAGAAGTAGCTTTTAAAATATGCTATTTTGGCCGACTCAGCCTTCTTAAATAAATATTTCTAAGTATATATAAAGGATCTATTAAGCACTAGACATTATTTTTAGTTCCCGGTATTTGTTTTTACGAAAAACCAATTAGACTTAAGAAATTAATTTAGATTTAATACCTTTGTAATTTTTTGCGTTAATTTTTGAAATGGGTGTATTTGTTTAAAACTAGATCAACAACAAAAGTTGGTGGCAAAGCCACCTCTTTATTAGTTCCAAGTTCTTAGAGCATTACGGATAATTCCTCTCCATTGCTCACGGTTTTCGGAGGCAAGTACAGATATGTCAGTCCATCGACTTTGCCATTGTTTCCAAGATAAAGTCCTGCAAAAATAGGGTAAAGATCGTCCCAAACAGCGTCCATCTAAGTACGTGTCTGACCACCTTTCCTTTTCTTCCAATCGGCATTTGTGTAAGATTCCTTATCTTACAATTGACTTGTTTGATCGAGTTGGACAGTTTATACGCAAACGCCCTTATTACCAATTTACCTTTGTTTTACTTGCAGAAACTTTTTATTAATACTTAATAAACGTTTTTCAAATATCCGTTAAAGTAAAACTCACGAATATAAAATGTTTTTTATTAATAAAATAGTAAGCGTTGACGTTTGGTTCTATAATAAAATATTAATATAAATGCAACAACTCTCAATTTACATCAATATACATAAATCAATATGAATTTAATAGTAATATAGGATACAATACACTACCAAAAACAACTAATATTATATAATAATAACAACAGTAACAGTAATAATAAACACAATGTTAATAGAAAGTAGCTTACAGCAAACTGTGCCACGTTATTACAGTCAAATTCAAACAAGTGCCAAATTGACGCACAGTTACAAACAACCAAATAAGCACAAATAAACAAACATTTATAAGTTAATTTATTGGTGCTTTTCAAACAATAATTAGGATTTTACAATTTGGACAAGTCAAAGTTACAGAACTTGAGATCGCATCAAGATTTTTACGAAGAACGTGACTAAACCAGCGCAATCTACGTTGTCGCAATACCAAAGAAGAAAGTTTATAGAATTGGAGGTCATCTCGAATTTGGTGGATACTGATTTTTTTGTCCAGTCTCTTGATATGGATGATGCAAAATGAGTATTGTGCCAAATATATCTAAAACATCTTGCCTCAAATTTGTTAAGCTTTATAATCTCAGACACTGTAAGAGTCCAGGTTTCAGCTGCGTACAGAAGCACTGTGCAAACCAATGAAGAGAAAGTGTTCATCTTTGTTTTTGGATTGATGTTTTTTTGTCTCCATAATGGATTAGCAAGTTTTCCAAACACAGAAGCAGCCAAACAAATTCGACGATTTACTTTGTTAGATGAATTGAGTCAGACCAAAAAAAACAAAAAAACATACTCATGATTTGGATAGGCTAATGTAAAGGTCACTTTGAACTTTGTTGGGATTGGATAGTAACCTTGCTAAATACGGCAGATACGAATTTAAGTACACATTGGTTCTGCACTTAACGTGTATATGTGATCTTTTTGTCATTCCCGATGCAAATGATTTACTGAAATCACAATAAAGTGAATGATTGGAGTTGTTGGAAATACGACTGATTAATTGAAAACATTCCTTAAAGTGTCGATCAATTATTTCATAAAGAATGTCATTGTAAGGAGTACCTGATGATCGGCTAATTATGGTAATACATTTTTTAACTTTATAAAATCCTTTCTTTTTAGTCCCGGAAATATTACAGGGAAGCAATACAATATTATTGGATAAAATGTAGCTTTACAATACGTATTAATAACATGTTGGCAAACACGCAGGTTCCTTAAACGTCTTATGTAGTAACATAATAATAATAGCAATAATAATAATACTAATGATAATAATAATAGTGATAAAATTAAAATTAATGATAGTAATAATAGTAACAAAAATATTAATAATATTAGCAATGTTAACAACAATTATATTATTAAAAATAAAATTAAAGTTAATAATTATTTCAGAAATAGCAGTAATGAGAAATGTCGATCTAGAAACCGTTATGATAATAATAATTGTATTTTACACAAATTACTAATTTTTGATTAAATGGAAATTGCATTTTAATAGACTGACTACTTTTTTACGGTTAGTCGCTTTGTAAAAATAAAATTTTACAAATTGTACATAGATAAATCTGATTGGTTATTCTGAAAGAGATATTTTATTGGCTGTTGATTTTTATTGGTTGTTCTATTTTTTGATGAGGTACTTAAGGTTGAATTTTGTGCTCTCGCGTCACTTTTCCACTGAACTCCACTGAAATTACAAAAGTATTAAATTTAAATTAATTTGTTATATCCAATTGTTTTTTTGTAAAAATAAATATTGAGAATTAAAAAAAATGTCAAGTACTTAATAGTTTATTTATATATACTTAGAAATATTTATTTAAAAGGGCTGAGTCGGCCAAAATGGCATATTTTAAAAGCTACTTCTATATTAACGTGGATAATAAGTTGAAGTTACATAATTTTCTTAATAAATAGCCTATTATTATTTTATGTGCTTAATTTCATTAAAAATGTACAATAACTAATTTTTAAAATTGATGTTAAACGCATATTCAAATCTGCCCTGATTGTGATTTAGTAATTATCAAAATAAACATTTAATTATTTTAAGCTATATAAATTTAAAAAATATTAAAATTTTTTTTTAAAACAAATTGAATAACGTATTATTTACGTTTAAGAGTATTGAATGGGATTATTCCTCCACGGACGAGGTTAATAACTTGTACGGTTTTTTCTCCAACATTATTAAGCCAGGAGTTAATTATTTTGTCCCCTTCCGTGTTTCTACCCTGTCAACAACTAAGATTCCACGGCGTTTTATTTGATTCATTAAACTCCGTAATCGCAAGTTTTATAAGTGGAAGTTGACTAGCCTCCCATGTTTTTATCATAATTACTTTGCATTACGAAATAAATGTGCATTTAGTCTTAGCAGTCTCAAGCATTGTAGAATTTATAGTATTCTAAACAAAACTAAAACTGATAAGAGCCTGCTATTTAAATTCATTAAAAATAAACAAGGAATTATCAATTCTTTTCCACAACTTAAGAATATTCATGGGTCTCCTCTTTCTCTGCCTGAAGTCTGTAATACTTTTAGTAAATACTTCCAATCTGTCTTTAATGCTGATTTTACAAATGACCTATCTACCAGTCCCTTACGTTTATTTGGATCCCGTTTTATTACTCCGGAGATAGTTTATAACCTTTTTTCAAATTAAAATCTTCCTCCAGGGGCTCGGATGAATTACATCCAAGTGTTCTCAGTGAATATGCCGCGAAATTAGCCCCGGTACTTGTCCATATGTTTAACTTTGCTTCAAACCAAAGTAAGGTACCTATTGTTTAGAAATTAGTTTACATCAGACCGATATACAAATCCGGATGTAGATTTAAGACTGAGAGTTATAGACCTATTAGTATCCTGTCTACTTCCAGTAAAATCTTAAAGAAAATCATTAAGTCCTACTTAGTAAACTTTATAGTCGACAATAACCTTATAAATCTTGTCCAGCATGGGTTTATGCTTTCGAAATCGTGCCTCCCTAATTGACTGACGTTCACTAGCAGTCTTACTAGAATGCTGGAGTACTCTCATTCGATTGAAGTTATTTACTTTAATTTTTACAAAGCATTTGACAAGGTACCCCATTTGGCATTATTGAACAAGTTGAGAGTATTTGAAATTAGTTTTCCTTTTCTTGACTGAATACA